>CM061062.1:48712414-49312414 GCA_030762895.1 Sophora flavescens | reverse complement strand
ACGTCAGCTGTTTATTTAACTGAAGTAAAAATCACACTTTTAACATCGGTTGTATAAACAACGGACGTTAAAAATAAATATTTTTTATTTTAAAAACGCTTTTAACGTCAGTTTTATTCATCAACTGACGTTAAAAGTGTATCTTCCTATACCTTCGGACGTTTTCTTTTCTGCACGTTTATAATATATGACTGCCAGGCCAACTCCCAATGCGCCTTGGAACTTAATGCTCTTAATGATCAATTTAATTTTTTAGCAACTTACGACGCCTAGTAACTTCATCCCCTACTCCTATAAATAGCTTCCTTCCTTCCTTTAATTTTTCTGCTTCACAATATGGCTCTGCCATGGAGATTAACTTCATCACTCTTTCTTCCTATACCTAGACTTAAAGGTCTCTGTCTTAATGGTCAAAACAACTTCTGAGGTTGTGTGAATCACGTAACATGGATGGTAAGGTTGGGTGAATCACGTAATGTGATTTGCACACACCATCATCCTTCTGGAGAATCAGCAGCTACAGTTCCAAAACTTCGGCTTTGGAACCAAGTGGCTGTTCCAAGAATATTGCTGAAATAGATCGAGTGCACCATTCACTCTGCCACGGCTCCAAAGTGACTGTGGATTAAGATGGAGCATCGACTTCAAATGAGGGAGGGGATGCATTCAATGTTGGAGATTTTGAGCACAGGACTGAGAAGAAAATGATGCTGAAGCAGAAACTTTTTTATATTTTAGTGCTATATATCTTGCGGAAATTTTTTATCTTTTAAACATGTAATTGTAACTTATGAATCGCTTCAATGAGAAGAATCAATGTTGGAGATTCTGATCAACACAGGACTGAGAAGAAAATGATGTTGAAGCAGAAACTCTTTTAATTTTAGTGCTATATATCTTGCGGAAATTTTTTATCTTTTAAACATGTAATTGTAACTTATGAATCGCTTCAATGAGATACGATTTGATTATACATATATAACTTGTTTTATGTTAAGTGTTTATTTATTTTAATTTGCACAAGAATTTGTTAATTTACTAATTCAAGCTAATTAATTAAGATTAAAAATAAACTTTAAAAAAAAAAAGATTAGAAATAAACTGCACTATATGGAGTGATGATCTGCGTTAAGAGTGACAACCCTGAGATGACAACGAAAGAAAGATAGGAATGAGTTGATTATTTACGTCAGTTATTTATTTAACTGAAGTAAAAATCACACTTATAACGTCAGGTTTATAAACAACTGACGTTAAAAGTTTTAATAATTTCTTCCAAAACACTTTTAACGTCAGTTCATTAAACAACTGACGCAAATAGTGATTTTATATTTACAAAACTGCCACCGCCTCACTTTTAACGTTAGTCCTTAAAACAACTGACGTTAACAGTGAATTAATTATTTACAAAACTACCACCGCCCCCTTTTTAACGTCTAGTTTTTGGTTAACTGACGTAAACCTTTACCGTCTAATGTATATTTTTCACTAGTGTACCGATTAAGATTGCAGATATAAGGATCAAAGAAATCCGTGGTAAACAGATTCCCCTGGTCCAGGTCATAAGGGATAGTGTTACCGGAGATGCTACTTGGGAGCATGAGGCAGACATTCAGCACCCCCATTTGTTTTCAGGTATGTAAATTCCGAGGACGGAATTTCTTTTAAGGGGGGTAGAAATGTAACATCTGTTAGTTTATGTATGGTTTATGTGTGAGGATGAGGGTTGGGACTTGGATTATATAGTTGAGATGTTGTTTAAGGTTTAGAAACTCTTGCATGTTAAGTACGCGGCTTTTTCGGGTGAGTTTGAACATGGAGACCAATTAGGGTTTTCCCTGTGAGCGTCTTTGAGACGCCTGAGTGTGAAATAATAATTTTGGAGATAGAGTTGAGATTAGGCCTTTTTGATGGTTTTATGTTGTTTATTAGGTCCTAGTGAGCCTATATCTCAAATTTGAGCGCAATCGGACATCGAACGGACCTTGAACGCAAGTAGTTGACTTTTTGTCAGAAGTCAACGCTCGAGCATGGGTATATCCACGCTCAAGTGCCTAGGTCAACGCTCGAGCATGGGTATATCCACGCTCGAGCATGGTTGAATGGCACAGTGGTCCACCCACTCCCAACGCTAGAGCGTGGAAAAACCAACGCTCAAGCGTTGGAACGCTCGCACGCTGTTTTTCCCGCGCTCGAGCGCTAGCATGTATTTCAGCAAAAACAAAAGATGACTTAAGTGACTTAAGTCATCAAAATAAAAATGAAGGCAGAGAGCAGAAGTCTGAGAAAATAGAGAGGAGAATATAGAGAGAGAAAGAAAGAGAGTTTAGTGAGAGAAAAGAGTTCTAGTGTGAGTGTGGCTTGCCCGATCGTCCCGTCATGATTCTGGTTGCGTGGTTGTGTTCGTGAGGGCGATACCTTCATTATTCTCTTCTTCTTTAATTCAAAAACTGAAGGTAAAATTATTCTCTCCTCGTTTCGAAATTCGTTTCGTTTTGTTTCTCGTAATATCTTTCGTTTCGTTTATCGGAATTCAATTCCGTCTTCAAGTATGAACTCGTAGTAACGTGTGCTTCGCAATGTGATTCTTAGGTGAAATTTTGGAAGCTTTGAGGCCCTAGAATCGTGCAGGGCAGAATCGAGGAGGTTAGAGGAAGTCTCGTTTTGCTTCGTTTTGGACATCGTACGACTTTCCAGGTGGGGGAAAGAAACCATTTAACGTCGGAAACGGCAGGGTTACATTTAATTCGATAATGACGTTGGGAGACCCAAACCCTACACGAGAGAGAGTAACGGACAATGTCTATACCACATTGGGGACTATTTAGTGGTATTGATGATGATATAGAAATTGTAGGTTTATCGTCGTTACGATATATATATATATATATATATATATATATATATATATATATATATATGTATATGATTATTTTATTGTTTGGTGATTGTCTGCTTGACTATTTTATATGGTATTGGTAATTGATATTATGAGTGTTGGAAGTATTGAGACTATGTTTATATTTAATATTATTATATTGTTGTCATGATTATTATATTTGGAAATGATATTATGACACGATGATATATGATGATGATTTTTAATAACATGATGATGATTATGATGATATGATTAGTGTTATGATTGCGCTTAGAGGTTGAGTAAGTTACAAGTTATATTGAGACATGAGGATGTGTTGGGGAATGCATATGATATGTGATAGCAGTGCCCAACCGAGATGATTATCGTGATCTGTGGTTGAGTGATGAGCCTCTGGTTGACTGGTTTTATAACTAGTAAAGACCTTGGCTTTGTGCTAATTTTATATCATTTTCACCCAAATTAGACTTGATTGTCTCTAAGCATTATTTTGAGTCTACAAAGTATTTTTAGGTTAATTTAGCTAATTTAGAGTCGAATAAAGTACTTACTGTTATTTCTTGTTTTCAGGTAATAAAAAGGAATAATTCTGGAATGTCTCGCCACGCGAAAGTTCATTCGCCTCGCGAACCAGAAGGTGACTGTTCCAGAAATTGCCAACCATTCTGTCTCGCCCCGCGAACACTTGACTCGCCTCACGAGTAATCCAACCTTGGAAGACCAGAAGCCATCACGGCTTGCACATGTTGAAGGTCACGGGCGTTACAGTTTGGAATCTGAAGAGTCTCGCCTCGTGAATGATATGCTCGCCTCGCGAGAAGATCAAAAGTTGCAGACTGTTCGCATTATTCGCCTCGCGAATGTGTGCTCGCCTCGCGAGTCCGCGTAGTCCAGAAGTTGTATATAAGTCAGTTTTAGACAGAACTGAAGAGTTGGCTAGTAAGCTGGCTAGTTTTTTTGGTCAGAGCTAGCTGTTAGCTAGTTTTTAGTCAGTAGTTTTCAGTAGTTTATTTCTTTTCTTTTGTGTTTATTTCTGTAATGGAGAACTAGTCTCCCAGATTAATCTACTGTGATTAGTTTCCATTTACATTTGAGGTTCTGTGATTCCTGTTTTCATTTGCTTTTCTCTTTTCAATGCCATGCTATACATTTCTGTTTGTTATTTCAGGAGTGTATAGTGTTGTGTTGATTTATTTCGGTGATGTTATGTTCCTATACTTAATCGCGTTTGTTATTTCGCGTGTATTCATTCATGTTCGTTTGTTCATGAGGGCTTAACCCCGTTTGTTATTTCGGGAATAGGAATATATATCCGTAGTAGCGATTGCGTTGTTAATTGTTGCTACAACCGGGAGGGGATTAGAATCTGCTTAGGGCTTGGAATTGCATGAACCGATGATAGTGGGAAACCGAGAACAGTAGGTCAATCGTTATTTAGCATATTTGTTAATCTCTTAACTGCTCTGTTTTTATTGCTTTCGTTTGTTTTCTTTAAATTATCTCAATCTAAAACCCCCCAAAACTAACTTTTGATTTTCTGTTAATAATAACAACACCAAAGAGTCCTTGTGAGACGTTACCCGAGTTGTCGCTTCCCTATCTACATTATTTTTTAAACGCTCGTTCTTTTTGGCGCGTGGCGACAGCGCGTTCAAAAATTGGCGCCGTTGCCGGGGACTCTTGTTGTTGTTATTAGCAGAAAATAAAAAAAAATCTCTTTGCTAATTAGTTTTGTCTGTTTTGTCTGGTTGTGAATTTCAGTACTGCCATGGAGAATTACATGTGTGGGTACATGCCTAATGTTTACTATGAACTACCACCATGCATATCTTATCCTGATTTTGCTAGTTTAAGGCACTGGTTGCCAAGGTTTAGTGGTCTTGCAGGTGAAAATCCCCAGGAGCATCTGAAGAAATTCCAGGCTGTTTGTTCTATAATGTTGAGACCTGAAGAACTAAAAGAAGATCACATCAAGATGGGAGCTTTCCGTCTCTCACTTGAAGGCGCTGCAAGGGATTGGTTGTATAATCTTGAGGAGAATTCCATCTTCAGCTGGTTTGATTTGAAGGAAGCCTTCCTGAGGAGATATTCTCCTGTTTTCAGAGCTGCATCAATTAGGCACAACATTCTTGACCCTTACACTTATGAGTACCACCCGAGCTGGGGAAACCATCCAAACCCCTGGTATGGGGACTCACAACTGATGTTACCACTGGCACCACCCCAGAATCCTAGCCAAGCGACCACCTCTGCACCTTCCGAACCTTCACTAGAGGACCTGTTCAAACAGATAACTGCACAAATGGAAGAGAACAATCAACGGATGGCACAACAAAATCTTGAATTCCAACAGAGGATGGAGGCAAGTAATCTTGAATACCAGAGGAGAGAAGCTGAATCTCAGAAGTTATCCATTCTAATTGATCAAATTGTCGCCAATTCTTGCTGCATCGCTTAACTCCACGACCCCTTGAAGAACATACAGATTCATAGATAGTTATTCCTGAAAATACTTCTGATGATGATTTTGATAATACTTCTATTGATGAACTGTGTGTTGAGTCTCCAGATATTGATACCTCCCCTGATTCTATCTATGATAATTCATGTGCTGATTGTTATTGTACTGACACTGCTTTGTGTATAGACTGTTTTGTTGAAAGGTATGTTGAGCAAAGCATCTATATAGAACAGGAGACAGATGAGGGTGAGGGCCATGTTCATACAGAAAATGAGGATCAGGAGGACATCTGCTTCGCCGTGCTTGAGGATGATGAGGAACCTTTGGAAGTAGATGATTCAATTAAAGCAAATGCATGTGTTGAGAGTGATGGGGTGGATGAACCGTGCGCAGGAAGTCCAGACAATCAGACCTTTACTAATTCAGTTTCTTTTACTACATGTACTGACTGTATTGACACTAACCCGTGTGCTGTTTGTGCTGAGTTTCTTGACTCTATTTTGCAGGGGAATAGTGAGAGTGAAGCTGCCTGTTCGGCCGAAGTTCCAAATATACCTTCCATTGAGAAGCCACCCTCCTCAGTTTCTTGTAATATATCTATTGACTGTACTAACTCTAACCTTTCTGTGGTGTGTCCTGAAATTTTTGCAGGTTTAACAAGTGATGAATCCGGTAGTGCAGTGGATGAAGACCTTGCAGAAGTTGAAGCAGCACCAGTAACCCCAGCTAACTGTTTACCACCTTCCCCTGTGGAACAACCAGTGATGGAGTTCAAGCCTCTGGAATTTGCACCATGGCCAGTCCAAGAGGTTGAACCCCAATTTTATTGGGAGGATTTTGTTGAGAAAGCGGTCATCCTTGACCCAAGAGGGAGTGAGAAGTCCGTCGCACTCGGCGAGGTCATCATAATTGTCAAGTGCTCACTCCCACATCAAGGCTGCGAGTTAGGGAAGCATGGAATGAACTCCCACCCTTTGGCTATCACTTGGGCCTTATGCTACAAGAAATGGGATCCCGGTGGAACCGCCCTCCAATGAGTTTCTCTAAACCCTCTTTTTTTTCTAATTTTCTTTTCCTTGCTTTATTTCTGCTTTGTTTTCAATAAAGCTCCTGAATAATTTGAGAAGCTCAGGAGTTGTGTGAGTCTGGTGTTGGCAAGTTTGATGGGATTTGATTAATTTTTGCATAGATGGATTGCATGAGTTGACTGTTTTCCCCCTAGGATTTGAAATTTTTTTGGAAAATGATCCCCATATGATTGAAAACTGAACTTTGAGATTTTGTTATGATGGCATGATTTATGATAAGTTTGGGGTGATAGGAAGCACACACTAGGGATAGAATCTCTGTCAAACAATTTTTCAAATAATGTCCAGGTGAGGTTTTGAGCCTCCAACATGTTTTTGACTGTGTGAAATCACTTTTAAGTTGCACTTTCCTGAATTTGCTTGAGTCTCTTTTTGGTTTGCATGATTATGTGTTTGCTTCAGATGATTTAGGCGTTTTCTTTGTAAATAACTACTTTGCCTAAAAATAATCAATTCCTAATGCATATTCCTTAGTTAGCCCCATTGAGCCTGATTAGCCTGTTAATTCTTGTTAACCTTATGTTACAAGCTAAAATCTGGAAAAACCCATGTTAACCCGATCTTAGGATTAGGAGAGCATGGAATCTTGATAAGAGAATGGTTGCAAGAAACTAAGTTTGGGGTGACTACAAGGTGACATGTTGTTTGGGATTGAGAAAAAATACAATAAAAAGGTTAGAGCCAAAGGCATGTAAAAAAAAAAGGGAAAAAGAAAAACAATAAAAATAAAAAGTGTTGAAATAACAAGGCTGTAGTCACCCAAGGCAAAAAGAAGAATGAGAAAAGGAATTTCAGTGGAATTTTAAAGTGTAAATAATGTTCATGCTCTCTTAGTTCCTAGGGTCTTCAGCCTAGTTCCTTTGTATATCCTACCCTTAGCCAGGCCCCATTACAACCCATAAAAGACCTTTTGATGTTGCTTGCATGTTTTCTGTGGGAATCATTTGGAGATGAAAATCAAATTTATGGGAAGTGCTCTTAAAAGTGAAATTGAGTGAAATGTTGATTGCCTAGACAAACTGAGCGATTGAGTGAAACACAAATCTCCTTTGTGAGGAAGGCAGTTGTTTGAAATTGGTGATCTCCCTCTTGTGTGTAACTTGGATCCCCTGCTTAGATTAATGATTGTTTGAATGATGAAATTCTCAACTGTTTAGAATAAATGCATGTGGGGATTGCTTTGTTTGAAAGGGGGGAATCATTGAAGAAAACTGTTTGTTAAATTGCTTGAAATTTGTGCAAAGTTGATTGAATCCATAATCTTGCCAAGTCTGAGTCTGGTTTAAGTTTTAGTTTGCTTGGGGACAAGCAAAGTTTAAGTTTGGGGTATTTTGATGAGCCTCTGGTTGACTGGTTTTATAACTAGTAAAGACCTTGGCTTTGTGCTAATTTTATATCATTATCACCCAAATTAGACTTGATTGTCTCTAAGCAGTATTTTGAGTCTATAAAGTATTTTTAGGTTAATTTAGCTAATTTAGAGTCGAATAAAGTACTTACTGTTATTTCTTGTTTTCAGGTAATAAAAAGGAATAATTCTGGAATGTCTCGCCACGCGAAAGTTCATTCGCCTCGCGAACCAGAAGGTGACTGTTCCAGAAATTGCCAACCATTCTGTCTCGCCCCGCGAACACTTGACTCGCCCCACGAGTAATCCAACCTTGGAAGACCAGAAGCCATCACGGCTTGCGCATGTTGAAGGTCACTGGCGTTACAGTTTGGAATCTGAAGAGTCTCGCCTCGCGAATGATATGCTCGCCTCGCGAGAAGATCAAAAGTTGCAAACTGTTCGCATTATTCGCCTCGCAAATGTGTGCTCGCCTCGCGAGTCCGCGTAGTCCAGAAGTTGTATATAAGTCAGTTTTAGACAGAACTGAAGAGTTGGCTAGTAAGCTGGCTAGTTTTTTGGTCAGAGCTAGCTGTTAGCTAGTTTTTAGTCAGTAGTTTTCAGTAGTTTATTTCTTTTCTTTTGTGTTTATTTCTGTAATGGAGAACTAGTCTCCCAGATTAATCTACTGTGATTAGTTTCCATTTACATTTGAGGTTCTGTGATTCCTGTTTTCATTTGCTTTTCTCTTTTCAATGCCATGCTATACATTTCTGTTTGTTATTTCAGGAGTGTATAGTGTTGTGTTGATTTATTTCGGTGATGTTATGTTCCTATACTTAATCGCGTTTGTTATTTCGCGTGTATTCATTCATGTTCGTTTGTTCATGAGGGCTTAACCCCGTTTGTTATTTCGGGAATAGGAATATATATCCGTAGTAGCGATTGCGTTGTTAATTGTTGCTACAACCGGGAGGGGATTAGAATCTGCTTAGGGCTTGGAATTGCATGAACCGATGATAGTGGGAAACCGAGAACAGTAGGTTAATCGTTCTTTGGCATATTTGTTAATCTCTTAACTGCTCTGTTTTTATTGCTTTCGTTTGTTTTCTTTAAATTATCTCAATCTAAAACCCCCCAAAACTAACTTTTGATTTTCTATTAATAATAACAACACCAAAGAGTCCTTGTGAGACGATACCCGAGTTGTCGCTTCCCTATCTACATTATTTTGTAAACGCTCGTTCTTTTTGGCGCGTGGCGACAGCGCGTTCATTGAGATTGATGAGATGAGATTATTTCGAGGTTATCTATGAGATTATGATTAGCGGTTAGGGCACTAAGGGGTGACCTGAAACATGGTCTGTGATATGGTGGACCTGAAACATGGTCGTGTGGGGTCTTTGCCTCGGAGGGAGAATTCCAGGGATAGGATAACGGCGGACCGTCGTAGACATGATTTCATTTTAGTCTCAGCTATAGTTCAAGCGTTGCATGAGCACCCTGACCGGGGTTCAGAAGTGTGCACCGGATTGTGTCGCTATAGTACCATTGCTTTGCGTGGGCACCCTCCATCCGCAAACAAGGGTGTGTGTCGGGGACTCTGGGACATGTCGATTATATTGATTGGATATCCTGATATGGCCGATACCTGATGAGATTATCTAAACATCATATGCATTGCATCATGATGGATGGTAGAGGAAAGATCCTAGATGTGGATTAAGGATGATTGTGTTATATATATACCCATGCTTTGGGGACAGATGTTTAGTGTGCCGATATTTAATTAAATGTTGCTAAACCTTTTCCACGTTTGATGTTATATGGCTTCTTATCCCTGTTTTCTCTATATTGCACATGTTTTATTATGTGATCGTGATGAGAAGATCCTACGGGGGAGCCAGCTATGGAGGAGCTTGATGGGACCCCTTATAGGCTAGACGTTGGAGGATGAACACTGAGCTCCTAACGTTTTGTCGAAAAAAATATGCGGTTATTTTCTTTACTTGTTCATTACTATAATACATGAAAAGTCACGACTAATCATGTCTTCTAGTATGCAACAAGTAAAGATGGGAAACCGTGAACACCCATTTTTGTCCGTCTTCATGTTATTTTATTCTAATTTTATTATTATGTCATTATATGTCAGGGAAACTAAAAAATAATAATGAAGAAAGAAAGAAGAAAAAGAAAAAAAATGAAGAAAGGAGGTTACTTAATTTTCTGTTGGATGAGGAGATTCGGTCCATTGTATATCTAATTTTCTGTTGGACGGGGAGGTTCCGTCCATTGCATATCTAATTTTCTGTTGGACGAGGAGGTTCCGTCCATTGCATATGTAATTTTCTGTTGGACGAGGAGGTTCCGTCCATTGCATACTTAATTTTCTGTTGGACGGGGAGGTTCCGTTCACTGCAATTTTATTTTCAGGCTAGAGACTAAAGAATAAAGAAAGAAGAAAAAGAAAATAATGAAGAAAGGAGGAAGAAAAGAAGGAGAAAAGAACAATCAGCAAAAAGAGAAGAAAGGAGATTGAGTTACTTCTCCTAAGCCTAAAAAACCCCATTTTACATATTAGACAAGACCTCTCTTCCTCCTCCCACTCTCCAACCGCCCCTATGCCTCCTCTACCCATTGGTACTTCCTCTTCCTCATCTCCTCCTTCATTTTTAACCTAGCAGCCCCACTCCTAACCCTAAAAAACCCATTTTACATATCAGATAAAACCTCATATCCTCCACTCTCTTAACCACACCACATTTCCTTATTTCTTCAAACACGCAACATTCACATCAAATCGCCTCCTTTCCTCTGCTCACGCCACCTCCATCTGGGAACACGTGATCTCTGATCAGAACCTCTCAAGCTCCCGATTTCGTGAGACTAACCTTGAAGCCGCTGGGTAAGGAGAAGCATGAAGCCCAATCCTCCGTCTATAAATTGAGACGCGAAGAAATGTGGGGAGGGAGGATAGAGAAAAAAGAAGGATACAAAGATAAAAGGAGAGAGAGATTTTTATCTGATGTTTTCTTGCTACAGGTGTATACGACAGTCTTCCTAAGAGTATCCTCGCGATCAAACAAAGGGTGATAACTTGCACATGCATACACACACACACACAAAATTTAGGGTTTACTAATGATAATCTTGGATGCTTTACAGAGTCACATGCTACTAAGAATCAGGGAACCATTGTGCAACCTAGGAAAGGTGACACCAATCAAACCCGAGTCCACAATACCAGATCTCGGACCAGGATGACTGCCAACATGCATGAGGAAGGAAGAAACTTAAGCTTTGAAATAAATGAAGTGAGGGGAAGGATAAATGAAATGACTAAAACCCAAGCAAGATTAGAATCCATACTGCAGGATATGAGGGAATCTCTTAGCATGCTTAGTGCGAATAGAGATGCAAATGAACCTGGTAGGCAACGGATATCTTCCGTGGTAACAACACCGATGTTTTCAAACATTAGCACGTATCTCATTCAGGGAATATCTGGCCCCAACCAGACACATCACACGACACCAATAACACTTCCCATTGGAGAAGGATATCCCCCTTTTGAAAATGCCTATCATGAAGTTCCGGGCTATACCGCACCGACATGGGAGCAAACTCATGTATATACTCACAGTCAGTCAGTGGGAGTTCAGGATGGTAAGGAAAATATGAAGGATGAATGGATGGAGAAGATGGAAGAACAAATAAAAGCAATAAAAGGTCTGAATACCTACGACCCTCTTTAAATACAAGAACTCTGTCCCACCACAGATGTCGTGATCCTCAATGACTTCAAGATTCCTGATTTTTCCAAATATGATGGAAGTGGGAATCCACGATTTCACCTCATCAGTTATGCCACCAAGATTGCAATTTGGTCCAAAGATGACAAATTCCTTATCAGCTTTTTCAACGAAAGTTTGACTGACCTCGCCTTAGAATGGTATCTCCAATTGGATCATTCCCAGATCTCGTGATGGACGGAATTGACTGACTTATTCATGGACCAGTATAAGTTCAACCTGGATGCAGCTCCGAGTTGTGAACAGTTGACCACAATGCATAAAAGAAATGAGGAGCCCTTCAAGCAATATGCCCAAAGGTGGAGCCCTTCAAGCAATATGCCCAAAGTCGTGAACAGTTCCCAAGTAAGTGTTGAACATGATATCGAGTTTTCACCCACTCAGTTTCTTCTAAATCTTCTTCCATCAAGACTCTTAGTGAAGGGGGTTCTACTTCGATAGGTGAGACAGCTTCCATCTCGTACACCAAAGATAAAGGGGTTGCCCCCGTGCTTGATCTTATATTAGTCCGATAAGAATGTAGAGCATATTGCAACATTTCGTGCCAATCTTTATAATTTACAACCATCTTGGCAAAGATCTTCTTGATATTTTTGTTTGCTGCTTCAATTGGCATATTTCAGTAAGACCATGCAAAAACGTCCAGATACTCTTTGAATAGTGCAACCATTTCTTCAAGCTCTGGGTTATCCACTATTTTCAACTCCTTTTTGTCTTCCTCGGTTCCCATATTGATCACTTCTGCAACCTCATCATTCGAGCTAATCCCTTCTTCTGACTGTTTCACCATCTTTATGAATTCTTCAATGTCTTCTTCTTCCTCATCGGATTCAAGGTTGTATTCATCAACGGCCGCGAGGGAATCAATAAATAAGTTTTCAAAGTTCCTCTCCTGAGGTGAATCTTTAGTGGAATAAGTATTCCTGGAAGAAAAGTTGGGAATAGGAGAAGTATAGGCAAGAGTCTTATTCATGAAAGAAAAGCTTAAACAAAGTAAAGAAATGTTAGAGAGAAAAGAAACGATGGAACCAAAAGGAAAACACCAAACAAAATACTACATTCTCATTCAGGTCTCAAACAAAGTAAACATCAATTCAAAATTAGTACAATAAGATAATTACTTCATGGGGAAAACATCAACAAATGGTTCAGACCGCCAAATATTGACAACTTCATTGCTAGCAGGGAGATAGATGACATGGTTCTCGTCCAGCTCCTCTTCAAGGGTGCTGATAGTGAAGTGAGGGAAAAATAACTTTTAAGGACTAATAACTTCAGCAGCTACTGGGAAAGTCTCTGTCAGAAGGGGAATATATTTTCTCTCATTATCTTCTCCTTTCTTGTTTTCGAGAGTCATGAATTTCATCTTTTCTGCCAAGTAGGATTGATACCCCAATCCATGCCTTCCTTCTCTCATAGCTGCTTTAATTGGTTGAGAGATCCCTTGAAGCTTAGGCCCTAGGTCTTTTCCTCTTTGATAACCATTCTTTTCTGTGATGCGGATTGCCACTTCATTCATATTCTTCATTGGCGGCTCCCTTTTCTTGTTATATGGCTTCAATACCTCAAAACTACGTAGTGAAGCATCTTCCATTTGCTCTGTACTTTCTACATAAGGTACTGCGGTGGGCTTTGTCAGCATAATTTACCCTTCACCACGGACAGTAATTATGGACCCATCTTGAATATACTTCAAACACTGATGCAAAGTCGATGGAACAACTCCTGCTTCATGAATCCAAGGCCTTCCCAGAAGCATAGTATAAGCTGGTTGGATCTCCATGACTTGAAAGAGGACAGAAAAACAACTAGGCCCTATTTCAAGGGACAGAGTTATCTCCCCTAAGATTCCTCTTGCTGTCCCATCAAAGGCTCATATAATCATTTCTTGTGGTGTCAAATCCGTCATGCTTATGTTTAGTTGCTCGAGAGTGGACATTGGAACCACATTCAACGCCGAACCACCATCTACAAGAACCTTTACAGTCACAAACCCTTTACACTTCAGGGTAATGTGTAAGGCTTTGGAGCTACTGCGGGATTTCGAAGCAACTTCATCTTCCGAGAAAGTGACTATGTTGACACGCCTTATTGGGTCCACCATATTTACCACATTCTCCCGAGTGACATCAGGCTTGACATACGCTTCATTCAACACCTTCAATAATGCCTTACAATGCGACTCTGATGTCAAGACAAGCGATAAAAGAGATATCCTTGATGGAGTTTTCTTTAACTGTTCTACCACATCATATTCACTTTGCTTCATGATCCTCAGAAACTCTTCTTCTTCTTTTCCTTTTCCTTCATCCATGGTCTCCTTTTCTTTGGATTCTTTCATCATTTCTTCTTCAACAGGGCTGTAGCATCACCCGCTCCTTGTAATGCCTCCAATTCTCACAATATTAGTAACTTGGGTTTTTGAGGTCTCTCCCACAGCTCCAGCTAGTTCAACCTTCTGTTCATAATTCCATGGTACAACATGAGTATCATCATAAGCAAAAGGTGTTGGCTTCTTCATCCTTACAATGACTCTTTCTGGGGCTGAAGCTTTGTTCATGGCTGGTACTCGGAGTATAACTTTTTCAACTACATTGACTTCCTCGACAGTACCCCGTCTAGCTTGAATCACCCCCCAGGTGTGTAATCCCTGAACCCGGACTTTGAAATCCCTACAAGTTTCGATGTCGTGCCCCACTTGCCCATGATGATAGTCACACCTTAGATCTTCGTCATACCTCCTTTCTTCTCTTGGAATTCTTACTGGTGCAACAATGTTGTATCATGCCTTCTTTAGTTCTTCGAAGATCTTTTGCATTGGCACTCGTAATTTCAGTACCTTCCTGATTGGGGACCCTCTAACCTCCAAATTGTTCACCCGATTTTCGTCATTATGATTCGGGATTGGATTTGTAACAATATTAGGCCCGACCTCTTCTTCAAACCCTAGCTTCCCACAAGCAATCAACTTTCTCACTGCCGTCTTAAAAGCTTCGTAATCCTCAATGGAATGTCCTGTGACATCCATGTGATACTTGCAAGTCTGGTTTGGATTGTACCAAGCAGGAAATGGTGGTTCTAGGGAACATACAGGGTTCGCTGCAATTAATTGGCGGTCAAACAATTGTTGGAATAAATCCACATTAGCGATGGACAATCTTGGGAAGGGTGGCAGATTCGGATTTTGGAAATGTCCTTGGTTTTGGAATTTTGGGCGAGGCGGAGGATGGATTGGGTGGTTTTGTGGGGATGCAAGTGGGTAACGGGCGTATGACGGGCGAGTAAGGTTATATGGTTGAGGGGTAGGGATATTGTTGATTTGGTTTTGTGAGTAAGTGTTGGTTTGTGAGGATGATTGTAACGGGTAAAGTGGGGTTTGTGTCTGGTATGGAATATGTGGATTAGGGTTATATGGTGCTTGGTACTGAGGATTAAAGTTCTATTGGTGTTGTACATAATTCGCCTCAACTTCTTTCTTCTTTGGTTGGAATCATTTCCGGAATGCACTTCCTTCAACATCATTCATGGGAAGCTTTCCAGCACTTTCTAAAAATTCAATCCTTTCACCAGCGGCGATCAAGTCGGAGAAATCTTTATAGGCTGCCCCAGCCATGGCCCCTATAAAAGGTGCTCCGAGGGTTCCTAAAAAGTATGAGCACATTTCCGATAAACTCAACGGGGGTTGAACTTGTGTAGCCAAAGTCCTCCACCTTTGGGCATATTGCTTGAAGGGCTCCTCATTTCTTTTATGCATTGTGGTCAACTATTCACGACTTGGAGCTGCATCAAGGTTGAACTTATACTGGTCCACAAATAAGTCAGCCAATTCCGTCCATCGCGAGATCTTGGAATGATCCAATTGGAGATACCATTCTAAGGCGAGGCCAGTCAAACTTTCGTGGAAAAAGCTGATAAGGAATTTGTCATCTTTGGACCAAATTTTCATCTTGGTGGCATAACTAATGAGGTGAAATCGTGGATTCCCACTTCCATCATATTTGGAAAAATCAGGAATCTTGAAGTCCTTGGGGATCACGACATCTATGGCGGGACAGAGTCCAACAACATATTTAATCTTCTGTTGGACGAGGAGGTTCCGTCCATTACATATCTAATTTTCTGTTGGATGAGTTTCTGTTGGACGAGGAGGTTCCGTCCATTGCCTATTTAATTTTCTGTTGGACGAGGAGGCTCCGTCCATTGCATATCTAATTTTATGTTGGACGAGGAGGCTCCGTCCATTGCATATCTAATTTTCTGTTGGATGAGGAGGTTCCGTCTATTGCATATTTAATTTTCTGTTGGATGAGGAGGTTCCGTCCACTGCAATTTTATTTTCAGGCTGGAGACTAAAGAATAAAGAAAGAAGAAAATGAAAATAATGAAGAAAGGAGGAAGAAAAGGAGAAATGAACAATCAGAAAAAAGAGAAGAAAGGAGATTGAGTTACTTCTCATAACCCTAAAAAACCCCATTTTACATATCAGACAAGACCTCTCTTCCTCCTCCCACTCTCCAACCGCCCCTACGCCTCCTCTACGCATTGGTCCTTCTTCTTCCTTATCTCCTCCCTCATGTTAACCTAGCAGCCCCACTCCTAACCCTAAAAAACCCATTTTACATATTAGACAAAACCTCATCTCCTCCACTCTCTTAACCACACCATACTTCCTTCTGTCTTCAAACACGTAACCTTCACATCAAATCGCCTCCTTTCCTCTGCTCGCGCCACCTCCGTCTGGGAACATACGATCTCTGCTCAGAATTTCCCAAGCTTCGGATTTTGTGAGACCAACCTTGAAGCCGCTAGGTAAGGAGAAGTATGAAGCCCTCTCCTCCGTCTATAAATTGAGACGCGAAGAAATGTGGGGAGGGAGGACAAGGAAAAAAGAAGGATACGAAGATAGAGGGAGAGAGAGATTTTTATCCGATGTTTTCTTTGTGAATAAAAAGAGATAGGGTTTGAGTTTATTTTTTCTTTTCTCAGTCATTAGAGTGGTTCCAAGTTTTCAGTAGAAGAGAGAGTTAAAAGAGTCAGTAAAACTGAAATGTAAGGGCTTTGATCTTAAAATTTTACTACTAGGCGAAAGCAAAATCCTTGTTATTCTGCTCCATGGATATTGAAACCGAATGAGTTAGTATGATGTTTGCTATATGAGTTCTTATGTCTGTTTTAGAAATGATGTATCGTAGGGTTCCTATTTCATTGTTTGCTGTCATATGCTGAAATGCATGATACACCAGCAATCTTCATATGGTTATACTGTTACTAAACATTTTAAATGTTTCATTTTTGTTCTATTTCATAAGGTAAAACTTTTTTTTGTAAAAATAAATGTTGATCACTTAAATCCCTTTTAACCGATTTGTTCCCTCTTTTACAAAATAAAGTAAATTGCCTCTTGATAAATAAATAATCGAACTTGTTTTATTTAGGGAGGGCCTGTAGACTTGGTTGCCGTATTCAATCCCTTAGAATAAAGGTCGCCCTATGGACTTATGTGCCATGTACAACCTATTTAGGACTTTTCAACATTTAATCAAAAAGGTATAATAAAATAAAAAAATGAGATCATGAAATAACATTTCTCTTCCTAATTCCTATGTGGCATTTTTATAAATACTTAATTAAATCAATGTTATTTTTGGGTTGCTCTATGACAAGTGTCATGCTCAACCCTTTAGATTTTGAGGTTGCCCTGTGGACTTACGTGCCATGTTCAACTTCATTTAGGCTTAATCAAAAAAATTTCACAAACATAAAACTGATAAAAAATACAAAATATCTTAAAATAAAAAAATGTTTTTTTCTTTTAAATGATTTTCGGGGTAAAACAAATACTTGCACAGTTACTAGTAATTTACACAACTAATTTTGGGTAACCATTTTTATGGATGTTCTAGGGTGCCGTGGGGTTAAGTCTCCATGCCTTCCCTAGACGTAATCAACTCCCGAACCCAAAGTTTTTTTTAAGGGTTTTCCAACTTTCCCGAAATTAAATAAAGTTGGTGGCGACTCCATGTTTATTCACTAATAGAAAAACAGGTTTTCTTTTTGACCGCAAAATCTGGGTACAGTGTTAAGGGGCATAAAGCATGCCTTATATGTGAAGAAGGCACATGCTTCACTCAGTTGCATCATGGAAGGAAGACGGTTTAAATTAGGCAACAGAGATTTCTTAGACATGATCACACATCGTAAGTTGAAAAAAGCTTTTAACGGATGCAAGAGAGTTAAAATGCATCAATGGTCTTAAATGGAGAGCAAGTTTATCAACGGGTGAAGCACATCAATGTTATCTTCGGCAAGACCAAAAAGAAGGCTAAGGCTACAGAGAAAAACATATGGAAGAAGAGGTCGATATTCTTTGATCTTCCATACTGGTGCAAGCTTGATGTCAGACACTGTATTGATGTGATACATGTAGAGAAAAATATGTGTGATAGTGTAATCAGAACGCTTCTCAAAATTCAGGGCAAGACAAAGGACGGCGTGAGTGCTCGTCTCGATCTCGTTGTGATGGGTATACGAGAGTAGTTAGCTCTAGTTGTTGAGGATGGTAAGCGGATATATTTACCTCCAGCATGTCATACTTTGTCAAAAAAGAGAGACAGTTTTTGTGAGTGTCTTCAGGGCATCAAAGTTCCATATGGTTACTATTCAAATGTCAAGAGGCTTATCTCAATTGATCTCAAATTAGTTGGCTTAACGTCTCATGATTGCCACGTCTTGATGCAACAATTACTGCCCGTGGCTATTCGTTGTATTGCTCCTAAAAATGTTAGACATGCCATAACTAGGTTGTGCTCATTCTTCAATGCTATATGTAGCAAAGTCATTGACCCCCATAAGTTGGATGAGTTGGAAGATGATGCTGCTATAATCTTGTGCCAATTGGAGATGTATTTTCCTCCTTCATTTTTCGACATCATGGTTCACTTAATTGTTCATTTAGTGAGGGAGATTAAATTATGTGGCCCCTTTTTTTTAGGTGGATGTACCCAGTTGAGTGATACATGAAGATCTTGAAACGGTATGTGAAAAATCTACACTGTCCCGAAGCATCTATTGTTCAAAGGTACATTGCAGCAGAAACTATTGAGTTTTGTATAGACTACCTTCCTAACACGGATCCAATAGGGGTTCCTAAGCCTCATCATGATGAGAGAAGATGTCAAGGTAAGGGTACACATGGTGTAATGATTAAGACCAAGGGTCGAGAGGAAGTGCTTCAAGCACATTTTTTTATATTGAATAACATTGATGAAGTTCAACCTTACTTTTGTGATCACAAAAGAAAACTCAAGGAAGAAAACCCTCGAATGAACGAAAATTGGTTGTTGAACAAGCATAATAAGACTTTCTTACAATGGTTTAAAGAAGAAATTCTGAAGGATGGTAGTACTGCTTCTGATACATTAAAATGGCTAGCACGTGGGCCTAGCTTTAATGTCATATGTTGGAGTGGATACAACATCAATAACTTTTCCTTTTATACAAAGGAACAAGATAACAAGAGTACCATGAAAATCAGTGGGGTTATGATCATGACTGAATCCATGCACTTCTCTAGTTCAAAAGATACAAACCCTGTTATTGTACCGATACCTTACTTTGGAGTCATTGAAGAGATTTGGGTCGTCGATTACACTAAGCTTACGGTGCCAGTTTTTAAATGTAAGTGGGTTGACAGTAAAAGTAGTGTACAAACTGAGGAATGGGGATTTACATTGGTAGACCTTGGCAAGTTAGGTCATACGGATGAGCCTTTCATCATGGCTTCCAAAGCAAAATAAGTATTTTACATCAATGATCCTTCTAACAAAAGGTTGTCTGTGGTTCTCCAAGGAAAAAGCATGCATAATGGTAGTGATGAAAATCAAGATTCAACTCTTGATATTCTTGAGACTCCTTCTTTCTCAACAAACATGCCTGCTATCATTAAGGAAAATGAGGTGGATGATGTACATGCCAGTCGTGATGATCATCACGAAGGGATATTGATCTAGCTAAATTAAACTTGACCATAATGTGAGTTTTGTTCTTTTAGGGCAAGTGTTTTATTTATCCATGTTAGTTTAGGTTTATTTTTATTTATCCATTTTTATTTAGCTTTATTTTTATTGTCTAAATTACACTTTTAGTCCCCAAATTATTATTAAATGTTCAATTTGATCCCCAAGTTTTTAAATGGTTTATTTTGGTCCCCTAATTCCTAAAATGTGTTCAAATAGGTCCTTCTGTCAAGTTGACTAATGGCGACGTCCTACCTAATGCCACGTGGCATTAAATTTAATATTTTAATGTTCATTTTGGTCAACAAATTATTTTAAAATGTTCATTTTGGTCCCCAAATTGTTTTAAAATGTTCAATTTGGTCCTCAAGTTTTTAAAATATTCATTTTCGTGCCTTAGTCAACTTGACGTCGCCGTTAGTCAACTTGACAGAAGGACATATTTGAACACGTTTTAGGAATTAGGGGACCAAATTGAACATTTAATAATAATTTGGGGACCAAATGTGTAATTTAGCCATTTTTATTTATCCATGTTTATTAAGATTTATTTTTATTTATCCATGTTAAACTAACCTAATTTATTTTTTTTTTCTAAACAGGCATGCACATGGCTAATTCAGTAGACATCCCTCATGCACGGGACAGGTCGGTGGCGGCTACGCCAGCTGATAGTATAATTTTTATTTATACATATAATGTTAATTAATTAGGCTTATATTTTTTATTTATCCATGTTATACCTAACCTAATTTATTATTTTTTTGTCCAAACAGGCATCACAGAGGGCTGATTCAGCAGGGTCGGCTAGCATTTCATCCAAAACACTGGGTAGAATAGTCACTACTTTGAAAAGTTTAGACAAGTCTAGGCTCAGCGGTCAGAAGCTTGAGGTCTGGTTTAATGATAAACTGACTCCCCAGGAACGCCTTGCTAAGAAATTCACCAGTTGGGTGGCGAAGGAAGCTAAAGAGCATACTAGCATTCTGTATGATGAATGGGATGACGTACCGCAGAATATGAGGGATTAGATTTGGGAGTCAATCACGGTATTTTACTTTTACACTCTTTTGTACATTATTAAAGAAAATTGTGATTGAGTTCTAATTCATCCTTTTTGTTATGTAATTAATGTAGATCACTTGGACCATGCCGAATACTGATGAGCATAGGCAGAAATGGCTCTCACCAGCGCTAAGCAATGGACGAGGTTGAAGCTCGACTTGACTAGGCATTACATATTTGGAGAGAAGAGCTCTGAATCTCCTCTTGTTTGCTACCAATTCCTTGATAAGGATACGTGGGATAGCTTTGTTAGGATCCGAGGCACACCTCAGTTTTTGGTTTGTTGAAGTTAATTTACTTATCCATTTTAAAGTACATTTAAGTAAAAAAAATTATTTAACTAAATTTAGTACGTGTTAGTTGTAACAGGCTATAAAAGGGAAAGGGGTAAGCAAAATCAAGCAAAGAATGTCCACCACCACACCATATCTCAAGGTGGGTATCCCACTTAGGAGAAGAATTTGATGAAGAAGCTCAAGGAGAGGCAGGAGAAGTTGGAGCAGATGATAGCAACAGGAAAGGTACCTGAGGACGCAGTTGTTGATCCTTCGTCTCCACCCCCACACAAGGAGTGTTGGGTGAAGGGCCGAAAGACAAAGAAAGGAGATTTTAAAGTTGAAGCCACACGCATTGTGGCAGAAAAGATCGTAAGTAACAAACTAACTGCCTTTCTAGTTGATATTCGTAACACATTGTCTTACACGTTTTTAATTTCGTCTTTGCAGGAGGAGCTGAAGGAAAAAACTCGCAGGGATCATTCGTTCCAGATGGACGTCAATATATCTTGGTCGCGCCCTAGGCAAAGGCGACCACCCTGGTCGGGTCTGTGGTGTTCCAGTGATGGTGGGCATCAAGAAATTCTGTGGATCATGCGCTTCACGTAGGCGGGTCGAGCAGGCAATCAATAAGGAGGAGCTTAGAGAAGAGGTTAAATAGGAGCTCATTGTCGACCCGACCTTTACAGATCAGCTGATAAGAGGGTTTATAACGAACCTAGCCTTCACGCAGATGCTTATGCTGCAGTTTTCATCCATGGCTTCCCAAGAAATAGTGGGAGTTGCCCAACCTTCACATGTGATCACAAAAGAGAGTTGTCAAAAGACACTTGTGGAGGTGGATGAGTTGTCAAAGAGGAAGCTGGAGTTGAAACAGCGGGAGCTGGAGTTGTCGCAGCGGGAGCTCAAGTTGTCCCAGTTATATTCATAATGATCATATTTCTCAATTACTTATGCTTTCTTTATTTACAATTGAAGGCAAAGCCGAAGCTGATGTCACTTCGTCAGTCTCCCTTTGCTCGTTTGTTAGCATTTGGTGTGGATTTTGCGTTCTACATTTTTGAATTTCCTCTGGAGCATGATGGATGGAAGGCACACCCAGACCCATCAGCTCTTTTTCAATTCACTGGTGAGTATATTGGTCAGTTTTGCACAGATGGTGAGTGGATAGCCAACATGGTTCCAAGTATTTGATGCACGTAAGTACATTTTAATTTTATAATTTATTTCAATATATTACGTAATTAACATCCACTTATTTTTTATCTTAGGTATCTACATGACCTTCAAATTGACAGAGGCTGCAATGTTTACGGATTCTTAGACCCCGCCGTCATTCTAGATGATTTCTTGACCGATCACAGTACAGTCAGTGCATACATGCAGAACTTAATGGGAGGAAGTGATCGGAAAGAGATATATATGGCACCCTACTTTTTGAATAAACATTGGCAGTTGATCCTACTTCATCCTTCTAGGCATACTGTCGTATTCTTATGCTCTCTCCACCAAGATCCGTCGAAGGAGGTGGCATCATTCAATACATAATTAATTAATTTTAATTTATTTTGCAACATTTGCTTTTATTTTATTACACATGATGAACATATAATTGACATGAATATTTTGCTTATGATAGCGCTATAAGGCATGTAGCATATCTTGCGCTAATAGGAAAAGTAGGACTTCAAAGTCAAAAGCAAATCCTGAATGAATTTTCCTCAAGGTAAGTAGTTTATTAAATAGTAATTAATATTATAAATACTATATATATATATATATATATATATATATATATATATATATATATATATAATTGACATTAAGTTTCATTTCTTTTGTAGTCTCATTATCAGCCAGATAGTTGGTCGTATGCGTATTATGTGATGCTTCATATGTTGAACATCGTCTCCGCATCTATTACCGAGGGATGGAAGAAGGTAATTAATTAAACAAGTTATTTAATTATATTTTATTTTTGTTGATGACTTGATTTAATGTTTATTTTATTTGAGCTTTTGCAGGCTTTCAGTGATCAATCTCCTCTTCAGAAAGAAGATTTTAAAAACTTGAGCATGCGATTTGCGCAGACTTATTTTTTAAGTATACTGCAGAAAAAGGAGTAGAAAAGATATATGTTGCATACTGAGAAGATAATGTGTAGTTGAATGAATTTACATGTATATATTTATATATTGGACTTGTGTTAGCTAGTATAGAATATATTATGAATTTTTCATGTATAGTGGCCTAGCTAGTATAGAATATAATCTGAATTGTACATGTTAAGGAAAATTATGTATAATTTTGACTAGCTAGTTCTGAAAAATATTGGAATGCAAATGCATGAGTTAATTTATGTGCAAAGTTCTCCATATATGAACTTGTTAGTGAGTGTGTGCAAACTCTGTAATCTGTGCAAATTCTCTATTCTGGACTGTTAGTGATTGCAGGGAGCTAGCTTTGAGAAAAGGGATATTGGATAACCATAATTAAAAAAATTTTACTTTTTACGTCTATTTTTTTATACAACAAACGTTAAAAGTTTACTTTTAACGTCTGTTGTGTATATAACAGACGTTAAAAGTAAATAGTGAAACATACGTTAAAAATGTGACTTTTAATGTTTGCACTAAATAGTGAAACAGACGTTAAAAATGTGACGTTAAAAGTTTACTTTGAATGTCTGTTGTGTATATAACATACGTAAAAAGTGATTCATGTACTTGTGATAATGAGAAGTACTCTTGCTCCTAAGGCATGAAGATGTATAATAATGACTATAGAGAAAGGAAGAGATAATAGTCCCTCTAGTCCATATTATAAGAACAAATGAATCTTTTTTTTTTGGGTCCAAAATATTAGAAATATGCATCAATTTTCACGTATATTAAATGTTAATTTTCAATATTACCCTTATTTATAATAGGATTTATATTTATTAGATATATCAATTTTTCATACAAGTGAGTTGGTTCATCAATATTGAATATTGAATTGATAAAATTGAAATGGATATTTTTGGGAATCTATATGAGTATTAATTACAATTACCTTATTTCAAAACTATTTCTTGGTCTCTATGATTTATGGTTTTATCTCTTATAATATGGACTTGAGGGATTAGGTAGGCACCTACAAATGCCATGGGGATGACAAAAAACCTGCATGCATTTTGGCATCATGGGATCGTTTTGTGTTGATACGAATGTTTCTCTAGAAAATGGTTAAAGAAATTGACTAGAGTTAAATTAATTTGAGAGAACACACTGGGAAGTAGGGAAACTATATTTCATAGCCACTAGCGGAAAATATGTTATAAATGAGCAAGCTTAGTGTCTGTCATATTAAAAGTAGACGTTATAAATGAGGCGGTGGCATAACCGTAATTATCAGGGTCATTCAAATCACTTTTAACGTCTGTTGTTTTAACAACATATGTTAAAAGTGATGCGTGTCATTTTTAACGTCTGTTGTTTACAACAGACGTCAAAAGTAAGTTCAAATGTTTTTTGTGAAAGTATACGTTAACACAAACCCGCGCACCTTAATTCCTTCTTCATCTGCACCAAAACCCTTCTCAAGCACCACGGACTCCTCTCCACCACCACAACTGCGAGGTCTTCTCCACCACCACTGTGACCGTATTCTCTGGTGAGTTCTCTACTCTTCTCTCTTACCTAACCTCTCACTGCGGCTGTGTTTTGTCTCATTTAAGGTTCTCCACGCACATGGAAAGAACCCCTGAGCCACTCTCCTTCACCACTGAGCTACTCTCCCTCTCCTTTTTGTGAACCCGATAATGCCCTAAACCTCATTTTTGCTTTTTGTCATTTTGGTTGTTTTCAAATATTCTGTATTACTTTGGTTGTATGAATGATTTGTGAGACCCACTTTGTTTCAAATATTTTTGTCATCAATCTTGTTTATTGTTTAATGCTTTCTTTTATTCAAAGTTTTAGTTTATTAGCTTAGAACATAATGTTAGTCAAAGAGTTGCTTGGATGAGTTTCTCTCTCTTGGACCTCTGCTATATCTATTTTTTGCCACATTTGTAAGATACAGACTCTTCTAAATCCTAGCAGAGTCTTGAAACTGTGAATTTCTTGATGAGTTGTGTTTAAAAATTCCATTCTTGTTGGTTTTTTGTTAAGATTTTTTCTTTGTTTGTTTGGATGATGGGACAGTTGAGGAACAAGGACTGGATTTAGAAAATAGATGAAAAATCTAATTTATTATTTTTTTTATCTAAACAGGCATACACATGGCTAATTCATCTGACATTCCTCATGCACCAGAGGGATCGGTGGCGGCTACACCAGCTGATAGTGTAAGTTTTATTTATACATATAATGTTAATTAATTAGGCTTATATTTTTTATTTATCCATGTTATACCTAACCCTCTAATTTACTATTTTTTTTTTGTCCAAACAGGCATCACAGAGTTTGAAAAAAGGGGATAGAGTAGCCACTGCTTTGAAAAAATTAGACAAGTCTAGGCTTAGCGGTCAGAAGCTTGAGGTCTGGTTTGATCATGAACTGACTCCCCGGGGACCCCTTGCAAAGCAATTTACCAGTTGGGTGGCTAATGAGGCTAAAGAGCATACTATGATTATGTATTATGATTGGGAATACGTACCACAGAATATGGAGGATCAGATTTGGAAGTCAATAACGATATTTTACTTTTACACTCTTTTGACGTACATTATTAAAGAATTATTTGAGTTCAAATTCCTCCTTTTTGTTATGTAATTAATGTAGATCACGTGGACCGTGCCGAATACTAATCAACATAGGTAGAAATGGCTCTCACTAGCAGCTATTCGTTGGAAGGGGTTCAAGCACGATTTGACTAGGCATTACATATTCAGGGCAAAGAGCTCCGAATCTCCTCTTTCTTGTTACTCATACTAGATAAGGATACGTGGGATGCCTTTGTTAGGAGCCGAGGCATACCTGCCTTTATGGTTAGTCGAAGTTAATTTACTTATCCATTTTAAAGTACATTTAAGTAAAGAAAATCTATTTAACTAAATTTATTGCGTGTTATTTGTAATAGGCTAAGTTAAAGGAGAGGCAAGAGGAGCTGAATGAGAAGATAGCATAAAGAGAGGCACCTGAGGACTCAGTTGTTGATCCTCCGTCTCCACCTGTACGCGAGGATTGTTGGGTGGAGGGTCGAAAGTCAAAAAAAGGAGATTTTAAAGTTGAAGCCACGCGCATTGTGGTAGAAAATATTGTAAGTAACAAACTAACCGCATTTCTAGTTGATATTTGTAACACCTTGTCTTCTTACATGTTTTTAATTTCATCTTTGTAGGAGGAGCTCAAGGAACTAAGCTCGCAGGGATCATTCGTCCCAGATGGACGTCGGGATATCTTGATCACCGCCTTAGGCAAAGACGACCACCCTGGTCGGGTCATTGGTGTTCCAGGGACGGGGGTCATCAAGAAATTCTATGGGAAATGCTCCTCACGTAGGCGGGTCGAGAAGACGATCGATAGGGTGGAGCTCAGGAAAGAGGTTAAATCGGAGCTCATTGGCGACCCGACCTTTAAGAAAGAGCCGATGAGAGAGTTTCTAGCTGACCCAGATCTCACGCAGATGTTTAGTTAGCAGTTTTCCTCCGTGGGTTCCCAAGAAACAACGGGAGTTGTCTAACCTTCACATGTGAGCACAAAAGAGAGCTGTCAAAAGACACATGTGGAGATGGATCCTTTGTCAGAGAGGGATTGAGAGTTTGAAAAGAAACAGCGAGAGCTGGAGTTGGCGATGCGGGAGTTCGAGTTGTCCTAGGTATATTCATTATGACCTTATTTATCAATTACTTATGTTTTCTTTATTCTCAATTACTTATATTTTCTTTCTTTACAATTGAAGGCATAGCATAAGCCGATGCCGCTTCGTCAGTCTCCCGTTACTCGTATGTTCTCTCTTGGTCGTGATTTTCAGTTCGAGCTTTTTGAACGCCCGCTGGAACACGATGGATGGATTGCATGCCCAGACCAAGCATTTACATTTAGATTCTGTGGTGATGATCTTGAGAATTTTTTGCACAGATGGCCATTGGATATCCAACAATATTCTGAGTTTGTGGTGCATATAAGTACATTTTAATTTTATAATTCATTTAATTTTTATACTTTATTTCAAGTTTATAATTTATTTAAATTTCAATTTATTACATAACTAACAATTACTTATTTCATATCTTAGGTAGCTGCATCACTTTCTAATTGATGGGGGCGACAATGTTTATGGATTCTTAGACCCCACTATCATATCTCAGTTCTTTTTCGATGACAGTAAAGTCAGTAAATACCTTGGCGCCTTAGTGGGAGGAAGTGATCGGAAAGACATATATCTGGCACCCTACTTAAAGGATAACCATTGGCAGTTGCTCATACTTCATCCTTCTAGGCATATTGTCATATTCTTATGCTCTCTCCACAATGACCCGCGGAAGGATGTGGTGGCATCTATCAATACGTAAGTGATTAGTCTTCTATTTAATTAAATTTGTAACATTTACTTTTATTTTATTACACACATGATGAACATATAATTGACATGAATATTTTGCTTATGATAGCACGATGAAGGCATGCAACATATCTTGCGCCAACGGGAAGAGTAGGTCTTCAAAGTTAAAAGGAAATCCTGAATGGATTAACCTCAAGGTTGCTAGTTTATTAAATAGTAATTAATATTATAATTACTATATATATATATATATATATATATATATATATATATATATATTTAATTCACATTAAATTTCATTTCTTTTGTAGTCTCGTTATCTGCCGGATACTTGGTCGTGTGCCTATTATGTGATACATCATATGTTGAACATCATCACGACATCTATTGCTGAAGGATGGAGGAAGGTAATTAATTAAACAAGTTATTTAATTATATATTTTACTTTTGGTGATGACTTGAGTTAATGTGTATTTTATTTAACTTGTGCAGGTTCTCAGCTATCAAGGTCTTCTTGAGAAAGACGATATTAAAGACTTGAGGACGCAATTTGCAGAATTCTTTTTTAAGTATGTTGCAAAAAAAGGAATAGAAAATATACCTCCTGCATACTTAGAAGATGTGTAGTTTGTATGAATTTACATTTATATATTTAGTAAATACATAATGTGTAGTTGTATAGAATATATATGTATTATTATGTTATGAATTTTTCATGTATTGTGGCTTGAATTGTGTTAATTAAGATAGTTATAGTTCTAATTGTTTGAATTAAGAATTGTGTTAATTACCTAGTAACAGTTCTAAATATATATTGGAATTAATGCAAATGCACGAGTTAATGTATATGGACTTGTTAGTGATGAGTGTGTGTGCAAATTCCGTATTGTGGAATTAGTGAATGCAGAGAGTTAGCTGAGAGAAGAGAGTTAGCTAAGAGAAGGGATACTGTAACAGATTTTTTTTATTTTAAAAAACCTACTTTTAACGTCCGTTTTTTATTCAAAAGATGTTAAAAGTTTTAACGTCTGGTTTTTAAAACAACAAACGTTCTGTTATATAGTATAGCCGATGTTAAATGTGTTACATTCAATGTCAGATTAGTAAAAGATAGACGTTAATTGTAAACTTTTACGTATATTCTAAACAGATGTTAAAAATCACATATTTAACGTTTGTTGTATTAACGTCTGAATTTTTTGAGACGTGAGAAAACACTTTTAAACATAAAAGGTGCTTCCTGTATTAATGAGCTGGCCTGAAACTGAAAGAACGGAGTGACGAAAGGGAGAGTCTCATCGCTAGTTGCCAGGGTGGAATGGAAAATGTGATACCCCAGTTAATTAGTAGTTGCTAAGAAAAGTGTATACCGTATATAATGTTATCAACTCATTGTTATTATATAATAGTAAATAAGCTTTGGTGCTGGAGCTTATATAGGGAGCACTAGATTTCAGACTGTATAGTCAACGGTATAGGATATAAGTTTAGTGAAAGGAAAGGGGAGTCGTTAGGAAACCATTTCCACTTTGAGTTAAAGTCAATTTTTAATTGCAATTTGCAAGGCAAGTATAGTATGGTTTGGGAGACAGAAAAAAAACGTCAAACACATAATGATACATACCTCTACTTAATCAACCATGTTTTTTCGTAGTCACTTTATATAAGTAAGTGTATGTATGACAATAATGGTAATGGTCGACTGGTTGTCACGTGGTTTGACTATATTTCTTTCCATAAATATAATATGCATGAAATCAAAGAGTTTTTAACTTGAGAATTTCTACTCAACACAATTAAAAGATAAGGGTTAAAACCCTACTACCATTAGACCAATATATTGTTGACATTTGTTAAAGTTTGCCATGTCACTAAAACATTTTAGGCCAACATTTCCATTGTTCATTAGTCCCTATATTTTTATACATTGCAATTTAGTGAAGGTCATCAAATCAGGTTCCTCTCCTCACAAATACTTTCTCAATGAAACCCAAGGCATTTTCAGGACTAAATTACAATATATTTTTATATATTGCAATTTAGTCCTGAAGGTCATCAAATCAAGTTTGACATCACAGACACACAATGACTATTTCACCGTCGTCGTTCCTGGTCGGGTTCGCCACCATCGTTTCGAGGTCGGGATCGTCGCCACCGTCTTTTAGCTATACCCTTTTCACATGTATCGGGTTCGACATCACATGCACGTAGTAACTGGTTCGTCGCCATTGTTCCAGGTCGGGTTCATCGCCACGTTCCGAGGCCCAAGTTCATAGCTGACAAATATTTCTACTATAAGCTTCAGATGATTAAATTAATTATAATTAAATGACTTAATTGCAGTTTTGGTCCCCTACTATTGGTCATGTGCAATTTTGGTCCATAAAGTTTTTTTCATGCACAATTTGTCCCTCTGTTTTTTCAATGTTGCAAATTTGGTCCTTCTATCAATGTCTGTCAAAATTTCAATGATCAACATAGAGGAACCACTCTTCTAAGTACACATAATCATTGCTCTAAGCGTATAGAACATCTTTTTGAGCTTTTGTGGTAAAGGATCACGTTGTGGAACTAAAAAAGGTCCCGAAAAGGAGGGACAAAATCAGTAAATACCAGAGATGAACTACTGAATCATGTTCAATCTCAATCCGAGATGCAAAGAGGGAGAACCTCAATCATGTTCCTCTGTGTTGATTATTGAAAAAATTGACAGATATTGGACAAAAGGACCAAATTCGCAACATTAAAAAAATAGGGGGACCAAATGTGCACGAAAAAAACTTCAGGGACCAAAATTGTACATGACCAATAATATGGGGACAAAAATTGCAATCACTACAAGAATTTTCGCTGTTTCCCAGGGCCTATCCATAAAATCCGTGGGAAAATACACATTTCCCAAGGATGACCCACGGATTCAAATCCCTCGGTTTTCAGCTAGTCGGAAACGTTTCCCACGGGTATGCCCTGGGAAATACCCCGCGGTTACAGCCTTGGGAAATTTCCCAGGGATATATATCCTGGGAAATATTTCCCAGGATTAGAACCCTGGGAAATATTTCCCAAGGTTCTAACCCTGGGAAATATTCCTAGGGATAAAACCCTGGGAAATATATGTTTTGTTTAAATTATAAAACCTTATAACTTAACATTAATGTTAAAGTGGATAAATAAATAATTATTATTTTTATATGAATGCATCAACAAAGAAATTAACATCATAATTCAAGCAAACGATTTGTTCAACAAAAAATGTTATTCAAGTCATATTTGTTCAACGAAAAAATTATTTCAAACCATAATAAACATGATAAGTAAAATAAACGTATAAATTCATTCAAAAGTCTAAGAATCCCCATTATAAGGATCATCAACAAAATGGTCAAGAGAGTCGTTGTCCTCCGGAGCACGCTGGGTCGTCTGACTAGGCTGTCGTTGCTGTGGGGGCTGCTGCTGCTGCAACTGTCGCACTGTCTCCATCATCTGTCGCATCGTATCCATCATCAGACGATGCTCCTTATCCCTCTGTCGCTCCCTCTCCTGGGAAACGACCAACATCTGCCTCAACTGAGCAATCTCCGCAGACTCCTGAGGGTAACGTCTGCATGTGGTGGACTCTCCAACCCTAATCTCTAACTTGCGCGAGGCCCCTTTCCGATAGTTGCCGGCAAGGTCTCCAGCACCGTACAAACGACCCTTATACTTGCCACCGACGACTTCTGCCCAAATATTCAGCGCAAGCTGCTCGTCCTCCTGTGGGTTAGCTGGGGTGGATGGTGAAGAGGCTAATGCTTGAGACCTATGTTGACTCATCCTCTCATGAAACTCCTCATGTTACAATACATCAGACTATCAAAATTTGAACAATATGTTACAAGATAAATTATGCAGAAAAATGGACAGAGTTTCCCCTAAAACTACAACATCCCAATGTTTACAAACAGAACACCGCAATTTAAATCCATAATCATCATCAAAAGCTCAATAGGATGCACACAAATTATCATGTCCAAACTAGTTATAACATTTCCAATGTCAGGCAGTATCAATAGGTCCAAATATAAAGTGACTCTACAGACTCAGTAATCAAAACATGAATAGTATGTTACACGATTAATTATGTAGAAAATTGGACAGAGTTTCCCCTAAACCTCAAACTTTACAAATTGAACACCACAATTTAAAACTGCAAGTCATCAAAAGCTTAATAAGATTCACACAAAGCAATATATTCAAACTGGCTTGAGAGCCTAAGCAACAACCACATACTTACATCATTTGTCTTTGTCCAATGAAATTGATTAACAACACTAAAATTAGAATGTGAAAGTTGAAAAAGATACTCACTTCAGTAAAGAATATGTGAAATACAATCTTGCTTTCTTATTAAACTCCCTAAAAGCCAATGCTCAAACTACTCATAACATTTGAGGCTCTCTGCCTCTCAAGTCCAGTAAAGTATGAGTGTTACAATATCTATTAAAGTCAATAACTTCTTCAGAAATCAAAAGGGCATATTACCTGAGTGCGCTTGGAGCGCTCATCTATGTACTCGCCGGTATCCTTCCTAGTATGGGTGCGTTTGTGAACATCATAAATTTGTACTCCTCGATTATACCGGCGAGCCTATAACACAAGCATAGATGATTAAGATAACAATTAATGAACTATGATGTTGGAATAAATACATTTAATGCATAAAGAATGACAGTATGAGCATACCATATGATCTGCCCACTGCGACTGGGAAATGCTTCCTCCTGTGTGCAGGCTCTCACCCTTTTTTGATGCTCTATTTTTCTTTGCCTGAGCAGAATTTTTTTAAAATTGATCAGAAGCCCAATAACGACGCAACTCCTCCCAAATACCATCTCCAATCCAGGATCGCTGTATGCCACTCTCACGAGCCTCCCTAAGCATATCAGAAAGGCGTTCAGAGGCTTTATGGTGAAAGATCCTCTGGATCTCTGACTCATCTTCGTTCCTCCATGCCGCCTGACCCTGTTTTAAGATAAATAACAATTGTTATACTAATAGTTTCGGAAATAATAAAAACCACATTAATTAAATTGAAATTTGCTACTTACTCTAAACGCATCAAACATACTAATCCGCTCATTGTCAGTGAGTTTTCCCCATGATGTAAATGCCCTATGATACTTTTGACCAACTTAAATAATTGTTGGACTTGTCATGTGTAGGCTAAAAAATGAGGAATTTGGAGGACCAGGTGAACCTTAAAGTGATGTCTAGGTCACTAAGATGCCATGATTTAAACAACTTTACTGATTCAAAAGTAAAACATTAAATCAAGAAGGGTAAATAGTTATAAGAGGCAAATGATTGTAATAATGGAAGAAAATTTAATGCTTCATAGTCTATAAATGAATGTCTCATGCAAAAGCAGAAACAAGGCAATTGACACACACAAGTAGATAGGAACTACTTCCTTTCTGTCTATAATTTGCATTTGCAAGGGTGTCTAATGTCACAATGCTTGAACCTAGTTCCATATAACACTAACAATTACAAGATGATTGATGTGCATATCAAATGAGCATAAACTGTTTAGTGAAACAACTATAAGAATTGAATTAACACAATGTGGTACTGATACATAATAATGCTAACAAAAACAGTATTAGTAGCTAAAATGACTAATACATAGTTATTTATTGGATCTTGGCATCATAGACTTAAAGTTACATAGTTAATATAATATTGTGACTATTCCAATGATACCAACGACAGAACTTCAGCATTTTTTATCCTCTTCTACCTTATCTGTCAACACCCTAATTTAACTATTCATCATTTGCCAAGATTTTTTGACTATTATTGAAATATCATGATCTGGGGATGTGGGTAGGTATTAACAACTAAACAAACCAAAAACAAGCTTGAATCACTGATAATTAGTATTAATATGAATTTCAAGGCGTATTATTTTTCTTCTTCATAAGCAATTTTCCTATTATCATCATTTATCATTTATACAAAAACAAAAAACAAATAAGAGAGGAATTGGTAAGAACCTTTTCTTTTCTAGTTCGTCTTTTATGAGTTTAAGGTTATTGGAGACAAGGCTAGGACTGCGTGATTTATGGGGAGGGGAGAGGGATGCACTACTCCTGCTTCTGTGTCTTCTGCTTCTCCGTTTCGGAGTTCTGCTTCGGCGGCGCTTGTGGCTCGGAGAGCGGCTTCGACTTCTCGCTTCGCGCCTGAAAAATCAAAAAGAGAGGAAAGGGTGTGAGCTTGGTAAATATTAAAACTGGAATCATGAGAATAGAAAACGTACACTTGTGGTTCAGTCTCTTCGAGTTCGAGAGTGATGAATAGCAGATGAAGAATGGAGGAGAAAGAGGAAACCCGTGGAGAGAGAAGACGAGCAGGCGCGGAGGTGGGACCGGAAAGGAGCTGGAGGTGCGAAGGAGGGTTGGGCGGCACTGTTAATGGCTAGAGGCACGAATGGACCGAGTGAAGAGGAGGAAGGCGCACAGTAGGTTAACATCATTTTCCCACGGGCTTGGCTGTGGGAAACACCGCCTATTTTTGCGACCGTCACAGCCGTGGGAAACTGCTGGATTTTGCGATGGGCCCATCCGTGGGAAACTCCATGTTGACTAGACACGGCCAAGTCTGTGGGAAAACTGAGCCATTTCCCAGGGCTCGGTCCGTGGGAAACAGCGCTTTCTGTTACCTACGGCCCAGCCTGTGGGAAATAAAGCGGGAATGTTTGGCGCCTCTTTTTCCTAGGGACCAAGCCGTGGGAAATCAAGCGAGACGTTTCCGAGGGTCTTGGCCGTGGGAAATGTAAAAATATCATAGGGATTTTTTTCCCTGGGTAAAAAGCCCTGGGAAATAGCTTAATTTCTTGTAGTGAATTAAGCCTAATTAAAATTGGTTTATTGGGTTACTATAAGCTTCAGATGATTAAGTCCAGAGACAGAGCCAAGGCATCGAGATCCATCAATTTCGAAGAGAAGTTAGAACCATTCCCCCTAACCCTTGTTGATTGGCACTATGGACATCCTTGAACAAATTCGGGAGTAACCTAGTACTATCTAATCACACCCACAGTTAGGTTGAGGTAAGGTTTTTAAAATTAATTTATTTTTAAGGGGTAAGGACTAAACAGTAAAAAATTAACATAAAAGCACCTGGATCACTAATTAGTATGTGACATCGCTTTTCGGGGGCCACATTATGCAGATGCATGTAACAAAATAATATGAGATTTTTTTTTAAACATTTGCAGTATGTATTTTAAATCAATAAAACATATACACAGCATATCAGAGTTCACAGAAGCAATGGCATATGCAATACAGACACTCCATTGGCTGTGGTATAACTAATAAAAGACTCAACTTCAACTCAAAGTCCTCGAGAGAGACGTTAGCATTCTCATCACCTTCCTCGTCTCGACACTAGCTAAAAGCTCATCTCCGTCTTCGAATCACGAACCGAGTCAACATAACAGAAACATAGAGACAGAGATATACAAGAGGTAAGAAACTCTAATCATCATAAAGGGCAAACAACATAAAATACTACTTATCAACATGTATCTAACTAAACACAACCATCTCCCAAGATCATTATCATACCAATCAACCTCGATATCTCAACAACTAAGATCATAACTTATTCTAATGCATAACTGGTCCTACATGCATGATTGGTCAATTCTACAACAACGTTCAGTCGGTAGTTGGGTTACTAACTCCTGCATCACCAACATGAGTTCCGTCATCTTGGTCGCTCTGGATAGTCCACCTCAACCTCATGTGACAATTGCTCAAACAGCTATTGCAAGTGTTCACATGGCCCCTCTGTGTACAGATACACGGATACACCTCTTGTGCGATAGCCCAGCTATGCACCAGTATTATCTGACCTTGTATGATAGCCACTCAAACGGCTTATCGTAGCTAGTCATACGGCCCCTTGTGAAAACTATCCAACTTTCATTGTAGTCATTCACAATACACCAACATCAACCTCATATTAGTAATCGCTCAAACAGCTATTGCGACTACCCACAAGGTTGACCACCGCAATGGTATGCACATGCATCCATCACTACATAATTTCACACCACCTTTCCGTCTAACACCTCAATATCACCACATGACATCACAACTTCCTAATCAAGCTATCAACCTAGTTTCATATCAAACATCTCCAAAGTATCACCAATATTGATCAACCACACATCAATATATCAACAATAGATAGTACAATATTATCAACAAAACAACATCATATAATCAACAGAGAAATAAAAGAATAACCATATATCACGTAATCAACTAAGCATGTTATCATATATCATATTATCAACCAACAATCAACAGGGGTTGAGAATCCCCACACATGTAAATGTTCATATTTTACGCCAATAGTCCCGATAATTGGAATTTCTTCCCCCTCACCTTGTGTACAATTGTACCGACGTCCGAAAAAGAAGACTCCCTCTACACCTTCAATTCTAACACGCAAGGGAGCAAGGTCTCCAAGGCTCCAAAAATTCACCTAGACATCACGTTACGAAGCATATGTTACCACGAGTTCAAAATCGAAGACGAAATCGGATTCCGACAAATGAAACGAAAGATAATACGAGAAACATAACGACCGGAGTTTCGACATAAAAGAGGATGATTTACCTTCACTTTTAGAAGAAACGAAGAAGAGGACAATGAAGGTATCGCCGTCACGAACACAACGGTGTAACCGGAATCGCAACGGGAGGATCGGGCACCTCATTCTCACACTAGAACTCCTCTCTCTCTAGATTTTCTCTCTTCCTCTCTCTAGATTCTCCTCTCTATTCTCTCAGTTTCTCTCAACTCACTGCTCTCTATTTTTCTACTTATGACACTTAGGCTTTTATTTTTTGGCAAAGCCACGCAGCCACGCTCAAGCGTGAGGAATTCCATGCTTGAGCGTGGGAATTGCAATACTTGAGCGTGGAAAGCCACTGCGCCATGCATCCACTCACAGGCTGCCTCGTAAGCCCTGATGACACGTTTGTAAGACTCAATGACTTAGAGATTTTGATATATGACAAATACAATTTAATGTGTGTGCAAGTGTTTTAATGTCAAATTGCAAAGACAGGTATCAAGCAGTGATCAACAAGTTCATTAAGAAAATTCAAGGAAAATAGTCAAGGAAGAACTTGAAGGAATCAATGAGCTACATGAAGAAATCAAAAGAGGAAAGCCAAAGATCAAAGGATCATTAAGACCAATCTCAAAGGAGAATTTTAGATTTAAGTCTTACATGATTTCTAAGAGAAAGAAATCTCTTAGTCACAAAATAGCACAACTAAAAAGATGCATGAAGAAAATCAATTTTCATAACCTGCATTAAAAGGAATAAGTTTTCGTTAATGAAAATGATTTTTTTGGAAATAAGAACAAGATTCTAATTCTTCTCGTCCAAACCAGTGATAGAAGCGCTCATCCATTAAAGTGACAGAAGTGCTCGTCCACTAAAGTGATACAAGTGCTCATCCACCAAAGTGATACAAGCGCTCGTCCACTAAAATGACAGAAGCGCTCGTCCACTAAAGAAGTAGAAGCGCTCGTCTACTAAAGAGACAAAAGCACTCGTCCACTAAAGTGACAGAAGCGCTCGTCCACTGAAGTGATACAAGCGCTCGTCCACTAAAGTGACAGAAGTGCTCGTCCACTAAAGTGACAGAAGTGCTCGTCCACTAAAGTGATAGAAGCGCCCGTCCACTAAAGTGACAGAAGTGCTCGTTCACTCAAGTGACAGAAGCGCTCGTCCACACAAGTCTTTGGACTTGCTAAGTCCTTAATGAGAAGCTCCGTCCAAATGATGTGGCATATGGAGCTCGTCTACTATCAGCTACGAGCCTTGAGGATTGAAGACGACGCCGATGTAGAATCTTATTTCAAGAACCAGAATCAAGAAAACAGATTCAGTTATCAGATCCAAATATGTTTTAATTGATCCCAACGACTATAACTTGTTTTCTATATAAAGAGAGATCAAATGAACACTTTCAACATTACAAAAATAACAATATATCACAACAGATGAGAATCACACGAAATCAATTTGAGAGATCAATTGTAAAAATCATTCATCATCTTTCTTGAGTTTATTGTGAAAAGAGTGTTTCATTCTCATAAGTGCTTCAATTTGTATATTTGACTATTGAGAGTTAGAAATCAATTTTTTCGTTCTATTTGATTGTAAAGAGAGAGGGAGTCTCTCTGTGTGATTAGGGTGAGGTATCCCTAAGGAAAAACATTGAGGCTCTTCACAAGAGTGTGGTATCTCGAGGTGAAGGAGTGCTCTGTGGTGTAAAGGTTTTTCAAGCTACCTGGATAAAGCTTGTTGTGTTAGTGTGTGAAAACCCACAGGTGGAGTGGGGACTGGATGTAGGTCACAGTGGTGGTGATTGAACCAGGATAAATCTGGTTGTGTGGTATCTCTAAACTCAAACTCTTTAATTTCTGTCTTGCGCATATAACGGTGATCTTGATGCTCTAAGTATTCAATTGATATCAGTTCTTGATTTGCATAATCAGTATTGAACCTTGAGTAAACTGTAATAATAAATGTGTATTCAATTCTATTCTCTTGATCAATATTTGAATTGAATCTTGCATCATATGTGATCAAATTCGAATAGCTTAAATTCTGTTTCTTAATCACTGAAACTGAAACCTGCAAGTTTGTTCTTGATTGCTAATGCTTGTATCTGAAACTTGCATAACTTGTTCTTAATCTATAAAGGCTTAATCAGTTTCTGCATTTTGTTGTTATTGAGTTTTGAACCTGAACCTATTCTGTGTTCTATTAATTCTGAATCAATCTTTCTTATCCTCATCACCTTCTATTCAAGATTTCATAAAAAGCCCTTCATTGTTTTTGTAAAAGATCCCAAGGCAACTCTGAATTGAAAAGTAAAGCTTTTGAAAAGGAAGAATTTTTTAAAAATAAATTTACCCCCCCCCCCCCCCCCCTCTCTTGAGTCGTGAAGCCAAAACAACAATTGGCATCAGAGCTAAAGTCTTAAGTTTGGCTTAGCAGCTATAAGAGTATGGCTTCCAATGACTGTTTGAATGAAGGGGCTTCCCTCGCATGCCCTCCTGCTTTCAATGGACCTGAGTATATCTATTGGAAGGAAATAACGGTAATCTTTCTTGAGGCAACAGGTGTTGACATATGGGATGCAGTAGAAAATGGACCATTTGTCCCCTCTACTGTAGATGCTAATGGTGATCCAAGAAATAAGCCTAAAACTGAATGGAATGAGGATGATAAGAAAAGAGTTCAATATAATGCACGTCCTAAGAATATTATAACATCTGCTTTAAGTCGTGATGAGTTTTTCAGGGTTTCAAATTGCAAATTAGCACATGAGATGTGGGATACATTGCAAGTAACACATGAATGAACCACATATGTCAAAAGAGCAAGAATGAACACCCTCACACATGAGTATGAGCTGTTCAGAATGAAGCAAGGAGAACCTATGACTAAAATGCAAAAGAGATTCACTCACATTGTCAACCAACTTGCTGGTCTTGGAAAAGCTATATCAAATGAGGATCAAATTAACAAAGTAATGAGATGCTTGAGCAGGGAATGACAGCCTAAAGTCACTGCAATCTCAGAATCTAGAGACCTCTCATCAATGACCATTGCTACCTTGTTTGGAAAACTGCAAGAGCATGAATTGGAACTAAAAGACTGAATGAGAATGAAGAAACTGACAAAAATAAAAAGGGATTGGCTCTGAAATCACAAGTCAGATAAGTAGAAGACAATGATGATGATGATGATTCAGCACAAGAATCTGAATCTGAAGAAGAAATGGGAACAATAGTTAGAAGTTTCAAGAAGCTCCTAAAGAAGAAAGGCAACTTCAAAAGAAAGCCATCCACTTTTCAAAGGATAAATTTCAGTAAAGGTGACAACTCTTCCAACAATATCACATGCTATGAATGTGGAAAGATTGGCCACATGATGCTTGACTGTCCAAAACTGCAAAAGAAGGACAAAACAGAAAAGTTTGACTCAAAGGACAAGAAGTGGAAAAAGTCAAGAAAGGCCTACATTGCTTGGGATGATAATGATCTAGAATCCACTGAAGAATCTGAATCTGAGGAGGCAAACTTGTGCTTGATGGCCAGCAATCATAGTGATTCAGAAAGTGAAGTAAGTTCTAATTATCAACCTTCTTATGATGAATTGCAAAATGCTTTTGAAGAACTTCATAAAGAATCCATTAGACTTTCTAGATTGCTAATTAAGTCTAAGAAAACCATTAAATGCCTAGAAGAGAAAAATTCTGCTTTAAACAAAGAGCTAGATGAATTAAAAACAGAAAGTTGTGCTGTAAAAGAAAGATTGGCTACTGTTTTGGAACCACCTATATGTGATAATTGTCCTAAGTTGGAGAAACATATAAATAATTTGAATGGTGATCTATCTAGAATTACTAGTGATAAAGAAAACTTGAATGCATTACTTGGACAACAAAAAGAAATGAAAAACCAAGTTGATTTAGTGTACAAAATTGAGAGAAAAGCAAAAACCTTTAGAAAATTTCATGTTTCTCATTATGCTAATGCATCACAATATGCTAGATGTCATTATTACAATAGAAAGTGTGCTTTCTGGAATTTGATAAATAATTATTCATTGCAGGTAAGGCAAATATGGGTTCCAAAAGGAACTATTGCTGCAACTAACTCAAAAGGACCCAAATAGATTTGGGTACCCAAAACACAAACATGATTCTGTTTTGTAGGTGTGGTGGAAGGTCAAGAGCAAAAATTGGAATCATGACATAGAGCCTTCTCCAAACACAAAATGGGTAACAATAAAGAAAGAATATTCATTGAATATGTTTTCTAATTATCATTATTAATGTGTGATTGTGAATCTTTCTGTGTTGACTTATATATCATTGTATAATATGTCTACATTGTTGTATTAAAGTTATTTGATCTATCTTGGAATAATCATATGGCTTTTGTTTCACAAATTGAATCTAAGAAAATTGATGAAGCCTTAAATGATTTGTTTTGCCTGCTATGTAACAATTAACTTTGAACATGATCTCTATCATAAGAACCCATATTCAAAGTAGAGAAATTGAGATTGAATATGTTGATACAACTAAACAACTTCTGATATTTTTATCAAGCCCTTGAACAAGGAAAGCTTCTTTTTTATTAGAAGAGAATTGGGCATAATTGATCAATCATATATCTAATCTCTAAAGAAACAAAATAAAATCAAAAAGGAAGAACTAGTTCTAGGAATTCATAGGAATTAGAACTTAGTTTTTGAAATATAAAATGCATTAGTTTGTAATTTTGGCTGATGCAATTCACCTTCACCACCCCCCTTCTTGAGTCCTGAAGCCAAAACAACACACGTGGCAAGTCAAAGCATGGCCCTTGTCTCGTTGACTTGGGTGCTTGAGCGTGGATACACCCACCCTCAAGCGTTGACTTTTGACAAAAAGTCAACTCTTTGCGTTCAGGGCCCGTTCGACATCCGATTGTGCTCAAATTTGAAATATAGGCTCATTAGGACCTAATAAACAACCTAAAACCATAAAAAAGGCCTAATCTCAACTCTAACTCCAAAATTCTTATTTCACACTCAGGCGTCTCAAAGACGCTAACCGGAAAACCCTAGTTTTGTTCCTATGTTCCAACTCCCTCGAAAAAGTTGCGTACTTATCATGCAAAGGTTCCTATACCTTAATCCATCTCTTAACTATATAATCCAAGTCTTAAACCTGCTCCTATCACGTAAAACAAAATCATAAAAACTGGGATGTTACATAGTACATGTCTATGTCAGCACTGTTTTAGGGGACACGTCAGCAAGGTTTTAAACCCCTTTGATTATAATAGGTGTCGTAGCAATGCCCTTTTAACTTTTGGATTAAAATTTCCAACTGGTGTCCCAACCTAACGAGTCCACTTTCTAGTAGTGGTGTTCATATCCAAACTGATCCAAATAAAAACCGAAAACCGTTCCAAAAAAGTGAAAACCGAACAAAACCGATGTTTATTGCTTTTTTTTGGATCTTGTTTTGTGAAAACTGATCGGATTGGATTTTGGATCCCTTTTAAAAAACCGAACCAATCCAAATCAAACTGCATATATAAAATTTAACATATGTTTATTTTATTTTTGTATTATTAATTTTTCATTTGTTGACTTTTTTCCTAATAATACTTACTAGTTTGATTGTGACGTAATGACTTATTATTTCTAATGTTTCAAACATAAAAAAATGTTTTGGAACTAGATGATGATAGTATTTATTTATTGTATACATATTTTATGAAATGTTATAACATGAATGTATCAACAAGTATATATAGATTTAAGATTTTGTTCAATTTAGCTTGTAGTAGTATTGATTCATTTGATGTAATATATGTAATGATGTGTCTGTAAAAACCAAACCAACTGATCCAATCCAACCGCATTTAATCGGACCAGATCGGACATTTTCAAGAAAGCAATCCAAACCGAACCGCATGCTGTTTTAATCTTTGGATCGAGTAACTTTTTGCCTCAAAACCGATCCGCGAAAACCCGTATTTTCTACTTCTAGTGACTAGTGAGTCACGCGCATGAAGCATCCTAATAATAAAGTGAAAAATGTTTCCATAAAAAAACTTTGTAATTAAATTGTAATTAATAATGAATTGTTATTTCTTTTTAAAAAAATCCCCTTATCAGACTGGTCTACTAGCTAATTTTAGTACCCTAAAAAAACGAATTGTTAGCTTCTAAGTTATATTGATGTCATGCCAAACACAACCTCATGAGTTGAGCAAATTCGGATGTGAAAATAATATTTGAATTAATGTGATTTTTTTTTTTTTTGGCGCATAATTAACTTATGTGAAGATTTCTTTTAAAAAAAGGGATTCATTAAAAAGATATATTTAAAGTATAACATTGAGTTTGATGTCAATTAATACTTTATCATGCATGTCTATCTTTTTTTTTTTTTTTGAAGCAAGAATACATGCATGTCTATCCCGATGCAGTCAATAATGAAATCATTTAAAAGAATTCAATTAGTTTATAACCTTTAGGAAAAAGTTTTATTTTGGACCACTATATATGAAAATAATACAGCACAATTGTAGATGCACGTGAGTGTGAGAGAATATTGAAAAATCGCATGTTTTGAGATGAAGTAAAGATAAATATTAAAATGTAAATGTATTGTACAAATGTTATCCCATTTATGTTATTATACAAATAACATGAGGGTAGCCTTTATTAAAAAATGATGTACATCAAAATGTTTACAGTAAATCACTTTTTTAGGTAATAAAACCATAATTAAAACACAAACTCCAGTATATTTTTCTCTATCATTGCTCATATTTATATGCCTTTCTCAAGCAGACCAAAAAAAAATAATGTTTAATGAGGAAGTCACAAAACTAGTGAGATTCAATAATTTCATGGTGGATAAACTTCCAGGTTGCTCTTACACGAGAATAAGGAAACCATAATTTTAAATTGTAGTTGTTGTCATAGTTAAGTTATTTGCTATAATTATGGATAATTGCAAAAAATGCAATTAAGCTACCATAGTTGTGATCATCTCAATGCGGTTACGACTAAAACTATAATACTGTGACTAAAATTGAAATTACATTAAGAGAATTTAAAGAAAAGAAATACCAAATAAGCAGAGAGGAGACTGGAAAGTTAAACATAGACTCATACGTCTAATATTCTCATCATAAGTAACATTCCATGGAATTATCTGCCCAAATTAATGCAGGTAATCAATTTGACCCTTCAACACTTCACGAAAGAAAATTAAACCTCACAACCTGAGGAAGACTTGAGAAACAGAAAAAACCAAAAACAACAAGAATACGGGTAACTTATGCCCCTGCTGCATGATTGCTTCATATTTTTCTCTAATTAAGGCCTTTTAAGAGCCAAAGCAGACATAACAATCAACAATACAAAGATAACCACAGAAACAAAAGATTGACACTGTTGGAGAATAAAGTCGCACGTGTGACAAAATAAAGAAAGTTGTAATATATATAAAGTTGGGAAGCTTCAGTCTAAATTGTTTAGATTTTTTGGACACTCTTTCAATTGGGTCCAATCTTAAATGCTAATATGATATTAGAGCCCATAAAAAAATTCAAAAAAAAAGAAAAGAAATTGAGGCCTCTGATTCAAAAACAAAGGACACAAGTCCAGGCAACAAAAAAAAATGAACCTAACGCCTCATAGGCTCAACAAAAAATAAGTATAAACCCATAAAAAAAAAATCATAAAACAAATTGAGCAAGTCACAATTGAACCACCAGTTGGACTTGAGGGGGAGTATTGGAGAATAAAATCCCACATGGGGCAAAATAAAGAAGGTTGTAATGTATATAAGTTAGGAAACTTGAGTCTAAATTGTCTAAATTTTTTGGTCAACAAAATGACTTCCATACTTAATATACAAATCAGCTCACTCCCATGCTAATAGACACCACTGCTCCACTGGTTTGAGCACAGAAATCTCCGAACTGATTGCAGATGGCAAGCCAGTTTGTGTCTTGATTGCCGTTGTGTGCCAAGTAAACGATGGCAGCCGCTGAAGCAGCACTAGCAGTGGCAAGTGTAAGAAACACCTACAATTCATATTTCATAAACAAACAAAGAAATTTTCAATATAAGTCATGCAATTGTTTATACACTTATATAAGAGTTGTGTCAGCCAACTTATATGTATATATGAAGCACAAAACTTCTGGCTTTAGGGGTGTCCGAGCATAGATATGCATGTAACATGTGTCAGACACTTACAAGATATCCAATTTAAAATTTATTTTTTGTTGACTCGGAAATTTAACTGGACATCTAAAGGACACCTAAAATTTTATAATGATTTCTTTTATTATTATTATTTTTGTCATGACTTATTATCATAATCAAAATATAATGCTTAACAAGTTGTTTTGAGACGACTAATATATAACGTATTTATAGAGATCTTACTGTGTCTAGTATGATGAGGAAAAGCCTTGGTCCAAGTACTGCATGGGGGCGCATGATGGTTACTATAGAGAAAGGTAGGGATAGGACCAGATAGCCACCCGCTAATGCCATTGTAATAACGAAAAACCAGCGTTTTAATAAGTATATGAATGCTATGAATATGAGTGCAAAGAAAGATATATGTTTAGAAAACAGATAGAATAGAAATGTAAAGGTTCGAGTGTCACGTACTGGAAAGCCGAAAAACTATCATAACTGGCTTCAAACTGAAAGAACTGAGTGAAGAAAGGGAGAGTGTCATCGCTTGTTCCCATGGTGGCAGCAGCACCTAGAACAGATGCTATAGCCATGGATGGTCCTGAGCAGGAACGAGGTGGACGATCGTCCAGGATCCCAAATTTTTGGGGGCACTAGTAGTATAATTGTTTTTTTTATATATAGTATAAAATTTATTGTACTAAAATTTTACATAATATATATAACTTGGATTATTAATGATTGTGAGGGTATCATTTTTCTGAGTTCGTACGGACACCTAAAATCTCAGGACCGATCTTTGGACTATTGCAGCTAACCTTAAAATAAAGTCCATTATGGCGATCCCTTTCTTCCATCCTCCTGGCCTTGGGGTTATAACCATAACTTCTTTTCCTTTAACAACATTTGCTTGACTCTGGGATATTAATGGTTGTGGACATTTTTGGCTTTGATAACTTGGGAGAAGCTTATTCTAAGAATATGAAATTGTAGTAATGAATTATAAGACCGTGAGATGCAAATGGTGGCATGATGGTAGAAGCTTATATAGAGATAAATAAGAATGGTCAACGTTTAGATAAGTTAGCTAGCATAGGAGAAGACTAGTGGAGTTGTTATTATGAAATATACCATTTCTGGCCACTTCCGTATTCAGCTTTTGATAACAAAGCAAGTAGAAATGAAAAATGATTTTTCTATAGTCAAAATACAACACTTTCATAGAACATTGTACTCGGTGTGAAGGTGGTTGAATATCATTATATATTATATGTAAAGCTAAAATTAATATTAATATACAATATGCAAAGTTGAGTTTCGGGTATCATATATCATTAGGATTTCAAATCGCGATGTTGTGATCTTGTGTCCAAAATCACATCGCATGCACAAATTGTGATTGCATTTTCCAGTAATTATTCACAGTAATAGAAATTGCAATGTGAACGCAAATGTGACCGCAATTAAAATTGAGTATCATATTATGGGTATTTAAATAGCGGAAATTAGTAAAAGTATGACAGAAACAACATTATTTTTTGGAGAGGAGAACCCACCATGTGTGCCTCTTAGGTTTTCCGACGGAGATTAGTCACTGCTAACGGTGGTGGATACTTCGTACCTATGTTATGGTACCAAAAAAAAATTATTTAATTTATTTCATAGTTTTTTTTATTAAAAAAATAATGATGGTTGTTTTAGTACTTGTACGGAAATCGCAACACCCTTTAAATGTAATACTGATATATTATTCAAAATATTATTAAGATTGTCCCTCGTCCGGTTCATTTCATAATCTCTAAAGTTCTTAACATAGCGCAGTAAGTATCAAACGCTTAATTCAAGCTTTCTTATTATTGCAGGTGCAACCTATTATTGATAAAGGTTTGTAGGGATATGAGATTTGTTAAATCAATTTTGCATGAAGTGGCGCAATAAGGCTCTATCTATAGTTCTGTTAGCATCAAAATATTGATGTTTTAAACTGTACAATGGAGAAGCGATGAAACAAGATAGTTGCTATATATAATATAAGTTTAGAATCCAACTTTAATTTATTGCCATAATTAAATAACAAAGTCGCTTCTAACCAGCTAACCAGCCGCATAAACTCCATATTTTGTTATTGCAATATTGATATATTTGTCAATGGTCATCCCATACCTAAGTTGGACAAAAGTATAGAGAAATTATTGCATGCTCTTAAAATACACTAACATAAATCTCCCATTTTTTTTATAAGTCAAAAAAATTTATTCATGAAATGCACAACAATCCAAAAGGCATAAGTAAGAAGTACATGTAGAGATCTGTTGTCCTCAATCCTGTGTCATTCAATTAAAATGTGACAACTATACATCATTTGTTCATTTTAATTTTTTAATTTAAAAATAAAATTACATGATAACTTTTTTATTCATGAGATAGAAAGTGGGACACGAATTTGGGATAGAGGATTTGTATCCCAAGAAATCCCAAGAGGAGAAATGGCACAAGAGAATACAATGGAACATCTCTGTCATTTATTTTAAATTAATAATTTAAAATTTATGTAAGTTTGCTTAAAATTAGTAATTAAATACTTCTTAAAATATATATTTATAATATTTCAAGGTTATACATAGTTATAACTCGGAGCAATTATGGATAATAATTGATGCATTAATTAACTGAATAAATCCGGCTAGTGGTCAAGGTTACAATTTGAGCCACTTCTTCTTCCTTCTTACCCAAGGTTTTGAAAACCGGACCGGACCAGCCGGTCCGACCGGAAACCGGGACCTTGGCCGGTCCGATTCACAGGGAAAACCGGCCTAGCATCGAACCGGTGGAAAAACCGGAAAACTGGTTCAAAACCGGTAAAACCGGTCATAACCGGTAGTGAACCGGCCAGAACCAGTTTCTTAAAAAAAAAAATAGTATAAAATGATTTGGGTCATCCTAGCCAAAACCCAATTCTTTTGTTTTCTAACATATGTGGGCTAGTTGTAGATTTTGGATTGGTTTTCCCTATGAAGATGATTTTAACATATATTTTTATATTTATTTAGTTTAATTTCAAAATAAAAAAAATTGTGCTTAATAATTTTAGTTGTTATGTTGTTTTTTTGTTTAATATTGTTACAAATATTATATTAAAAATTAAAATAATATTATTTAATTATAACCGGTTCAACCACGGTTCAACCTCGGTTGGACCATTGAACCTTGAACCGCTGCCTTCACCGGTTCGATGACCGGTCCGGTTTTGTAAACCTTGTTCTTACCGCTTTCTGTTGTAGTGGGCAAGATTTTCAGGAGGCAAAAGCCTAAAATACAGAGAAAGATTTTTTTTATTCTTGTATTTTATTCTTTGATAAAAAATTATACTATTTTTAATCACTTCGTAAGGGGTGTAAGAAAATAATACATTTTGTTATAATTTATTAGTTTTAGATCATTTGGTATGTTGAGATCTTGACACACTTTATACGTTAATTCATGGAGTTATGATATTATCACACTTTTTTTCTTCGAACCCCTTTTTAAACATTCTTTATGATAAATATTTTTTTTGGTAGATCATACTTTATGATCATTGATTATATACCCATTATTATTTTCATCGCAAAAGTCTTTTAGTCAATGGTAAGGATGTAGGGAAAAAGAGTGTGAGAATATTATATTTTTAATCAAGGACCCTTAATTGTTCAGTTTAGAGATAAAGTCACTTAGAGAAGCAAATTTCCTTAGAAAAATGATACTCTCACTAGTGACGGATCTAGGACCTTGAGTTAGTGGAGGTAATCTATTTTTAAAAAATAATTAATAATAAGAATAAAGACTCAAACTGGTCTCTGACAAAAAACACAGTGACATATGGTCTCTTAGAATTGAGAAATATCAATTTAGGATATTGTAGTCCCAAAAAATTTTAAATGACGTTCAAATAGTCCCTGATAGGGACTAGTATCCCTCAATTTATCCTAAAAATGACTATTTGGAATGTCATTAAAAAATTTTGGGACTAAAATATCCTAAATCGATATTTTCCATTTCGCAACGATTAAATATGTCTCTGTGTGTTTTTTTTGTCAATGACCAATTTGAGTCTTTACTCTAATAACCATTATAATTATTATATACATATGAAGATAAAGACGGAGGATTGGGTGAGGGTGAGAACTTGAGAGAGATGAGAGGGCTAGATAACTGAGTTTGTTCAAAAAAATAGAGAAGAAAGGTTAGTGGGTCCAAATCTATAAAAATTGTTGCTGATGTGTCACAATTCAGTTACTATCAGTTGACTCAGTTAGTTAGCTTTTCTGTTTTAGTTAGATTCAGTTAGTTAGGAGATTGTAATCCCCTTGTTCGGCTGATGTATTATATATAAGGCAGATATAGGACTAGCTAACACATTGAATGTATCTTGATGTATAGTTACAAAACTGAATATGTTCTGTAATCACAGTGAGGGGAATTAGGGTGTAACAGGGAAATCAAGGGAAACAATGAAAGCTGAGTGCAATAGGTGAAAGGGCAACAAGAATCTCATCTTGGTGTAACATTCAATTGATTGAAGGATCAGACTTGGGGTTTGCTAAGTCGCGCAAACGTAGGCTTTATCTAAAGCTGAACTCCGTCATCAAATTTCTCTGGTGTTCTTCTTCCTTAATCTTTTTTCTTTTAAGTTCTTTATAATTGTTTTAATCTTGTTGGTTTTATAGACTGAATTGGTCTTTGTCGAACTAGTTCTCTGTCGAAGTGTTCATCTGTGTGTTTCAAGTTTTGTAGAATTAAAGCATTGAATCACAACAACTGGTATTGGTAGATAGATCGAAGGAGATGGATCCATGTCAATGGAGAAATTCGATATTGAGAAGTTCAATGGCAAGAATGATTTTACCTTATGGAGGATGAAGATGTGTGCCATGCTGGTTCATCAAGGCTTAGAAGATGCTTTGGAAAGTGACAAGAAACTGCTCAGCACTCTATCAGAAAAAGAAAAGAAATGTCTCTTTATTAAAGCTCATAGTGCCATAATCCTATGCCTAGGTGATAGGGTTCTAATAGAAGTTTCCAAAGAAAAATCCGCTGCTGCTCTATGGCTAAAGCTGGAAGACCTTTACATGACAAAATCATTGGCAAGTCGTTTGTATCGAAAGCAGAAGCTCTATACTTTAAAGATGCAGTCTGGAACCTCTATAGAAGATCATATGGATGAGTTTAATAGACCGATTCTTGATCTGGAAAACATTGAAGTCAAGATTGATGATGAAGATCACGCAATCCTACTGATCAAATCCCTACCCAGCTCATATGAGAATCTTGCAGACAGTTTGGTTTATGGCAGAGAGTCTTGAAGTTGACACAGGCAAACACAAGAAGGGGGTGGGGTTGAATCGTGTTCGTTAATAATTTTCTAAAAATAACCTCTAAAACTATTTTTGCACACAAGAAGGTTAAAACAGAATCAAGCACCAAAAAATAGATCTTTTAAAAGGAAAGCTTTAACAAAAGCAATATTAAAACCCCTCAGTCAGTAAAAACAAATAAAGTAGTAAGAGTTCAGAGATAGAAGAATCACACAAGATGTTTTATCCTGGTTCACTCTCTTCCAACCAAGAGCTACGTCCAGTCCCTTCTACTTGAAGGTTTTTCTCCACTATTTTCCAAATAGGTTACAACCCAGTATTAAACACATCTCCAGGCTACAAGTATTTCTTCCTTACCAAGTCTCTTCAGGCTCTAACTCTAACAAAGAGATTTAACTTATGATCTTCTTCACTCACTGTGTGTGAAGATATGAAAGTTTAAGATCAAATGAATATTTTCACAATATTCAAACTAAAGAATACAGACTCTTGCTTTTAAAGAAATATGAGTATAAGTGATTATCGATTGGTAAAAGTTGAGCTAGCAAAACTTGTGTAGGAAAGAGTAGTTCTTTAGTATATGAGGTCTTCTATTTATAGTGACCTTCACCTTCACTTGTATTTCTTCAACAATTATTTTGAATAGTCCCGCTTAGAGATAGCATTGAATACATGATATTCGTTGTGACTGATAGCTTGACCGTGGCAATGCTGAATATTACTCTTGGTTATCGAGATAGCATCAAATGGAGGCTCACTGCTCTGAGTATTACAGCTTGAGAACTTGTTGTTCCTTCTTCGTGTATAATCCAACTTTTTCCAGTCATAAAGTTGTTATCGTGTAGATCGTTTTATAGTTTCTCATTGTATGATTCTGCTTTTTGTATTTCTTTGATGGTACTATGTTTCTTTTACAAGAAGGTAAAACATTAAAGCAGATAAAACAAATGTGAAGAACAAAAATTCTACTGAAATAAATATCAACCATTTGAAATAAATTCAAGAGATTCGGATTGCATTTATTCATTCAAAGATGGAGCTCGTCTACTTAAAAACTCCGTCTACTTAGTTATATGTGAGACTAAGTTAGTTTATTATTTTATTTTACTCGTCTACTGACGTGGCATATCCTCTCGTCTATCAAGTATTTGGACTTGCTATACCTCAATGAGATATCATAATCTCCATCTGGTGACTTGGCAGTTAGATCTCGTCTACCTGATTACTTTATTTTTTAGTTCATTCAATTTTACCAATTACTTTCATCTGCTGACGTGGCAATCTAGACACGTTTACTATCAAGGCTTTGGACTTGCTGTATCTAAGAAGTTATTTTGATTTCCGTCTGGTAAACATTTAGTGCCTAGTCTACTTAAAGAAACCAGTCTACTTAAATAAATAAATAACTTTACCAAAACATTGAGTAGTCCGTCTACAAGGGTGGACGCGTATTTTTCTCAAGGAGTACAATGAAAACTTATCCCAAGTTTCTATTACTCATATTTAAATATTCGAGCATAACTGAAAGCACAAGTTAGATTTCAACTAACACTTTACCAAGCAAATTTAATTCTTTTGGTAACATCAAAACTTAGATTAATTAAATCCAAATCACTTTGGTTCCAACAATCTCCCCCTTTTTGATGATGACAGAAACTAATTAAATTTGAGTAGCAAAGTCTAAGAGAGCTTACAAAGCTCCCCCTAAGACAAAGCTTACAAACTTTAACAGGAAAAGCATAAGACAGAAATTAAGCAGCACGTGTCTATATAACTTATCAGATCAATGCAACTACTTATCAGTTAAGTATAGTATCGGAGCTTTAAAGTTGATGCGTGTTTTTAAGATATTAAAGGCAATTGCACCTCGTCGCAATCAAGTAATACGGTGGTGAGACCGGTTATCGTATCCACAGGGATTGGTTGTCAATTACCAATTCGCAAGCTCAACAACTATCTAGACTAAAATAAAGTCTGAGAGATTGAACGGAAAATAAAGAAATAAAATATTTTTGTCTTTTTGGAATTTTGTCAAACACTTGGTATGCAAACAGGGATGTGGCTAGAATTGTCAGGGTTAGACGACACTAATCCTCCCTCAGTTGCAATGAAATGGCTTCGAACACAAGTCCTAATTCAATTATGTCAATCAAGCCTTTTCTAAAATACTCAAGCCTAATGTCTTAGGTGCATTGAGCCTAAAACCCCAAATCAAACCCTAATGTCTTAGGTGGATTAATTTGCGATTTTGCATTAAGTCAAGACTTATAAGATTGCAAGCATTCAACACCTATGTCTAGATTCTTGACCTACTTGGCATATGATTCATGAGCATGCCTTAACACCAACCTTTCAGTCATCTATTAAAGCAACATATCATTCCTATGGGTAGCTAATCCAAGGAAAGCATTAAGAACAGAATCACATACTCATAAGGAAATAGAGACTTGCATTAAAACACCAAATCAAATACAACAAGTTCAGAAAAGTTACATCTAACCCCAACAATGGGGATTTAACTACTCATGATAAAAGGAAATACAAAATAGGATGAGAAAAGGGATGGAGAACACTCATAGACAAGCTTCCTCCATCTTCTCCCCATCCAAGAGCAGAGAAAACGCCCCCCTCTTCGGGTAGAAACCCTCTCCAGCCGCCAGCCTCAGCCTGCCTCCAAGTGCAGATCCCTAATTCTGTTCAGTGCAGGTTTATTTATAGATCAGGCCCGCGTCACGGCCGTGACAGCCATCACGGCCAGGCCGTGATGGTCTCTGACTTGGGCGAATCTTTATTCACTTATTCATCACGGCCGTGATATCCATCACGGCTAGGCCGTGATCGTTTCTGACTTTTCCAACTAGCAGGTCACGGCCGTGATAGCCATCACGGCTAGGCCGTGACAGTCTCTGACTTTTGCCTTCTTCTCTGCTTGATCGCGGCCGTGATGGTCATCACGGCCAGGCCGTGATAGGCTCTGTTTGGCTATATTCTTCACTTTTCTAGCTCTTTTTCATCCAAGCTCCACCAAGGCTGATTTCTGGGCATTTTTCCATTAAATCCTGCAAAACAACACACAGAAACCACTTCATCCGTTCCAAAGGAAAAACTATACAAAATCAACACTAAATTGGCCTAACTATATGCAAATGCATGCAGAAATGTACATGAAAAATGATGTAAAATCACACTCATCAAATCACCCCAAGCTTAAGACTTTGCTTGTCCTCAAGCAAAAACTAAGGTCAGAAGAGATAAACAGTCAAAGCATGGATAGTGAACCAAGAACCCGAGTAAAATGATCCAAGTAACAGGCAATTCAAACAATTCAGCAAGAGATAATCAATTCAAGTCCAATTAGGCTTAAGTTTCCTAGACTCACATTCTCACTGATTCGGGCACTCTTGCTCACTTGAAGCTCACCCCAAGCTTGTTTATTTGCTTGGCTCTCTTTCTTGCCTCACTCACTCAAGTGTTCAAGTATATATAACAATTCGCTCCATTTTCCTCAAGGAATGATTCCTACCATATGCTTGACTATCAACCAAATCTCCACTTTATTTATGAAAACACCTAAGAATCAAGAGGTCTTTATTTGGTTGTAACGTGGCCATGGGATTAATTTTTAGGTGGGGATAACAAGAAAGGGATATTTCAAAAGGCTACATAAACATAAAGCTTTGCAAACATGACCTTCTAAAATACCTTCTTGGATTTTCAATACATTTTTCCACCTTTCTTTTCTTTCTTTTTTTTTCTTTTATTTCTCACTTCTCTTTTTGTCATCCCCTTCTCTATTTATTTTTACTTTTATTTTTTTTTTTTCATTTGGAGAAGGGGAGTTTTTTTTTTCCCAAATTTTCAACTACCTTTTTCACCCTTTTGTAATACTTTAGAAGGTCCCTTGTCAAACATATGTATCAAAATTTTTCAGGGTACCAAGAAAAGCATTTTATGCATTCAGGCTCAAAATTGGGCAACTAAGGGTAGCATTTACACATTCAAAGCTCAGAAGGCCCGAAAAATACCTATTGCCTCAATCATTTTCAAAAATGTTTTCAAAAAATTTTCAGCTTTAAAATGGTTTCAAGTCAAGTTCTAGAGAAAACAGACCAAGAGGAATAACACTCTTAACACAAGGAATGGGGGCAGATTTAGTGAGTACCCCCTAATGGCTCAAAAGCTCACATTTATCAGTTCAAGAACCAGTGAAAAACACAAGTCTATAGAAACATATGCTAATCATCAACTATCCAAGATCATCTCAAGCATATTCATTTGCAGCCATATCACAAGAATAAACAGAATTGGGTTCAAGAATTCACTATCACAAAAACAATTTGGCACTTAGCTCTAACAATCATAAGCTCAATCTAAGCAGGGGTAACCGAATCATGTGATCATGCAAATTTAAGCCTATATGAATGCAATATTTACAATGCAAGCAAAATGATTACCCCTACCCCAAGCTTAAAGATTTACATTGTCCCCAATGTAAACAATCAAGTTGGAGAGGGTAGAAGAAAAATAAAATAAAGCAAAAATTGGAACGGCTTACCGAGGCGGTAGCGGGTGTTGGCTCACATGCTTTTTGGCTTTGTTTCTCCCTGCTCTTTTTCTCCTTCCTTTATTCAAAATCTGAAGACACTTAACAGAATTATTAACAAACCTCTTGAGCTTCTCAAATTATTCAAGAGGTTAAAGCAAAAACAAAATTAACTAAAGAGAAGGGTTAAGAAAAGTTGGGTTACCTCCCAATAAGAGCTTCTTTAACGTCACTAGCTTGACTTATTAAGAAGCATCCACCTGGATCCCATAACCTGTGGTATAAGGACCAAGGAATGCTAACCATGTGAGATCCTTCACCTGGATCCCACGGCTTGCAGCAAAAATATGGGAGTGAGTGCTTGAAAATCATGGTGACCTCACCAAATGTGTTGAATTTCTCACTCCGTCTTGGGTCAAAATTGACCCCTTCATCCACAAAATCTTCCCAATAAAAATGGGGTTCAACCTCAGGTAGAGGCATGAACTCCATTGTTGACTGCTTTAAAATGTGAGGTGGCAAACAATTCGAGAGGATCATTGGTGCTGTTCTGGCTTCTCTACTATCTTCACTCTCAGCATTGCCAAATCCATCACCTTCCAAATATGCAGAAATCTCTGCACAAACCACACAAGTGTTTCTCCCATCACATTCCACACATGCATAGGAACCAATAGCACCATCTAATTCCAAAAGTTTTTCATCATCTCCAAGCATGGTGAAATAGATGTCCTCCAATTGCCTCTTCCTTTCAGGCTCTTTAGTCAAGGGTTCAATGGGGAGTGGTGCAACTATGTTCTCCAAAACAGGGTCTTCACTTCTTGACTCGGTTGCTCCCACTTCTTCTTCTTCCTCCTCATCCATCATTGCATCATCTTCATCATCATCCATCAAGTCCTCATTTGGCATTTTGGATGGAAGGTTAGAGAGTTCCTCAATACGTGCCGAGACTTCGAATGGCATCTTCTTGATTCTTTAATTCTTCCATTGTTGTTGCCATGAAGTTCTCCAAAACAGCCTCTAAGTGAGGTTGACTATCCGGGATAGGTTGCTCAACCTCGACTGGGAATGCAGATTTGAAGTTCTCCCAAGCAACTTCCAATGGGGATGGCTCATCATACCAAGGTGTGGAAGATTCCCAATGTTCCCCTTCATCCATCAAAGTATTGTTTGGAGGGTTCCCCCACCATGGAGTAGAAGTGTTGGGAATTTGATTTCCCCATTCAGTACAACCTACCATTGGTGGAGGAGAGATTTGTGCCCTTGACAGCTCATTACTCACTTGTTGGATGTTTACGGCTAATTGCAGCATATCTACCCGCAGCTGCAGCTCAGATATCTCACTTTCTGCATCAGATGGTTGATACCAATTGTAGTCCATGATCCTATCTAATCAGTTTTCCACATCACAGACAAATAAGCCCAAGATCAAAGAAACACAAAAAACAAATATATACAAAACTAACAAAAGAAAAGTATCAATTATATACAGAAAAATAAAATAAAAATGTCTAAACTAGTTGTCTCATTTGTTACTACTGATATTGACAAAACCAATCCCCGGCAACGGCGCCAAAAACTTGATGCGTGTTTTTAAGATATTAAAGGCAAGTGCACCTCGTCGCAATCAAGTAATACGGTGGTGAGACCGGTTATCGTATCCACAGGGATTGGTTGTCAATTACCAATTCGCAAGCTCAACAACTATCTAGACTAAAATAAAGTCTGAGAGATTGAACGGAAAATAAAGAAATAAAATATTTTTGTCTTTTTGGAATTTTGTCAAACACTTGGTATGCAAACAGGGATGTGGCTAGAATTGTCAGGGTTAGACTACACTAATCCTCCCTCAGTTGCAATGAAATGGCTTCGAACACAAGTCCTAATTCAATTATGTCAATCAAGCCTTTTCTAAAATACTCAAGCCTAATGTCTTAGGTGCATTGAGCCTAAAACCCCAAATCAAACCCTAATGTCTTAGGTGGATTAATTTGCGATTTTGCATTAAGTCAAGACTTATAAGATTGCAAGCATTCAACACCTATGTCTAGATTCTTGACCTACTTGGCATATGATTCATGAGCATGCCTTAACACCAACCTTTCAGTCATCTATTAAAGCAACATATCATTCCTATGGGTAGCTAATCCAAGGAAAGCATTAAGAACAGAATCACATACTCATAAGGAAATAGAGACTTGCATTAAAACACCAAAATCAAATACAACAAGTTCAGAAAAGTTACATCTAACCCCAACAATGGGGATTTAACTACTCATGATAAAAGGAAATACCAAATAGGATGAGAAAAGGGATGGAGAACACTCATAGACAAGCTTCCTCCATCTTCTCCCCATCCAAGAGCAGAGAAAACGCCCCCCTTTTCGGGTAGAAACCCTCTCCAGCCGCCAGCCTCAGCCTGCCTCCAAGTGCAGATCCCTAATTCTGTTCAGTGCAGGTTTATTTATAGATCAGGCCTGCGTCACGGCCGTGACAGCCATCACGGCCAGGCCGTGATGGTCTCTGACTTGGGCGAATCTTTATTCACTTATTCATCACGGCCGTGATATCCATCACGGCTAGGCCGTGATCGTTTCTGACTTTTCCAACTAGCAGGTCACGGCCGTGATAGCCATCACGGCTAGGCCGTGACAGTCTCTGACTTTTGCCTTCTTCTCTGCTTGATCGCGGCCGTGATGGTCATCACGGCCAGGCCGTGATAGGCTCTGTTTGGCTATATTCTTCACTTTTCTAGCTCTTTTTCATCCAAGCTCCACCAAGGCTGATTTCTGGGCATTTTTCCATTAAATCCTGCAAAACAACACACAGAAACCACTTCATCCGTTCCAAAGGAAAAACTATACAAAATCAACACTAAATTGGCCTAACTATATGCAAATGCATGCAGAAATGTACATGAAAAATGATGTAAAATCACACTCATCAAAAGTCTTTATCAAACTTAAACAAGTTTCAGAGCAAATAAGATATATCATATCAAACAGTGTTAGAGCACATGGACTTAGGATATATCAGATCAATAATAAAAAAATCATAGCAAATAGTATCAGAGTAATAAAAATAGATACATTAGAGCAATAATTTTATTAGCATAGCAAATCATGTCAAAATATATATAAACAGAAAGAGACATGCATATGCAGACAAACGTATACTTAAAAAAAACTGTCTTTATAAATTTAATTATCTTATCCTTTTTCCCCCTTCTTTGTCATCAGACAAAAAGGTAAAGGGAGCAGGCCATCATTGTCAGTAATATTAAACAGAAGAAAGATAAAAAGGTTAAGGTTAGGCAAGAGGAGGTGGTGGAGGTGAAGGGTTCTGAGTCTGGATTTTCTTGAAATCCACCAGGAATTCCAGTATTTTGTTGACAACTTCTAAGGTTGGAGCCATTGATGTTTGAACTTGTTGTCGGACATCCTCCTTAACATCTTCTCAACCTTTTACCAACTATCTTGCCAACTCTGTCATAAAATATTTTGCCAAGTATCTCTTCAAGGTTCTGTGGCAGATGTTGTGACTCCGGCAAGTGTACCGGGTCGTCGCAAGTAATAAAAACACGGTAAGATTCTACCGAGGTCGAACACAAGGATTGGGTTACCAATTCGACTAATTTCGTAAGAAATTCAATAGGTTCAGTTAAGCGAAGAAAATTTTTGTGAGAGATATTAAGATTGCAATTCAATTAAAAAATCGATTAAAGCTAAGGTGAATGAATTCAGAAATTTAAAAGCATCTAAGGTTTCGAATCCACCTACCCAATCATGCAAAGTACCCAAGTGATGATATTCTCCTCCCTAAATTCAATTTTAATGTCAACCGGGACCCTTAAATTCTCCTAAATCCACTTCCGTGCTCATTAGGACGTATTCGATGATTTGAGTTAATTACTTGCTAGGTCTCTTAACCCTAATCTCGAATTCTATTAATTCTTGTTCCCTATAGGTTGCATCGATCTCCTACTCACTCTCGTGCAATACTCGACCGATGTTCCCAATTCAAGTTCTAAAACGCGAATTGCCGCTAGGTCTCAACACGCTTAACTAGTCGATCACGCTAGCATATAATCGACACAATGAAAACAGAATTGGAAAAATCATAATTGAATTAAAGGAGAGAGAGTTACATTACATGAATACTATGCCGCCATGGGTGGCTTCATCGATCCCTTAGACAAGAGGATTAGTTCCTCATGTCCGTAACAACAACGCACGTACAATCGGAATTCATCCTAAACCTATGAATTAAGAGAAAAGAAGAGAAGAAGAAATCCCAGAATAAGGGTTACAAAAGATCTCTGCAAATTCTGATCCAAAAGGTTCTCTATTCTGTTCTGATCTGCTCTATTTATAAGGAGGCCACGCGTCACGGCCGTGATGGCCATCACGGCCAGGCCGTGACGGCTTCTGCTTCTGGCGCACTTCTGAGATTTGAACATTCGCGACGCGAAGGATGTCTCGCGACGCGAGTCTTCTTGTCACGGCCCGTGATGTAAATCACGGCCAGGCCGTGATGTTCTCTGCCTTGTGTGGATTTTAGGTCACGGCCGTGATATACATCACGGCTAGGCCGTGATGGTCTCTGACTTGTATGGCTTTTAGGTCACGGCCGTGATATACATCACGGCTAGGCCGTGATGGTCTCTGATTCTGGTACTTTCCTGGAGTTCACACACTCGCGACGCGAAGGACGTCTCGCGACGCGAACTTTCCTGTCACGGCCCGTGATGTCAATCACGGCTAGGCCGTGATGGTCTCTGTCTTCCCAGATCTTCAAATTATCGCGGGGCGAGCCTCCTCTCGCGGGGCGAGAATCCCCAGAATGGCAATCTCCACTATTTGTTGACTTTCCTTAATTCTTAGAGCCTCACTTATGGACCTGAAAACAACACAAGCAACCACAAGCATAATTCTCTCCAAAATAACCTAAAAACTACACAAAAGACGCAAAACGAGTCAACGTCCAACTTAGGAACAAAACAAGGCAAATTTGGGCGGAAACGAGAGTAAACTCGAATAAATTGGCACATAAACCCTAGTTTATCTAGTCTTAAAACTAGATAAGCCAGAGGCTTATCAAAATACCCCAAACTTAAACCTTGCTTGTCCCCAAGCAAGCTTAAAACTCAAAAACGACTCAAGACTTGGCAAGCCTAAAGATCTAATCAATTTCGCACAAATTTCATGCGACTTTGCAAAACAGTTTTTCTTCTTTGATTCCCCCTTTTTTTTTTTTTTCATCAATGTAGTCCCCACATTCATCCACTTTAAACAATTGAGAAATTATCATTCATGCCATCATTACTCTAAGTTGAGGCTCAAAGATACACACAAAGGAAGATCACCTATTTCAAACAATTGCCTTCCTCACAAGGGCATTTAGTATTTCACTCGTTCGCTCAAGTTTGTCTAGGCTTTCAACTTTTTCACTCAATTTCACTTATCAAGAGCACTTCCCATGAATTTGATTTTCATCTCAAACATAGTTCCCACGAAAACATGCATGCAACATCAAAAGGTCTTTTAAAGGTTGTAATGGGGCTGGTCGAGGGTAGGATAATCAAGGATATTTAGGTTTAAGTCCCTAGGAACTAAGAGAGCATGAGCATTAAACACATTTTTCCACTCAAATTCCTTTCTTTCCATTTTTCATTTGGGCTCGGGTGACTACAACCTTTTCCTTGATATTATTTTTGTTTTGCCCCTTTTCTTTTGGCAATTTTTTTTTTTGTTTTGTTTTCTTCTTTTCTTTTCTTTTTCTTTTTGCCTTGGGTCAACCTTTATTTTCTTTTTCTCATCCCAATATGACACACACCTTGTAGCCACCCCAAACTTAGTTTCTCACAACCTTTCTCTTGCTCATTTCCATGCTCTCCTAATCCTAAGATTGGGTCAACATGGTTTTTCAGATTTTGGCTCGTAATGTAGGGTCATCAAGAAACAATAGGTCAATTGGGCTCAATTTGGCTAACTAGGGAACATGCATTAGGGATGGTTCATTTCAGGCCAAGTAGTTAATTCAAAGAATATTGCCTAAATCATTTGATGCAACACATAATCATGCAAACCATATAGAGATTCAAGCAAATTCGGGAAAGTGCAACTTAACAGTGATTCTCACATTCAAAAACAGAGTTGGAGGCTCAAATTCCTCACCTGGACATTTTGCAAATTGTTTGACCGAGATACGATTCCTAGTGTGTGCACCCCTTCACCCCAAACTTATCATAAATCAAGCAATCATAATACATCTCAGAGTTCAATTTTTAATTTTTAGTGGGGATCAACTTTTCTATTACTTGAACCTAGGGGAAATCATCAATGATCAAGTAATTCATGCAATCAATCATGCTCAATTCAATTAACATCAAACAAGCTTGCCGACACGACTTTCATACAACAACTCTTGATCTTCTCAAATTATTCAAGAGTGACAAACAAAAACAAAACAAACTCAAAAAAAAAACAAAAACAAAAACAAAAACAAGAGTGAGGAAAAGAGAGGGTACCTAGCTTGGGTTGCCTCCCAAGTAGCGCTTGTTTAACGTCCCGAGCCTGACTCAAGTCACCCTGCAGGGGTTAATTCAGAAGAAACACTTGCTTTCCGGTTGGGATTGACTCCCCATGATAATGCTTTAACCTGTGCCCGTTCACCTTGAAGTTGCTAGAGGTCCCTTCTAATTCCACTGCCCCATGAGGGAAGACTTGTAGGATCTTGTATGGTCCCGACCATCTTGATTTCAGCTTCCCAGGGAAGAGCCTCAACCTTGAATTATACAGAAGCACCAATTGCCCGGGCTCGAACCTCCTAGGCAAGATGTGCTTGTCATGCCATGCTTTCGTCCGCTCCTTGTAGATTCTCGCGTTCTCATAAGCTTGCATGCGGATCTCAGACAACTCATTCAAGTCCAACAACCTCTTCTCTCCGGCCTTTGTCAAGTCAAAGTTGAGCTCTCTTATTGCCCAATAAGATTTCTCCTCCAACTCCACTGGTAGGTGGCATGCCTTTCCGAACACCAAATTGTAGGGAGACCTTCCAATTGGAGTCTTGAAGGCGGTCCTATAAGCCCATAGGGCATCATCCAATTTCCTTGACCAGTCCTTCCGTGAGGAGTTGACGGTTTTCTCGAGAATGCGCTTCAACTCACGGTTGGATACCTCTGCTTGCCCATTTGTTTGGGGGTGATAGGGAGTAGAGACTCTGTGCTTGACCCCATACTTCTCGAGAAGCTTATGCATTTGCTTGTTACAGAAGTGGGATCCCCCATCACTGATCAACACTCTTGGAAACCCAAACCTAGAGAAGATATTGCGCCTCAAGAAATTCATGACTACCCGGGCATCATCTGTGGTTGTTGGGATTGCCTCCACCCACTTCGACACATAGTCCACAGCCACCAAAATGTATTGGTAAGAGAAAGAGGGTGGGAATGGTCCCATGAAATCTATCCCCCAAACATCAAAGAGCTCTACTTCGAGCATGCAATTCAAGGGGAGTTCATGCCGCTTAGAAATATTGCCAGCCCTTTGGCAACGATCACAGTTTTCAACAAAGGTGTAGGCATCCTTGAAGAGCGTTGGCCAAAAGAAACCACTTTGGAGGATCTTTTCTGCAGTCTTCTTTCCCCCATAGTGCCCACCGTAATCCGAGCTATGACAATGCCACAACACGTTTCCGATTTGGTCATGGGGAATGCACCTCCTGAGGATCCCATCCGAGCACTGTTTGAAGAGATAGGGGTCCTCCCACACATAATATTTTGCATCCGAGAAGAATTTCTTTCTCTGTTGATTAGTCCAACCTTGCGGAACCACATTTGAAGACTTGAAGTTGGCCATATCCGCGAACCAAGGAGGGGAATTTTCAATAAGTGCAAACAGCTTTTCATCGGGAAACTCTTCCTTGATGTCTAACAATTCCTCCTCGGTGTCGGGATTGACCAACCTAGATAAGTGGTCCGCCACCCCATTGTCAGCTCCCTTCCTGTCCTTAATCTCGAGATCAAATTCCTGCAAAAGAAGAATCCACCGAATTAATCTAGGTTTGGCCTCTTGTTTTGTCATCAAGTGTTTTATGGCCACATGATCAGTGAAAACCACAATCTTAGACCCCACGATGTAGGATCTAAACTTATCCAAAGCAAACACCACAGCAAGTAGTTCTTTTTCAGTGGTGGAATAATTAGCTTGTGCCTCATACAAAACCTTACTTGCATAATAAATAACACGAACTAATTTTTCCACCCTCTGCCCCAAAACAGCCCCCACCGCATAATCACTAGCATCACACATGATTTCAAATGGCAAATTCCAATTAGGTGCAGTGATTATGGGTGCGGTGACAAGCATATTTTTCAAAACGGTGAAGGCATTTAAACAAGAATCATTAAAATCAAAGGATACATCCTTCACAAGAAGGTCGCAAAGCGGCCTTGCGATTTTGGAGAAGTCTTTGATGAATCTCCTGTAGAACCCGGCATGCCCCAAAAACTCCTCACCCCCTTCACATTGGTTGGTGGGGGCAGCTTCTCAATCAACTCAATCTTCGCCCTATCAACCTCAATCCCCGTTGGGAGACTTTGTGCCCTAAGACTATACCTTCCTTGACCATGAAGTGGCATTTCTCCCATTGAGCACAAGGTTAGTATCTTGGCACCTTTTAAGCACCAAGGTCAAGTTCTTCAAACAGTTGTCATAGGAGGTCCCAAAGACCGAGAAGTCATCCATGAACACCTCAATGCATCTCTCCACCATGTCCGAGAAAATAGAGAGCATGCACCTTTGGAAGGTAGCGGGGGCGTTGCACAATCCAAAGGGCATCCTCCTGTAGGCAAAGACTCCATACGGACAAGTGAAAGCCGTCTTCTCTTGGTCTTGAGGATCCACCACAATCTGGTTATAGCCGGAGTAACCATCCAAGAAACAGTAGTACTCATATCCGGCTAACCTCTCAAGCATTTGATCTATGAAGGGGAGAGGGAAATGATCCTTCCTTGTTGCTTCATTTAATCTTCTGTAGTCGATGCACACTCTCCACCCCGTGATGGTTCTTGTTGGGATCAATTCATTGTTTTCATTGGCCACCACGGTTGTTCCACCCTTCTTTGGGACCACATGAATCGGACTAACCCAGTTGCTATCCGAGATTGGGTAGATGATTCCGGTGTCTAAAAGCTTAATCACTTCCTTACGCACAGCTTCTTTCATGATGGGGTTTAGCCGTCTCTATGGTTGAACCACCGGCTTATAACCATCCTCCATCAAGATTTTATGCATGCATAAGGAAGGGCTTATACCTTTTAGGTCCGAAATCTTCCACCCAATGGCGGATTTGTGTTCCCTAAGAACTCTCAACAGCTTCTCCTCTTCATCCTTTCTCAAGGCATTGCTAATGATCACCGGATGTTGTCCCTCCTCCCCCAAGAATGCATACCTCAAGTGATTTGGGAGTTGCTTCAACTCCGGTGTCTTTCCATCTTCCTCATTGCCTTCCTTGTTGAGTTTCTCCTTTGCATATTCATCCCTTGGGAGACTTGGTAAGGCTTCCATCTGTTTCAAACATTCAAGATAGTCCTCGTCCCCCAAGGGGTCTTCTTCCTCACTATCATCACCATGGGATTTTACCAACACTTGTGCAAGTGCAGAACCATGGGCTCCTCTAGTGGTCTCTTCCTTGACAATACCATCCACAAAATCCACCCGGTACACTTCCGACCTCTCCACAGGGTGCTTCATTGCTTCAAAGACATTGAAGACTACATTCTCATCTTGCACGCGGAGGGTGAGTTTCCCTTGTTGCACATCAATCAAAGCACGCCCTGTGGCCAAGAAAGGCCTACCCAATATGAGAGGGATCTCGGCGTCTTCATCCATATCAAGCACCACAAAATCTGCCGGAAATATGAATTTGTCCACCTTCACTAGCAAGTCTTCAACAACCCCATAGGGGTATTTGATGGAGCGATCGGCGTGTTGGAGTGACATCCGTGTATCCTTGGCTTCCTTAATTCCCAACTTCCTCATCATGGAGAGGGGCATCAAGTTGATGCTTGCCCCTAGATCACATAATGCCTTCCCTATATTCATCTCCCCAATAGTACACGGTATCGAAAAGGAACCGGGATCCTTCAACTTTGGAGGGAGTTTTCTCTGAAGAATGGCACTACACTCCTCGGTCAAAGCAACCGTCTCCTCATCCACAATTCTCCGCTTCTTGGTGAGAAGCTCCTTCATAAACCGGGCATACGATGGCATTTGTTCCAGGGCTTCCGCAAATGGGATGTTAATTTGAAGCTTGCGGAAGACATCAAGGAATCTGTTGAACTGTTTATCTTGTTGAGGCTTCTTCAATCTTTCCGGATATGGTACCTTCATGTAGGACGGGAGGTCCTTGGGCTCTACCCACTTCTTTCTACTGAACTCTTCATCCACAAGCTTTAACCTCCCTCCTTGCTCCTGTGCCTTACCTCTTTCTAACTCCTCTTCTTTCTCGGGTTGTTCTTCCTCAACATGTGGATGGTTCGAGACCTCAACTTCCGGAGAACTAGGTGCGCCCTGTTAGATTCCAGCACTCTACCGCTTCTAGTGGTCACGGCATTGCACTCGGCTCTTAGGGTTGTTCTCGGTGTCACACGGGAGAGTGCACGGAAGACGCTCATTCATTTGCTTCAGAAATGTGCTATTTGTGTCTCAAGATTCTGAATTGCTGAACCTGTATGAGTCGCCAACTTGTCAATGGCAGTGTTCGTGTTAATTGACAATTTCTCCACTTCTTTGTACTCATCTTTTCAACAACCAGACTCCACGGTTGTCTTCCACTATCTCATTGTTTGCACTTGACTAGTCCCCTGGAGTACCCTGCTGAGTATTGCGCTGCTGAATCCCTATGTGTGACCTCGCACCCTGTTGAGGTTGCTTTGCCTGCCTAGACCACCACTAGCATTACTCCATGCGAAACCCGGATGGTCTCTCCTCATGTACCCCCTATTCTGATTCTGATTGTAGTCATTTTGTCTGTTCCTCTGATAGTTATTCTGGGGCACAGTGTCATAAAAGTTGTGGCATGAGTCCACATGTTCTCGAGGGAAATTCAGCGGGCAAAATTGAGTGTCATGATCCCCATTGCAGTTGCCACAACCCGGAGGCATCCCCTCATGTATCACATTAACCCTCTTGTTCCCAGACAAAGCTTCAATCTGCATCTTCAACAATCTGTTTTTCTCAAGAATGGCCTCCATTGCCCCTAACTGATTCCATTTGAGGTTTCCCTTCCACGGTTGTAATCATTATATGACATTTTTTCCAATAATGCCCATCCATCCTCAGTAGATAAATATGAGAAAGAACCGCGGCCATCGGCATCACAGTTCATCCGATAGCGTCCCTTAACCCGTTAAAGAAATGTTGAACTTTAGAGACGGGGTCAAAGAACGCTCAAGGGCATCTTCTCAATAAACCATTGTATCTCTCCCACGCTTCATTGTAAGTTTCATCCTCCGTCTGCTGAAAGATGTAACGGCTATTCTTGCTTGTGCCGCCTTCGAGGAGGAAAGTACTTGGTTAGGAACTTCGTGCCATCTGCTCCCAAGTTCGATGCTGTTCCTATCCAAATCACAACCCAATCGCGAGCGACATCCCTAAGAGAGAGGGGGAAAAGTCGCAAGCGAAACTCATCCCGTGAGACTCCTCTTGTCTTCCAGTAAGTCACAGGCTTCAAGGAAGCGAGTGATGTGTCTATGCGGATCTTGTTTGCCACTGCCATCAAATTGATTCTCGCGGATCTGGGTCGTGACACATCCTTCCACTCAAGGAGTCTCGTATTCAAGTTGCCCCTCACAATAGAAGAATAACAATCCTCCAAGTTTGGTAGATCGTACTCAAGAGAGGCTTGTAACGAGGAGGAGGAGGAGGAGGATTTTCTTCAGCCATGCCCTCTATTTTAATTCCTTCAATTCTTTTCCGTTCCTCGGCTTCTTTCCTTAACTGCCGCTCGGTCCTGGTGATCTCGGAATCAAATAGCAAGTCCTCTTGTAGGAGGGTACCTCGCATACAAAAACAGGCAAAGACCAAGTGGAATCAAAGAAGCAGAGAAAAAATAATAACAATTAAATAAAAGAAAATAAAACTAAAAGTCAGCTTAACCAAATAGCCGAATTTTCCTAAAAATTAGGAAAATTGGTTGTGCCAATCCCCGGCAACGGCGCCAAAAACTTGTTGTGACTCCGGCAAGTGTACCGGGTCGTCGCAAGTAATAAAAATAAACACGGCAAGTAATTACCGAGGTCGAACTCAAGGATTGGGTTACCAATTCGACTAATCCGCGGGAAGTCAGATATGTTCGGTCAAGTTACGGAAGAAGGTGGTTGAGAGAAAGAGAATAATAGCGAAATTCAACTAACAATCTAAATAAACTAATTAACTAAAAATCAGAAAACTGAAATGTCCAAGGTCACAAATCCACCTACCCAATATGTACACCCAAGTGATGATGAATTCCTCCCTAGGTTCAATTACAATGTCAACCGGGACCCCTAAATTCTCCTAAATCCACTTCCGTGCTCATTAGGACGTATTCGATGATTTGAGTTAATTACTTGCTAGGTCTCTTAACCCTAATCTCGAATTCTGTTAATTCGTGTTCCCTATAAGGTCGCACCAATCTCCTACTCACTCGTGCAATATTCGATCGATGATTCTAATTCAAGTTCTAAACGTGAATCGGACTAAGCCTCATCAACGTTAACAAGTCAATCACGCAACACATATGATTAACACAATCAAATCAGAATTAGAAAACAAGAATTGAATTAAAGGAGAAAGACATACATCATATTGGATTTACATCGCCATGGGTGGCTTCATCGTTCCTGACGAGGGGATTAGTTCCTCATGCTTATAGACAAGCGATCGGACATAACCTCCATAAGAAAAAGGGGAGACGCAGCTCCAAAGAGAAAAGAAAATACCCTACGCTACTCTAAACAAGGGAAAACTACTAGGATTCGAGGCCCTCTAAAAGCCCTACAGCCTCTCCTTCCCATTGGATCCCCTTTCTCGATATGCAACACCCTTAAATAGTAATCCCGATCTGCGCTCTCTCGCGAGGCGAGCAGACTTTTCGCGAGGCGAGAATTAAAATTAGCGCTTTCAATTTAAACTCTCGCGAGGCGAAGGTATGTTCGCGAGGCGAGTCTTCAATTATAGGCTGTGACCTTCATCACGACTGGGCCGTGATGGTCTCTGACTTCCAGGGTCTTCAAACTCTCGCGGGGCGAGAGGCTTCTCGCGGGGCGAGTAATCAACCTTAAACTGCCACGGGCGTGGTATTCATCACGGCCAAGCCGTGATGCTCTCTGTCTTGCAGGTCTTCATGATTCGCGGGGCGAGACACATCTCGCGTGGCGAGACTGAAGTGATGACTTTGCTGCTTTGTCGACCTTCAGGCTCGCGGGGCGAGCATACACTCGCGAGGCGAGTGTCTCCAGACTTGCAATTTCCACTGCTTTTCGACTTTCCTTGACTCCCGAAGCTTCACTTATTTAACCTGAAACAACAAAAGCACCCACAAGCGTAATTCTATTCAAAATAACCTAAAAACTACACAAAAGACGCAAAACGAGTCAAAGTCCAACTTAGGAACAAAACAAGGCAAATTTGGGCGAAAACGAGAGTGAACTCGAATAAATTGACACGTAAACCCTAGTTCATCTAGTCATAAAACTAGATAAGCCAGAGGCTTATCAGCAGAGCATATTGTCTTGAACTTTCAGCAGATTCTTGAAAGGTGCTTAATGCTCTGGAGTGTTCAGGATGATCTGAATGGAGAACTACAGCTAGAGCTTGTGGTTGAGAGGAATGCTTTCCAGATGAGCTATGTTTGGAAATGGACTCAACAGTTTCTTCTTCATGACCACCTGAGCCAAAAATAGTGGCATTCATGCTATGTCCTTCAACAACAATTTCATCTTCTAGGGGCTCAGAAGGAGGTGAAGACAGAGCAGGATTAATCACTAGAAGGGGTAAAGGGTTCGCTGATACTTCCTTTGCCCATATGATGGGGTAGGAGAATTCCATATTTCGACTTGTTATGGGAAGTCCCCCAAAGATATTTGTAGATCATGTACCGGAAGTTTGAAAGATCACACTTGCCTCTGACTTTAGGAATTTCCTTTTTCTCTTCTTGGGTTAGTCCAGAGGAAGATGCTACTCTTGTGCAGTGGATGATGTGGGATTTCCAAAAGTCTGCAGCACGTTGTTCATTGATCAACTCAATAGATTCAGAATGCAAATAGTAGTCCATCATGGAGTAGTCAAAAGTTTCTTGATTCAGGTCAAGCATGACTGATTCAGCTTCTGGCATAACTCCTTTGAATCTTCTATTCTTCTTGACCTTGTCCTTGTCCTTGTTCAGATCAACCATCGGCAGTCTTGGACAGATTTTGTAAGGCATGATTCTAATTCTTGTTGCAGTATTATGTCTCAGCCATGATGGAGGGACAAAATGTACGGCTCTGTCAACTCTGAAATGACTGAATTCCCACTTCAGCATTTCATAGATGAGCTGATCCACAAAGAAATCAGAGGCCCTCCCATAGACACTGGGATGCTCGAAGGATACCCATCTTGTGTTACTGTCCAAGATTATAGGAACATGTTTTGAAGCTCCTAATCTTCTTTCAGGGATGGTAGGAAGATTTTTCCTTAGAGGGTCTGTCTCCCATTTAGGTATTACATGTCTCTCAACTCCATCAGTGAAAGGTATGAGAGGTGGAGTTTTGACAAGATTAGGATAGATTTTTCTGGGGGGAAAGGGGATTTGTTTAGGGGCAGGTGAGTGACTAAAGGTCCTATGTTGTTGTACATTTGTGAAGGCACTTTTGTGATTAGTTTGCAGTCAGGATGGGGTAAATAGAAGGGTTCAACAAGTGGGTCTACTTCTTCCTCATACTCAGGTAGGGGGTACCACCTGTCAGGAATGTATTTAGGTGCAGGCTGGTGAGTGAGAAACAAAACTCTCCATTTTCTTTTTACTTTGGCCAAATCCTTAGATTTGCCATCTTAAATAACAGAAGTTGGGGTGAAGGAAAATAAGGTTCTTAAAGGTTTTGGGAAGGGAGCACCAAGGAAAATGCCATCATCTGGTTGATTGAACCAGGGATCATTGGCAGGGATAATTGGTTGAAATTGTGGTCTAGATGAGGAGGCTATTTGTGAGTGATCATATGAAGGTGTAGGCAAGTTTGTGGTTTGGTCAGTTTGTGTTGGTTGGGGTGAAAGAGGTGTGGGAATGTATACATCATCAGTCATGTTTTGGTTGCACACTTCATTTAGAGCAGAGACAACAATATCATCAGATCCAACAGTATCAGGGAGAGAATCACCTCTATTTTATAAACTAGATACTAAGGCATCTATTGCTATTTGAACAGGATCACTAGCAGAGATGGTTACCTTAGAAGTCTTAGTTGTTCTGGCCTTTCTTGCAGGTTGCCTTCTTACTTGAGTTGAAACAGGTACACCGGCTTCAGCAGCAGCGATAACAGCAGAAGTTTTGTGTCTTCAGGATGGTACTGATAGGAACTCTGTCCTCATCAGCTTCCTCGTCCTCATTGTGTGAGAAGATGACTCTTCTTTTCTTCTTAGCAGGAGCATCAGTAGGTCCCTAATAACAATGCCACCAGCTGGTCTCTTAGGGGCAGGTTTCCTTATGACAGTAGTCTTCTTTCTGACATCTTTCTTTGGCTCCACAGCCTCAACACAGTTTTGTTCCACCATTTCCTCTTTCATTTTCATAAGTTCCTCTGTTTTAGCAATAGCAGTAGCAACATATGTGCTAAGATTCATGTTTGCTATGTTCATTTTACCAAAGTCTATAGCTGACATTCTGGCTTGTTCCTCAGGAGTCCTTGCAACAAGAAATTCATGGATTCCTTGAGCCCTGAATATCTTAGAAAGAAGATGACAATAGGGAAATGCTGAGAATCTTTTCTTGTTCATCACAGCATCTCTAAATCTTCCATACATAATTCTTGGAAGATTAATCTTCGTTTCGGTGAGAAGATGGCAGAGGTAGAATTTGTACAGGGAGGAGAGGTTGTCCTTGGATCCAACCTTATGAAGAACCACCTTATTAAGAAGCTGATGAAGAATGCGAACAATGTACTTCATTTCAACAACTTTCCAAGAGTGAGTTCTGACTGTGTCTTCTCTCATTAAGCAGACTTCAATGGTCTCTGAGCCGCCTAAATTAGCTTCCCATGTTTCGGTAAGGGTCAACCCTTCCTGGGCGCAGAATATGGCCTCAGCAATAGTCTTCTCAGAGACTATAATCTTCTTTCTCAACACAGTAGAGAAGAAGTCAATATCAGTCACTTGAACATTCCTCCAGAAATCCCTAATCAGGTTCGGAAAAATAGAGACTTTCTCTGTGAAGAGTCCTCCCCAACCAGCAGCATTAACATACTTGCTAATGTCCAAGTTATAGTCTTGCAACACTCCAAAGTTGAAATGATGCTCAATTGCCAAGTTAAGCTTGTCCACGTTGAAGGTTGAAGAAGAAGCCATTTTTGGTGAACATAGAGCTTATGGTTTGAAAGCAGAGAGAGAAATAGCTCAAGAGATCAGGGAAGTGTAAAGTTTTTCTCAGAGGTAAAAGATTACTTTTAAAAGGTTTTTGAATCCCAAAGGTTTATAAAAAAACTTTTGGCATGACATGTCATTATGGATAAAACGGCATCGGTATCCTGGAACTATAAAAAGGTCTTGATGGGATTGATGGAAGCACTGACTTAGAAAAGAGAATAAAGGATAAATTTGTCATTGAGACAACATAAATGCATTTAAAAATATGCTTAGATGGAGGTAGATGTGGACTCATCTGAAACTACACAATGAACGCATTAAACAATACCAGTAGATGCGACATATAGCAGACATGCAACACAACGTGCAATAGACGCACAACTTTTAATAGGTTTTAGACGTGCATAAGTAATAGACGCAAGATTATCAAGACAAATTTTTCTCAAGGCTGGATGCCTAAATTAATCCATACATATCATGTTAAGATGCTTCCTAATAAAGATAAATATGTCCTCTGCAAAAGGTTTAGTAAAGATATATGCCCATTGATGGTCAGTATCTATAAATTGAATATCAAATACACCTTTTTGCACATAATCCCTAATAAAATGATGTTTAATCTCTATGTGCTTAGCTCTAGAATGCAAAATTGGATTCTTAGATAGATTTATTGCAGTTGTATTATCACACATAAGTAGAATACTACTTACAAACACATTGTAGTCCTCCAATTGATGTTTGATTCAAAGAAGTTGTGAGCAACAACTTGCAGCTGATATATACTCAGCTTCAACAATTGATAATGCAATGGTACTTTGTCGTTTGCTTGACCATGAGACAAGATTAGCTCCAATGAAGTGACATCCTCCACTAGTGCTTTTTCTTTCAATTCTATCTCCAGCATAGTCAACATCATAGATACCAACTAATATGTAATCTTCATTTTTCTTAAAGCACAAACCAAGATTAGTAGTACTTTTTAAATATCTAAAGATTCTCTTAACTACTGATAAGTGAGATTCTCTAGGATCAGGTTGAAATCGAGCACACAAATATACACTGAACATAATATCAGTTCTAGATACAGTAAGATATAAGAGAGATCCTATCATACCTCTATATACCTTTTGGTCTACCTTTTTCTCTTTATCATCGTTGTTCAGTATGAAAGTGGGGTGCATAGGAGTATTCATTGGCTTACAATCATCCATCTTAAACTTCTTCAGAAACTCTTTTGTATACTTAGTTTGGTGGATGAGCTCCTCGGTCAAGGTTATTTTTACTTGAAGTCCAAGGAATAATTTGAGTTCTCCCAACATGCTCATTTCAAATTCTTTCTGCATTAACTTAGATAATTCTTTGCATAAAGACTCATTAGTACCACCAATAATAATATCATCAACATATATTTGTACAACTATGAAATTAGACTTAATAGACTTTCTAAATAAGGTTGTGTCAACCTTTCCTCTATCGAATCCATTTTCCATAAGAAAGGAACTTAGTTTGTCATACCAAGCTCTAGGAGCTTGCTTAAGTCCATACAAAGCTTTCTTAAGCTTATATACATGTTCAGGATGGGTTTCACACTCAAAACCCGGAGGTTGCATAATATAAACTTCTTCATTAATAAAGCCATTTAGAAAAGTACTTTTAACATCCATATGAAACAGCATAATACTATGATGTGCAGCAAATGAAAGTAGAATTCTAATAGCTTCTAATCTAGAAACAAGTGCAAAAGTTTTAGTATAATCCGTACCTTCTTCTTGAGAGAAACATTGAGCAACAAGTCTTGCTTTATTTCTTATTACCTTACCATTTTCATCAAGTTTGTTTCTGTAAACCTACTTTGTTCCAATCACTGATTTGTCTTTGGGCAGGGGAACCAGAGTCCAAAATTCACTTCTTTCAAACTGATTGAGTTTTTCTTGCATAGCTAGAATCCATCCATCGTCCAATAGAGCCTCGTCTATTGTTTTGGTTCCAACTTAGACTAGTGTAGAAATATCTTGTTCTATGAAAGTTGATCTGGTTCTTAGCTTGTCGTTGGGGTTTCCAATGATCTGATCTTGTGGATGATAATTCTTGAAGTACCAAGATTTTTCAACTATATCATGTTGAGAAATGGAAGTTTCTGGTTGTTGAGTGGGGTCATCTGCTTGATCATCAACTTTTATCTCGGGTGAGTCTCCTGGAATGTTTAGATCAAGATCTGTAAAAGCTTCATCTAGCTCTGATAATTTCTTATCATGCTGTTTGTCATCAAACTTGACATGAATACTTTCCTCTACTATCAGAGTCCTAGAATTATAAACTCTAAGGCCTTTAGATCTTTCAGAATATCCTAATAGTATTCCATTATCTATTTTAGCATCAAACTTACCAAGTTGATCTTTAGTATTCAGTATATAGCATTTACAACCGAAAGGGTGAAAATAAGATATGTTGGGTTTTCGTCCTTTCCACAGTTCATAAGGAGTCTTATTCAGGATAGGTCTAATGTATATTATGTTCTGAATGTAGCAGGCAGTATTAACAGCTTCAGCCCAAAAGTGTCTAGGGACAGAGTTGTCATTGAGCATAGTCCTAGCCATCTCTTGAGGAGATCTATTCTTTCTCTCTACCACACCATTTTGCTGTGGTGTTCTAGGTATTGAGAAGTTGTGAAGGATACCATTTTCTTCACAGAACTTATGAAATAGCTCATTTTCAAACTCTCCCCCATGGTCACTTCTGATTGAAGTGATACACATGCCTTTTTCATTCTGTACACGTTTGCAGAATACAGAAAAGAGCTCAAAAGACTCATCCTTGTGAGTTAGGAACATAACCCATGTCCATCTAGTGTAGTCGTCTACTATGACAAGACCGTTTTTCTTACCACTAACAGAGGCAGTCCTTGTTGGATCAAAAAGATCAAGGTGTAGCAACTCTAGTGGTCTATTGGTACTAACAACATTCTTAGATTCAAAATAACCTTTGACTTGTTTTCCCTTTTGACATGCATCACAGAGAGTATCGGATTTGAACTTAAGGTTTGGTAGTCCTTTCACGAGGTTATGCTTGTTTAGTTTTGAAATTAATTTCAAGCTTGCATGATCTAGCCTTTTGTGCCAAATCCATTGCTCATCTTCAATGGACACTAGACTATAGACACTTTGATTTGAAAGGTCCTCCAAGTCAATCTTATAGAGATTGTTTTGCCTTTTAGCAGTGAATAAAAGTGATCCGTCATCTTTCTTGACAGTGCACATGATCTTATCAAAAGAAACCGCATATCCACTGTCACATAATTGACTTATGCTCAGCAAATTATGGTTCAAGACATTTACTAAAAGAACATTATCAATGGAGGGAAAAGGATGTTTACCAATTTTACCTATACCAATGATTTTCCCTTTCTGATTTCCTCCAATTGCGAGCCACCATCTTTGGGCTTAAGGTTTTGGAACATAGACCTTTCTCCCGTCATGTGTCGTGAGCAGCCACTGTCCAAGTACCAAGACATCTGTTTTCTTCTTGTTGTTAAGCAAATCTACAACATGTATTATCTTATCTTTAGGTACCCAAACTGACTTGGGTCTTTTCTTGTTAGTTGTCACTGGACGAGTATGCTTAGCATGTTTATTGTGTATGCATCTAGATGTAATATGCCTACCTTTTCCACACACTTTGCAAAAGGTGTTGGACGAGCTAGACTTAGATTTAGCATATTTATCTGGAACTTTTGAAGTTCTATGTTGCGTATGTGATTTTGACTTTTTGAGAGATGTTTATTGCTTCTCTTTGTCATAACCAAGGCCAGATTTATCATGAGGTGACCTAGAGTACTTTAAAATGAGACTAAGCTTTTCTGAACCACCTACAAGCTTTGACAGAGAATCTGTCAGATATGTTACATCTTGTTTCAGTTTTGTAACTTCACAAGAAATATCAGGTTCACACTCCATTTTGTCAGCGGGACTAACCTTCACTGATTTTAGTATGTCATTTTCATCTTTAAGGTTTTGTTTCTCAGTGTAGACCCTATCATATTCTCTAGACAGTTTAGAAAATTTCTTTTTGAGACTCTTATATTCTCGTGATAGTATAGACGACTCATGCAACAGTTCATCAAAAGCATTTTGAAGAGTGGATGGGTCAGAGTCCATTACCTCAACATCAGTGTATTCGCTTTCTGATGCAGTGTCAGCTATGAGACAGATATTTGCCTCTTCCTCAGCTTCATTTTCTTCATCTGATGAAGACGGATCAAGATCCTCCCATTTAGCCATTAAGCCTTTCTTCTTTTTGAAGAATTTATTTTTATCCTTTAGCTCAGGGCAGTCAGCTTTGAAATGACCAGGTTTCTTGCATTCAAAGCACAAGGGTGGACCTTTTTCCTTGTAGTCCGACTTCTCCTTGTAAAACTTTTTGTTGAATTGCTTCCTTCTGAAACCACCTTTATTTCTCCACATATGTTGAATCTTCCTGGAGATGAAGGACAACTCATCCTCATCTGATCCTTCATCATTGTCAGAAGATCCAGACTCATCTGATGACTCAGCATCTTTGGGAACCGTTGATGAGCTTGCTTTCTTTGCCTTTAGAGCAATAGATTTTTCTTTTCTGGAATTTTCTTCTTCATTAAGTTCAAGTTCATGAACCTTGAGAGATCCAAGAAGCTCTTCCAGAGAGAGAGTATTCAGGTTTTTGGCTACCTGAATAGCAGTAACTTTGGGTCTCCATTGCTTGGATAGACTTCTCAGGATTTTTCTAACATTATCTGTATTTTCATAGACTTTTCCAAGAGAACTGAGATTGTTGGTGATGGTTTGGAATCTTCCAAACATTTGGTCTATTGTTTCATCTTCACCCACTTGAACAGCTCATACTGATGAACTAGCATGCTGATCTTTGATTCCTTTACTTGAGAGGAACCCTCATGAGCTAGGGAAAGAGTATCCCAGATTTCTTTGGCAGTATTGCAGTTGTGAACTTTGTCATGTTCAGATCTGGTTATAGCACACATGAGATAGTGTTTAGCCTTCAGATTCAACTGATGTTGGTTTTTCTGCTCTTGAGTCCATTGGGTTCTAGGAACAGCAGCTCCAGCTTCATCTCTTGGTTCTATGTATCCGGATTCAATCAGCTCCCAAATATCTACTGGTCGCGTTGTCGCGCACGCGCCAAAAAGGACGAGCAGGTTTGAAAATGTAGTTTAGGGCGACAACTCGGATGTCGTCTCTCAAGGACTCTTAAAATGTTATTTTCCACAAAAATAAGTTTTTTTTGGGGGGGGGGGGGGGGGTTGGATTGAGATGCAATCAAAAAAAACAAAATGATGAAAACAGAGGAGTAAAACAAGACAGTTCAAAGAGGTTATCAAATGACCAAAAACAGATTAATCTATTGCTCTTGATTTCCCACTATCATAGGTTCATGCAATTTCCAAGCCTTAAGCAAATTCTTATCCCCTCCCGGTTGTAGCAACAATTTACAAACGAAACTACTGCTACAGATACATGTCCCTATTCTCGAATTAAACAAACGGGGTTAAGCCCTGATGAACTAAACGAACATGAACGTACACACGCGAATTAAACAAACGCGATTAATTATAGGAACATGATATCACCGGAAATAAATCAACACAATACATTATACTCCTGAATTAAACAAACAGAAATATAAAGCATGGCATTGAAGAGGGAAAAGCATACAAAACAGGAAAATACAAGAACCTCAAGTATATGGAAATCAATTACAATAGATCAATCCTAGAAACTTAGTTCTCCATAACACAAACGAAATCACACAGAGAAAAATGTAAAACAGAAAAAATGGAGAAGCAAAAGTCTGCCTAAACTGTTCAGAACATCAATTTATACAAGTCAGAAATAAAGCTTATTCGCGAGGCGAAGCCTCTCTCGCGACGCGAATCCTGCGAACAGTCTGCAACCTTTGGTATTCTCGCGAGGCGAACACACCTTCGCGAGGCGAGTCACTGAAGAGTCTTCTTATTACGCCCGTTATGAATATCAGGGGCCAACCGTGATGCTCTCTGACTTCCAGGCTCGCGAGGTGAATGTATGCTCGCGAGGCGAGACTCTTCAACTTCAAAACTGCCACGGCCGTGACCTTCAACACGGGCAAGCCGTGATCGTCTCTGACTTTTCAGGGTTGCAAGACTCGCTGGGCGAGACCTTCTTCACGGGACGAACCAGAGACCTTGCATTTTCTTGGAACAGTCAGGCTTCGGGGTCGCGTGGCGAGTAAACATTCGCGGGGCGAACCCCCTGTTTCCTTATTCTCTTGACTTTCACTTAACCTGAAAACAAAGAAATAACTATAAGTGTATTATTTAACTCAAATCTAGCTAAATTAACCTAAAACTACTCTAGAGACTCAAAACCTTGCTTGAGGACAATCTAATCTAAGTTGGGTGAAAATAGGATATAATTTGCACAAAACCCTGGTCATACTAGCCATAAAACCAGATGAGCCAGAGGCTTATCAAAATACCCCAAACTTAAACTTTGCTTGTCCCCAAGCAAACTAAGACTCAAAAATCAAAAAGACTCAAGACCTGGCAAGCTTAAAAGATTCAATCAACATTGCACAAATTCAAGCAATACATCAAAACAGTTTTCTTTAATGTCCCCCCTTTTTAAACAAAGTAATCCCCACATTCATTTATTCTAAACAGTTGAGAATTTCATCATGAAAACAATCAGAAATCTAAGAAGGGGATCTAAGTCACACACAAGAGGGAGATCACCAAATCCAAACAACTGCCTTCCTCACAAGGGCATTATTTGTTCACTCAATCACTCAGTTTGTGTTAGGCTAACAACTTGCACTCAGTTTCACTTTTCAAGAACACTTCCCAAAAATTTGATTTTCATCTCAAAATGGTTCCCACAGAAAACATGCAAGCAACATCAAAAGGTCTGTTATGGGTTGTAATGGGGCCTGGCTAAGGGTAGGATATACAAAAGGAACTAGGCTGAAGACCCTAGGAACTAAGAGAGCATGAACTATATTTACACTTTTGAAATTCACTCAAGTTCCTTTCTTTACTTTTTTTTTTATACTTCTGGGTGGCTACAGCCTTTTTATTTCCAACAGCCTTTTTGGCATTTTTGTATTTTTTTCCCTTTTTTTATGTTTAATTTTTTTATACTTTTCTTCTTCTTTTTTTTTCTTTTTCCCAATCCCAAACAACACATTGCACCGGGTAGCCACCCCAAACTTAATTTCTTGCACCCATTCTGAGATTCCATGCTCTCCTAATCCTAAGATCGGGTTAACATGGTTTTCCAGATTTTTGGGCTTATAACATTAGGTTATCAAGAATTAACAGGTTAATAGGCTCAAAAGGGCTAACTAGGGAACATGCATTAGGAATTGGTTATTTTTAGGCTAAGTAGCTATTTACAAAGAACATGCCTAAATCATATGAAGCAAACACATACTCATGCAAACCAAAAAGAGATTCAATCAAATTCAGGGAAGTGCAACTTGAAAGTGATTTTCACACAGTCAAAAACATGTTGGAGGCTCAAAACCTCACCTGGACATTCATGCAAATTGTTTGAAAGAGATTCTATCCCTAGTGTGTGCTCCCTATCACCCCAAACTTATCATAAATCATGCCATCATAACAAAATCCCAAAGTTCAGTTTTCAATTTCACCTGGGAATCACTTTTCAAAATCAAAAAAATTTTTTCAGCCTAGGGGGAATCATCACATATCAATCATTCAAGCAATCTGTGCAACATCAATCAAAATCTAGCAAACTTGCCAACAAAAGACTCAACATACAAATACTCCCGAGCTTCTCAAATTATTCAGGAGCTTTATTCAAAGAAAAGAAAACTTTATTCAAAGAAAAGAAAAACTACAACTAGTTCCCTCCCCCACACTTAAAACATGCATTGTCCCCAATGAACAACAGAATTATACAATCAGAGTGAGGGGGAAAGGAAAAGAAACTCCCTGATCAAGTATCAGTGTAGGTTGGAGCATCCAAAGATAGCTCCTCAACATTAGCATCCGCAGGGTCAGCAGCATCCACACCATGGAATGGCTTCAACCTTTGTCCATTAACCTTGAAGGTTTTGTTGGTACCTGCATCCTTGATCTCTACTGCACCATATGGAAACACATTAGTAACAACAAATGGTCCTATCCACCTGGACCTAAGTTTCCCAGCCATCAATTTCAAAGTGGAATTAAACAATAAGACTTTCTGACCCACAAAAAATTCTTTCCTAACAATCATTCTATCATGAAATTGTTTTGTTCTCTCTTTATACATCATGGAGCTTTCATAGGCTTCTAGCCTAAGCTCCTCAAGTTGCTGCAACTGCAGTTTTCCTTCAACACCAGATTTCTTCATGTCCATGTTACAACACTTGATTGCCCAATATGCACGGTGCTCAACTTCCACCGGGAGGTGACATGCCTTGCCAAATACAAGCCGGAAGGGGGACATTCCTATAGGTGTCTTAAAATCGACCCTCTCGGGCCCACAAAGGTCGTCTTCCAGATTTGCGGCTCCATTCCCTTCTCGTTTGGCTGCACCATCTTCTCTAGAATTTGCTTAATCTCCCTGTTTGATATTTCTGCCCGGCCATTGGTTTGGGGATGGTAAGCGAGTGGACACTCTATGTACAACCCCATATTTCTGAGTAAGGCCTCCATGGTTCTCATTGCAAAAATGTGTGCCCTGTCACCGATGATGGCATTGGGTATGCCAAACCTGCAAAAATGTTGGACCTAACAAATTTTGAAACAATCTGAGCATCGTTAGTCCTAGTGGGGATTGCTTCCACCCACTTTGAAACATAATCTATAGCCAATGCAGAATATATACAAAACCAAAAGAAGGAGGGAAAGGACCCATGAAGTCCATCCCCACACATCAAAAACCTCACAATAAAGCATTGGTCTGCGAGGCATCTCACTCCTACGAGTGATTGCAGGGCCTGCAGTTTGACATTCTTTACAATTCTTGTATACCTCATATGAATCCCTAAAAATTGTGGGCCAAGAGAACCCGGAATCCAGGACTTTTCTTGCTGTCCTCTCGAGGTCCAAAGTGTCCTCCAACCGGGAGAGGCATGTGAGAAATGCAGGATGGACTCGTCTCATGATCGGGTACACACCTCCGAATAACCTGGTCACTGCAAAACTTCCACAGGTAGGGGTCATCCCACACATAATACTTTGCATCGCTTTTGAGCTTGTGGAACTTATGTCTACTTGTACCTGCAGGAACAACACCAGCAACAAGAAAATTTACAATGTCAGCAAACCAGGGGGTTACCCCATACAGATGTAACAGTCTCTCATCAGGAAAATCATCTTGGATGGGAAAAGAATCCTCATCCCTTGCTATCCGGCTCAAATGATCTGCTACCAAATTTTCAGCTCCACTTTTATCCTTTATATCCACATTGAATTCTTGGAGCAAAAGCATCCACCAGATCAGTCTTGGCTTAGCTTCTGGCTTCTTCAACAGATATTTCAAAGCTGCATGGTCAGTAAAAACAGTCACCCTAGAACCTAGCAAATAAGACCTAAACTTATCAAATGCAAATACAACAGCTAGCAGCTCTTTCTCAGTGGTGGTGTAGTTTGCCTGTGCAGCATCTAAGGTCCTAGAAGCATAGTGAATTACATGGGCAACCTTGCCCACCCTTTGTGCCAGAACTGCTCCCACAGCAAAATTTGAAGCATCACACATCAGTTCAAAAGGGAGTGTCCAGTCTGGGGGCTGGATGACAGGGGTAGAAGTCAACGCTTTCTTCAGATAGTCAAATGACTCTTTGCACTTTTCATCAAACTGGAACAGGGCATCATTCTTCAAAGAGATTTGACAATGGCGATGCTATCTTGTCAAGTCCTTTATAAAGCGCTGTAGAAACCTGCATGTCCAAGAAAAGAACGGATCTCGCGTGACGCAAGATGGGTAAGGCAATGAAGAAATCACATTTATTTTTGGCAGGATCTACGTAAATACCCTCTTTGGAAATTACATGACCCAAAACTATCCCCTGTTCTACCATGAAGTGACATTTCTCATAATTCAAAATCAAATCAAGATCAATGCATCTTTGTAGAACTAGACTTAGACTATGCAAACAAGCATCAAATGAGGAGCCATACACAGTAAAATCATCCATGAACACCTCTATGCAATTTTCAATAAAATCGAGAAAATACTAAGCATGCATCTTTGAAAGGTGCCAGGAGCATTACAGAGGCCAAATGGCATCCTCCTATAAGCAAACGTCTCAAGGGGCACGTGAAGGTGGTCTTTTCCGATCCTCGGGGGCAATATGAATCTGGAAATACCCTAAAAGCCATCTAGAAAACAATAATGGGATTGACCAAATAGCCGATCCAAAGATCTCGATCTATGAACGGCAAAGGAAAATGATCCTTTCTCGGTGGCCTGGTTCAGCTTCCTATAGTCTATACAAACTCGCCAGCTATTCTGGACTCTAGTAGGTACAAGTTCATTATTTTCATTCCTAACTACTGTTTGACCAGACTTCTTTGGTACAACTTGCACCGAACTTACCCAAGTACTATCAGAGATGGGGTAGATAATACCTGCCTGTAGAAGTTTAATCACCTCTTTCTTTACCACATCCAGAATCAGTGGGTTAAGTCGCCTTTGGGCCTGTCTGACTGGCTTAGCCCCATCCTCCAATAAAATTCTGTGCATGCATCTGGAGGGGCTAATTCCTGGAATATCGGCCAATGTCCACCCAATAGCCTTCTTGTATTTCTTCAGAACCTCTAAAAGCTTGGCTTCCTGATCAGAGTTGAGGCTGGAGGAAATGATGACTGGCAATGTTGCATTCCTTCCCAAGTAGGCATACTTCAGGTTCTCAGGAAGTGGTTTGAGTTCCAAAGAAGGTGGCTGCTCAACAGATGGTGCCATGGGGTCAAGGACTTCTGCTGAATAGACAGCTTCACTCTCACTGTCACTATCACTATCATCCTCACCCTGCAAGGTTGAATCCAAAAACTCAGAACAAACAGAACATGGGTTAGTGTTAGTACAGTTAGTACAAGTATATACATCATCAAAACCAGAAATAAGAGGAAAATCAGAAATAAAGTCATCATGGGTGTCCTCAATAAGCTCTGAAAGCAACTCTAAGTGGAATACAGAGTGCTCCTCTACTGGGTGTTTCATAGCATCAAAGATCTTGAACTGGGCCACAATACCACCAAACTCCATAGACATAGTCCCATCATAAACATCAATCTTGGTCTTGGATGTCGTCATGAATGGTCTACCCAAGATTATAGGTGATCTACTGGATTGAGTCTCTCCTGCCATGTCTAGGATATAGAAGTCCGTAGGGAATATCAAATCGTCAACTTGCACTAGCACATCCTCTACCATTCCCATGGGTCGGGCACTAGTCCTGTTAGCCAACTGGATGGTAAGACCTGTATACTGCAACGGCCCAAGATCAAGGTTATTAAAGATGGAGGTAGGCGTGACATTGATTGATGCTCCCAAGTCCAACATGCAGTTTTCAAACTTCTTGTCCCCAATAGTGCATGGAATAGTGAAGGTGCCTGGATCCTTGCACTTCTGTGGCAGTGCCTGAGTAGGGGTTAAAGCAACAACTCTTTCTGGCTTAGACTGGATAAGCGTTGAGACATTCATTCCCAAGTCAACCCTCTCATTAGTCTTCATCTTCCTCTTGTTGGTGCATAGTTCCTTCAAAAATTTGGCATACTTGGGCACTTGCTTGATCACATCTAGGAGAGGAATATTTACAGCTACTTTTCTGAAAACATCAAGAATCTCCTTCTCCTTATTTTCACCACCAACCTTCTTATTTTTCTGCAATCTATGTGGGAATGGAATGGGTGGTCTATACACTTTTTCAGCTTCAACTTCAACCATAGGCTCAGGGGTAACCTCAATAGTTTCTTCATCCTTTCCAGAGGTGGCCTCAACAACTTTTCCCGATCTCAGAGATATGGCACTCACATTAGGGTTGGAGGCATTGGGATTTATCACTGGTAGTGCTGGCAGCTGGGTTGTTCTTTGAGCTTGCTTTATGTTATTTATGTCTGTGGCCATCTGTCCAATCTGTATCCTCAAATCTTGAATGTTAGCACTTGTTTGCTGCTGATACTGTGCCTGTGAGGTCTGGAACTGTGCCTGGAACTGTCCCATTTGCTGCTGGAAAAGTGTAGTCATTTGTGCATTCATTTGTGAAGTTATTTGCTTGCACATGTCATCTACTGAAAGTCCGGAAGGTGCAGAAGTGGTCACTGGAGGAGGATTCTGAGGTGCCATCGGTCTCTGTTGGGATGAGTTCCCATACCGCATATTAGGATGATTACTCCAGCTGGGATGGTACCTATTTGTTGAGAGGTCCGAGGCCAGATCTGCTTAAGTTATTGCCCCGATTATACGGATGGACTGCAAAGGCTTGAGGTGATTCAAGAATCGATCCTCCTTGCAAAATGGGGCATGCCTCATATGGGTGCTCAGGAGAACTGCACATGCCACACAACACCACAGGCTGAACCCTATCCATTGCCAATTTCTCTACCAAAGAAGTGAGCCTATCAATTCTATCATCAAGGTCATGGTTGGAAGAGGTTGTGCGGAACTATTGTACACCTCGAGTCTCAACAGTATTTCTTCTTGTATTGAATTGCTGAGAGTTCAGTGACTTGTTCTCAATGAGTTGCTTGGCGCGAGATGGAGTTTTGTCAACCAATGCTCCCCCACTAGCAAGATCCAAAATATTCCTATCCATTGCGGTAGCCCTTCATAAAAGTCTTGGATGAGGAGCTGTTCGTAAATCGATCTTTGGGGGCAATCGGATGTCAACCGCTTGAACCTCTCCCCAATATTCAGGTGGCGACTCATTTCTTGCCTAATGCCACAGATTTCTTTCCCGATTGAGGCAGCTCGAGGCAGGGGAAAATATTTCTCTAGGAAGAGCTTCTTCAAGTCGTTCCATGTGGTAATGGAGTTCGGCTCAAGGTATAATAGCCAATCTTTTGCAGCTCCTTGGAGTGAGAACGGAAAAGCCTTCAACTTGATATTATCCTCGATTTACTCCTTCCGCCTCAAAGTTGTGGAGCGAGCACCACGGAATTCCTTGAGATGCTTGTGTGGATCTTCACCGCAAGACCATTAAATCTTGGCAACAAATGGATTAGCCCAGATTTTAATTCAAAAGGAGTGTCAAGCACCAGGATAAGCAATGCACAAACCATTGTAATTCACATCGGGGCAGCAAGCTGCCTCAACGTCCTTTGGTCTCCCATGTTTTCAAAAACCGACGTGGAAGAAGAATCAATACTAGAACTAGCCCGAAAGTCTCTACGGAGTGTATGCCATGTTCTTTCTATCTCGGGATCACATTCACACGAGTTCAGGGCAGTTAGATCTAGTAGCCGACTAATTCAAAACAAAAACAAAAATAAAAGAGAAGAAACAAAAAATAAAATGCGAAAATAACAAAACAAGAGTCCCCTAAACACGCGCGCCAATTTTTTTGTCACATTAGCGCCGCGACGCGCCAAAAAGGACGAGCGGGTTTGAAAATGTAGTTTAGGGCGACACCTCGGTTGTCGTCTCTCAAGGACTCTGAAAATGTTATTTTCCACAAAAATAAGTTTTTTTTGGGGGTTGGATTGAGATACAATCAAAAAAAACAAAATGATGAAAACAGAGGAGTAAAACAAGACAGTTCAAAGAGGTTATCAAATGACAGATTAATCTATTGCTCTTGATTTCCCACTATCATAGGTTCATGCAATTTCCAAGCCCTAAGCAAATTCTTATCCCCTCCCGGTTGTAGCAACAATTTACAAACGAAACTACTGCTACAGATACATGTCCCTATTCCCGAATTAAACAAACGGGGTTAAGCCCTCATGAACTAAACGAACATGAACGTACGCACGCGAATTAAACAAACGCGATTAATTATAGGAACATGATATCACCGGAAATAAATCAACACAATACATTATACTCCTGAATTAAACAAACAGAAATGTAAAGCATGGCATTGAAGAGGGAAAAGCATACAAAACAGGAAAATACAAGAACCTCAAGTATATGGAAATCAATTACAATAGATCAATCCTAGAAACTTAGTTCTCCATAACACAAACGAAATCACACAGAGAAAAATGTAAAACAGAAAAAATGGAGAAGCAAAAGTCTGCCTAAACTGTTCAGAACATCAATTTATACAAGTCAGAAATAAAGCTTATTCGCGAGGCGAAGCCTCTCTCACGACGCGAATCCTGCGAACAGTCTGCAACCTTTGGTATTCTCGCGAGGCGAACACACCTTCGCGAGGCGAGTCACTGAAGAGTCTTCTTATTACGCCCGTTATGAATATCAGGGGCCAACCGTGATGCTCTCTGACTTCCAGGCTTGCGAGGCGAATGTATGCTCGCGAGGCGAGACTCTTCAACTTCAAAACTGCCACTGCCGTGACCTTCAACACGGGCAAGCCGTGATCGTCTCTGACTTTTCATGGTTGCAAGACTCGTGGGGTGAGACCTTCTTCGCGGGGCGAACCAGAGACCTTGCATTTTCTTGGAACAGTCAGGCTTCGGGGTCGCGTGGCGAGTAAGCATTCGCGGGGCGAACCCCCTGTTTCCATATTCTCTTGACTTTCACTTAACCTGAAAACAAAGAAATAACTATAAGTGTATTATTTAACTCAAATCTAGCTAAATTAACCTAAAACTACTCTAGAGACTCAAAACCTTGCTTGAGGACAATCTAATCTAAGTTGGGTGAAAATAGGATATAATTTGCACAAAACCCTGGTCATACTAGCCATAAAACCAGATGAGCCAGAGGCTTATCATCTACATTCTGCGCATCCAAGAAGGCCATCATTCTCTTCTTCCAGTAGTCATAATCTGTTCCATCAAAGAGAAGAGGTCTGTTGATAGCTTGTCCTTCTGCATCCATGGTTGTTGGATTGTACTTCTTCAGCACATGTTAGATGCTCAACCCTTTCGAGGCTAAGCTTTGATACCAACTGAAGTTGACACAGGCAAACACAAGAAGGGGGGGGGGGGGTTGAATTGTGTTTGTTAATAATTTTCTAAAAAAACCTCTAAAACTATTTTTGAACCCAAGAAGGTTAAAACAGAAGCAAGCACCAAGAAATAGATCTTTTAAAAGGAAAGCTTTAACAAAAGCAATATCAAAACCCCTCAGTCAGTAAAAACAAATAAAGCAATAAGAAATCAGAGATAGAAGAATCATACAAGATGTTTTATCCCGGTTCACTCTCTTCCAACCAAGAGCTACGTCCAGTCCCTTCTACTTGAAGGTTTTTCTCCACTATTTTCCAAATAGATTACAACCCAGTATTAAACACCTCTCCAGACTATAAGTATTTATTTCTTACCAAGCCTCTTCAGGCTCTAACTCTAACAAAGAGATTTAACTTATGATCTTTTTAACTCACTGTGTGTGAGGATATGAAAGTTTAAGATCAAATGAATATTTTCACAATATTCAAACTAAAGGATACATGCTCTTGCTTTTAAAGAAATATGAGTATGAGTGATTATCGATTGGCAAAAGTTGAGCTAGCAAAACTTGTGCAGGCAAGAGTAGTTCTTTAGTATCCGAGGTCTTCTATTTATAGTGACCTTCTTCTTCACTTGTATTTCTTCAACAGTTATTTTGAATAGTACCATTTAGAAATAGCATTGAATGCATGATATCCATTGTGACTGATAGCTTGACCGTGGCAATGCTGAATAGTACTCTTGGTTATCAAGATAGCATAAAATGGAGGCTCACTGCTCTGAGTATTGCAGCTTGAGAACTTGTACGTTGTTCCTCCTTTGTGTATAATCCAGATTTTTCCAGTCATAAAGTTGTCATCGTACAGATCGTTTTGCAGTTTCTCATTGTACGATTCTGTTTTTTGCATTTCTTTGATGGTACTATGTTTCTTTTACAACAAGGTAAAACATTAAACCAGATAAAACAAATGTGAAGAACAAAAATTCTATTGAAATAAATATCAATCATTTGAAATAAATTCAAGAGATTCGGATTGTATTTATTCATTCAAAGATGGAGCTCGTCTACTTAAAAACTCCGTCTACTTAGTTATATGTGAGACTAAGTATGTTCATTATTTTATTTTGCTCGTCTGCTGACGTGGAATATCCCCTCGTCTATCAAGTATTTGGACTTGCTATACCTCAATAAGTTATCATAATCTCCGTCTGGTGACGTGGCAGTTAGAGCTCGTCTACCTGATTACTTTATTTTTCAGTTCATTCAATTTTACCAATTACTTTCGTCTGTTGACGTGGCAATCTAGACATGTTTACTATCAAGTCTTTGGACTTGCTGTATCTAATAAGTTATTTTGATTTCCGTCTAGTAAGCATTTAGTGCCTAGTCTATTTAAAGAAACCAGTCTACTTAAATAAATAAATAACTTTACCAAAACATTGAGTAGCCCGTCTACAATGGTGGACACGTATTTTTCTCAAGGAGTCCAATAAAAACTTATGCCAAGTTTCTATTACTCATATTTAAATATTCCAGCATAACTGAAAGCATAAGTTAGATTTCAACTAACACTTTGCCAAGCAAATTTAATTCTTTTGTTAACATCAAAACTTAGAGATTAATTAAATCCAAATCACTTTGGTTCCAACAAGTCTTTAACTATTGAAGAAGTGCAGGCAACACTAATCTCAAAGGAGCTGGGCAGAAGAGCTGATGACAAAGAAACTAGTACAGGTGAGAGTCTTACAGCAAGAGGAATAAATGATAAAAGAAACAACAAGGGAAATAACAGGTCAAAATCAAAGTCCAAGACAAAGTTGAAGTGTTTCCATTGTCACAAGGAGGGACACTTCAAGAAGAACTATCCTGATCTAATGAACAAGAAGAAGCACAACCATGATGATAAAGGAGATGCATCTGTTGCATTTGATGGCTTTGAGAGTGTGACACGCTGTCGCGCACGCGTCAAAAAGTGAGCGATTGGAAAAATATGTAGTCAGGGAGCGACAACTCGAGTATCGTCTCACAAGGACTCTTGGATGGTTGTTAACAGAAAAGTCAGTTTTGGGGGGGGTTTTGGATTTGAAATTAAATAAGAAAACAAAGCAGAAAAACTATGCAAACTAAAGAATTATCAAATAAGCTAAACGATCAACCTACTGTTCTCGGTTTCACACTATCATTGATTCATATAATTCCAAGCCCTAAGCGGATTCTAATCCCTTTTCGATTGTAGCATAAATTAACAAGTGAAATTGACACTACGAGACATATGTTCCTAATTCCGAATTAAGCAAACGGATTAAGCCCTTCATGAATTAAGCAAACACGAATTGAACACACGCGAATTAAGCAAACACGATTAAGTTTAGGAACACACAATCATCGAAATGAATCAACACATATTCTATATAATCCTGAATTAAGCAAACAGAACATACAGAACAAATATTGAAAGAGAATAGCAATGAGTTCAGGAATTACAAAACCTCAAGTGGCGGTGCAAACCGGTTACAGTAGATCAATCAAGGAGACTAGTTCTCCATTACAAAAGAAACACCAAACTCTAAACCTAAATTCACAGCCGTCCTAATCTAAAAGAAAAAGAAGGTGCTGAGAAGATGATCAGTTCTGCCCTAAAACAGATATAAATATAGATTCTGGGTTACGCTCTCTCGCGAGGTGAAACATGATTCGCGAGGCGAATCTTATGAACAGGTCCTCAACGTTTGGAATTCTTGCGAGGCGAGGTGGTGACTCACGGGGCGAGACAGAGAGGATGACATTTCTGGCACAGTGAGGCTTCAGGATCGCGAGGCGAGTATCCTCTCGCGTGGCAAATAATTCCAGAATTCCTTCTCTTTATTAACCTGAAAACAAGAGGTAGCAGTAAGTGCTTTATTTGACTCAAAACTGGCTAAATTACCCTAAAACTACTTTAGAGACTCAAAATGATGCTTAAGGACAAATACATCCAAATTAGGGCGAAAACGAGATTAAATTAGCACAAAGCCATGGTCATACTAGCCATAAAACTAGATGAGCCAGAGGCTGATCAAAATACCCCAAACTTAGACTTTGCTTGTCCCCAAGTAAACTAAAACTCAAAAAGGACTAAAGACTTGGCAAGCTTAAAGGTTTTAATCAAATTCGCACAAATTTCATGCAATTTCAACAAAACAATTTTGCTTCAATGTTTTCCCCCTTTTTCAAACAAAGCAATCCCCACATGCATTTACTTTAAACATTTGAGAATTTCGTCATTCAAGCAATCATTAATCTAAGCAAGGGATCCAAGTTACACACAAAAGGAAGATCACCTAATTCAAACAATTGCCTTCCTCACAAGGGCATTTAACATTTCACTCAATCGCTCAGTTTGTCTAGGCTATCAACATTGCACTCAATTTCACTTTTAAGAGCACTTCCCATGAATTTGACTTTCATCTCAAACAGGGTTCCCACGAAAACGTGCATGTAACATCAAAAGGTCTTTCAAGGTTGTAATGGGGCCTGGCTAAGGGTAGGATATACAAAGATACTAGGCTTAAGTCCCTAGGAACTAAGAGAGCATGAAACTTTTTACACTTTGAATTTCCACTCGAGTTCCTTTTTCCATTTTTCTTTATGCTTTGGGTGACTACAACCTTTTTCTTCTAATACCCTTTTTGACATTTTTGCACTTTTCTTTTCTTTCTTTTTTTTTTCTTTTTCTTTGCCCTTTGGCTCCAACCTTTTTATTTTTATTTTTCTTTTTCTCACCCCAAAATGACATGTCACATCCTTGTAGCCACCCCAAACTTAGTTTCTTGCAAACCTTCTCTTGCTAACCATCCATGCTCTCCTAATCCTAAGATCGGGTTAACATGGTTTTTCCAGATTTTGGCTCATAACATAGGGTTATCAAGAAACAATAGGCTTATTAGGCTCAATGGGGCTAACTAGGGAACATGCATTAGGGATGGTTCAATTTAGGCCAAGTGGCTATTTCAAAGAAAATCTGCCTAAATCATCTGATGCAATCACATAAACATGCAAACCAAGAAGAAATTCAAGCAAATTCGGGAAAGTGCAACTTGAAAGTGATTCACACAGTTAAAAACATGTTGGAGGCTCAAATCCTCACCTGGACAATTTTGCAACTGTTTGACCGAGATTCAATCCCTTGTGTGTGCATCCCTTCACCCTAAACTTATCATAAATCATGCAATCATAACAGAATATCTCAAATTTCAATTTTCAATTCTTCACATGGGGATCAATTTTTCAAAATTCAAGACCTATGGGGAAAATCATCAATAGTCAACACATATCATGCAATCCATCTATGCAAAATTCAATCAAAACCAAATCAAGCTTGCCGACACCAGACTCAACACACAAACTCTTGATCTTCTCAAATTTTTCAAGAGCTGAAGAAAACCAAACAAAAACAAGGGAAAGCAAAAACTAACAAGAAAATGAAAATAAACTAGAGAGAAAGGGTTAAGAAAACTCATTGAGGGGCTTCCGCCTGGATCCCATTGCTTGTAGCATAAGGCCCACGTGATAGACAAAGGGCGGAAGCTTATTCCATGGTCCCATAACTTGCAGCCTCGATACGGGAGTGGGCTCTTGACAATTATGGTGACCTCGCCAAGTGCGGCGCACTTCTCACTCCCTCTTGGGTCAAAGATGACCTCCTTGTCAACAAAGTTCTCCCAATAAAAATGGGGTTCAACCCCTTGGACTGGCCATGGTGCAAAATCTAGTCTCTCAGGCAGAGGCTTGAACTCCATTGTCGGTTGTTCCACAGTGGGAGGTGGCAAATAGGTAGAGAGGGTTACTGGTGTCGCTTCAGCTTCTGCACGATCTTCATTCACTGCACTATCAAATCCATCACCTGCTATACATGCAGAAATCTCAGCACACACCACACAAGGGTTAGCGTTAGTATAATCAGCACATATAGTACAATAAACAGAATCAGAAAAGGCTTGAATGTCTGGAAATTCAACACACAGTTCATCCATCCCATCACATTCAACACATGCATAGGAACCAATGGAATTATCTAATTCCAGAATTTCTTCATCATCCTCTAGCATGGCGAAGTGGATGTCCTCCATACATCTCTTCCTCTCAACTTCCTTAGTCAAAGGTTCTGATCCTTGAACTTGCTGCATGGCATTCATCAAAGTGGCAAGCTGTTGAATCTGTGTCTGTAAGGTATGAATGCTAGTATCCGTTCGCTGCTGAAACTGTCCAATCTGTGTGTGCAAAGTATGAATACTAGCATTTGCTTGCTGCTGAAACTGGAGATTGTTGTCAGCCATTTGCTTGATCATGTCCTCTAGTGAAGGTCCAGAAGGTGCAGAGGTGGTCACTTGGGGAGGGTTCTGTGGTGGTGCCATCGGTTGTTGTTGAGGTGATTCATAGACTTGTCTAATACCAATTATCTCACGCCTGATTGATGCAGCTCTGAAGGCAGGAAAGTATCTCTCAAGGAAGACTTTCTTCAAATCAATCCAGGTTGAAACGGAATTTGGCGCAAGATAGTACAGCCAATCCTTCGCGGCACCTTGAAGTGAGAATGGGAAGGCTCTCATCTTGATGTGGTCTTCCGTCATTCCTTCAGGTCTCAAAAGTGTAGAGCAAACAACCTGGAATTCTTTTAGATGCATCTGCGGATTCTCACCCGAAGACCACTAAACCTTGGCAACCAGTGTATTAAACCAGAAAAGTCAGGATACTATATGCATGACGACACATAATCAACATTAGGCATATAATTTTGCATATAATTATCCATGGGAAGGTACTAGGATTTGTAACTAGACAAAACAGCCATAAGTAATTCAGCAATGCAGATTTTTTTTTTTCTATTAATAACAACAAGAGTCCCCGGCAACGGCGCCAATTTTGACACGCTGTCGCCACGCGTCAAAAAGCGAGCGATTGGAAAAATATGTAGTTAGGGAGCGACAACTCGAGTATCGTCTCACAAGGACTCTTTGATTGTTGTTAACAGAAAAGTCAGTTTTTAGGGGGTTTTGGATTTGAAATTAAATAAGAAAACAAAGCAGAAAAACTATGCAAACTAAACAATTATCAAATAAGCTAAACGATCAACCTACTGTTCTCGGTTTCACACTATCATTGATTCATATAATTCCAAGCCCTAAGCGGATTCTAATCCCTTTTCGATTGTAGCATCAATTAACAAGCGAAATTGACACTACGAGACATATGTTCCTAATTCCGAATTAAGCAAACGGATTAAGCCCTTCGTGAATTAAGCAAACATGAATTGAACACACGCGAATTAAGCAAACGCGATTAAGTTTAGGAACACACAATCATCGAAATGAATCAACACATATTCTATATAATCCTGAATTAAGCAAACAGAACATACAGAACAAATATGGAAAGAGAATAGCAATGAGTTCAGGAATTACAAAACCTCAAGTGGCGGTGCAAACCGGTTACAGTAGATCAATCAAGGAGACTAGTTCTCCATTACAAAAGAAACACCAAACTCTAAACCTAAATCCGCAGCCGTCCTAATCTAAAAGAAAAGAAGGTGCTAAGAAGATGATCAGTTCTGCCCTAAAACAGATATAAATACAGATTCTGGGTTACGCTCTCTCGCGAGGCAAAACATGATTCGTGAGGTGAATCTTATGAACATGTCCTCAACGTTTGGAATTCTTGCGAGGCGAGGTGGTGACTCGCGGGGCGAGACAGAGAGGATGACATTTCTGGCATAGTGAGGCTTCAGGATCGTGAGGCGAGTATCCTCTCGCGTGGCGAATAACTCCAGAATTGCTTCTCTTTATTAACCTGAAAACAAGAGGTAGCAGTAAGTGCTTTATTTGACTCAAAACTGGTTAAATTACCCTAAAACTACTTTAGAGACTCAAAATGATGCTTGAGGACAAATACATCCAAATTTGGGTGAAAACGAGATTAAATTAGAACAAAGCCATGGTCATACTAGCATAAAACTAGATGAGCCAGAGGCTGATCAGAGTGCTGATGTGCTTGTAGCAGCAAACTATCAAACAGAAGCTGAGTGGATAATGGACTCTGGCTGTTCATTCTATATGTGTCCTAACAAGCAGTGGTTTCTTGACTACATGACAATTGATGGTGGTCAAGTGACCATGGGAAACAATGCAACATGTAGAGTTGTTGGCATTGGATCCATTAAGCTCAGGTTGATTGATGGAGTTGAGAAACTTCTAACACAAGTAAGATATGTTCCTGACATAAAAAGAAACTTGATCTCACTTGGAACTTTGGAAGAAGCGGGTTTTGGTTTTAAGGCTGAGAACTCTATGCTGAAGGTGATTAGGGGATCTCGGGTAATCATGAAAGGTCATAGAAATAATGGCTTGTATATGCTAAAGGGAAGTACCATAATTGGTACATCTTCTGTTGCTGAAACTGGTCTAACCAAGGGAGCTCTATGGCATCAAAGACTTGCTCATATCAGTGAAAGAGGTTTGCAAGAACTGTAAAAACAAGGACTGTGAACACTGTGTATTTGGCGAACAAACAAGGGTTAAATTCAATACAGGAATTCACAAAACCAAGGGAAAGCTGGACTACATACACTCTGTAACACCCCCCTTGGGCATTACTACAGGACACATGCGAAAATAAAATTAAAAGATAATTTCAATCTTAAAGAATACGATTACACTCCTCCATGCAACTACAACCAAAAGGAATCACTTCAGTTTGAATTATACAAAATCATAATTCTTAAACTTTTCTAACAACTTAGTTTCACTCAAGAACTCCTCTTTACTATTTCCGTTCAGCTTAAGGAAAACTACCATATATATTTTTCCGTTAATCCTCGGACTCACGAAGTCAACATTAACCATAAACTTTGATCACTACTCTAAATTCCTTTAATGATATATCTGCCTCGATCATGATAAGGTCCATAGTAATCATCTAGCTCAATGATGTTGAACTTAAGGGTTCTCATAATACCATTCACATATATACATTAACAAAGCTCCTATCACTCTAGTTCGTCCTACCATAGAGATGACAAAAATTTAGGTACCACACTATCTCCCAACTAACCCGCTAAGGATAGGTCATCTCATTACTTATCCATCCCACTGAGGATGATCGGTTGGACTTAGCCTCAACTTAGTCCTCAACACTTAAAGTAAACTTAACCGACACAAGTTGATAAACTTCCATTTTTCATCTGAAACAACACTTGAAGATACTCCACGAAGTCTGAACAATCGTCTGATACATTATTCAGTTCACTAACACTGCATAGTGGATCTTGACTCGTAAGAAGGGTGTAGACTTCACCAGTCGATCAACGATCACTTGAATTCAAACAAACTAGTGTAGGTCTTCAGCAAACTCATAACAAGGATTGAAGGAATGTCAACATCTTAACAAGGAAGGTCTCAATTGTTAAACTATCCCTTTTTCACTGTACTCGACTAACTCTGACATCTTGATGTAAAGACATCCAACTCATGACTGATGAGATAGGTCACATATCGACGACATTTGAAGAATACGTAGAACTAAGATGATCAATGACAACAAGTACTTTCGAACCGCAATAAGACATGACCTTAGTGATCATAAAAGAATTTCTCAAGAAAAGAAATTTTTCTTGATTTCACTTTCACATAAGCATAGAAAAGAATTTCATTAATTTGAAGGATACAGGAACATCCAGTATGGAAAAAGATCCTTCCATCAGGTTCGTGGGTGTAAAAATGCATGATCAATACACATTTACAAACATGAATCTAATAAAGTTCATTCTTCCACAAGAATCTTCCAACGGATTTAAGGAATCAAGGGGTGAATAATGTCTAATCCAAAGAGGATTAATTCTTATTCTTAGTACAAGGAATTTACCAAATGATGACTTTCACCTCTACCAAAAATAGAAGTGACGAAACTAGGTTTCACCAAGAAACTTCTGCTATCACTAAATTATCTTGGTTATAACTCAAGAAATAGTCATAACCACTTTTCTCAACAAAATGTGAAAGCATCCAGACAATGGATTCTGTTGAATCAATTCACTCAAATGTCTAATACATCGAGGATTATTTAGAAGTGCGAGTACGACTTCTCACAAACAAAGAAATGAATAACTGGAAATTTATGAATCAGCATAACTAATCCATGAGTCCTGACAGATTTCAAATTAAGATCAGAAAATATGTCTGACACATACCAACTTCACCGTTGTGATTATCTAATACAATCATAGAATTTGAGAAATAAATGTCAACTGACAAATACAAGAGAATCAAAGGGTACAGTGAAGAGTTCCTTAATCGCGAGACACTCACCCAAGATCGAAAATCCACTCGATTCGTCTTGGTTCCAACCAATATACAAATCTTTCTATCCATGCTTAGTATGACCACCTTGAATTGGGTACAATCCCGGACAACTTAATCAATCAATCAAACATGCAAAGAGTTGATCTTTCTACATAAACTGAATTGACGACGCAAAACCTTATATAGGTCATCACTCCAATCTGGTACTAACTCGTCTTCAAGTCGATCTTTGAGTAGATGACAACTACTCGAAATAGATTTACCAAATCAACTACGCAAGTCAGAGAATACTTGTTCATAATTCGTCCTTTTATTTAGTTGTCAGAAATCCACACGGTGACACGAGCCCTCACACAACATTGGTGCTTCACAAGGAAAACACTCGGTCTAACAAACGATTCAAACCACCGATCTTTCAGTTGAATCGAGTAGTCCAACTCGTTTCAACTTTGTAGGCAACATCCTACACAAAGCGACAGAGATCTGACCGAATCCAGAAACTAAATCAATCAAAAATCAATGTCCTTTGCTAACCATAAACCTAAAATATTTCCAGGGAACATTCTCGGAAAAACCCTTTACACAAGCACCTTGTTTCGAATGTCTGACACGATTCGCAAGGATAATCGAATGTCATATTCGAACCCAAGTAACATTCAAGATCTATGGTCTCCCAGGACATAAAACCTTTGGAAAGCCATCAAGAAAACATATACTTGTGCGTCAACACATATTGCTTCAACAAGAAACAATTTAAACAAGAGCAAACCAGAGATCACACAACAAAAACTTAACAGACCTATTCCCCAAAGATCCCGAAAGACTCGACCAGCTCTGATACCACTTTTTAAAACCCCCCTTGGGCATTACTATAGTACACATGCGAAAATAAAATTAAAAGATAATTTGCTGGTGCTTTCGGAAAATAATTTATATAAGTACATAAGTGTCTGAAATTGGGTATAAAATTTTTGTCACAACTCCACACCTAAGCCTTGATCGACACACAGACTTACTATCATAGCCTAACAAGCCTATTTCATTTAAAGAATATACTTAAAAAAAAGCTAGTATTTTTACGAAAATTTTGACAGAGTCTCCTCTGTAATTCGGACATCCCAGGTAAAAGAACACCTGCTAAAATAATTACATTTTCAGTCCAGAATTTCAGTTACACCAAATACATCCAGGCAGTAATATGCTAAAGAAAAATAGTTATAACAATAAGCTTTATAAGACCAAAAAGGAATAGCTTAGGTTTTTATTCAAAAGATATGCTCTCCGAGCCATAAACATTCCATTTTAAAATAAAGGCTCTCTGAGCCATACTCATACATACTATAAAAAATAATCTAAGTCTCAAACCCTAAGCTGGTCATTCTAAAAGTTATTCTTGAGGAAAACTCACGTGATCATTCCACAATTAATACCTCATCAAGCAACTAGATATAAGTCTCTGAGTGACTTAGAAAGACTCCTCTGCACCATCTGTGTTAAAGTACCCAGGGTACAATAGCGATCCAGAAGAAACCTGATATGTGTGTAAGGGTGAGATGCCAATATATGGATTTAACACAATAACTAAATGCGCGACACTGCATAACACATATACATTAATCACACAAGCATTTATAAGCTAATAGTTTATCAATGGGTTCAACACCCCAAACATCATCGTTTAAAAATTATGCATGGCACTTACATCATCTAATTTTCGTCCTAATCTCATGAGATATCCCAACATATAATGATTTGATCAGACTCCAGAGCCACACTGGCTAAATAGGCACACTGCCACTAGGCACACAAAGTGTGGCTAATCTTGGCACACTGCCACTAGGTGCGCAACCTCTTCCTATCCACACATGGCACACAAGGTGTGGCTACTCTAGGCACACTGCCAAACACATTGCTAATGTCCACAATCAGGGCACCAATAGCAAGTAAGATGGGGTCTCCATGTCCTCACTAGGCACATGAGAAAATGCATATCGTAATTACCTTTCGCCGCTGGTAATTGATGCATCAAACGTCAAACAGTAGGCACGTCTGCCAAATGCATGTAAAACACTTTTGTTTTGTTCTTTTCTTTGTGTTCAATCTTTCTTTGTCGAAGCTCACAATGGCTTACGACTCACATAGTTTTAAAACACTGTTAAAACTTTTATCGCAACACAGGACCTCACTGTCCGAGTGCTCAATCACGACACCTCTCGACATGTGCACCAGTCTTAGGTTCGTGGCACTAGAAAACATCTTCAATGTTTCAACACGGTATACCTCACGTATACGGTACTGGCCCTCAAAGTCCAAATGACCCCGAGTCCATCCCCACACAGAACCTTAGTACACCGACGTCTCGGTTACTAAGTTCCACACCACTTTCAACACTGTTGAATTAACTTTTGATTTTCAGAAATTCTTTTCCAAATTGGAGATTCTTCAATAAAATCTTTAAATAATAAAACTTAGTTTTCACAAAGGTGAGTCACTTGAGGTTTTAACTTTCTTAAAATATGTACTGCCGTTTCAAAACACTTGCCTTCTACACATTTCCAAATTTGCCATCCATTATCACTTTTAAAGCTTTTCAAGCCAAAACTTAGTTTTTTCCACTTAAACAATCTTCTAAAATCATCATTAACTTCTTTTCAACAATTAATTTCATAAAATAACTTTGTATAATATTGCAAACTTTCTTACATAAAAATTAGCATTACAGAAACATTTTCACGGTTTCGCTCTCATTGTGACTCATAAATTACTTTTACACTAATAAATCATCAAAAATAATAATATTTCTCAAAACTCATTATTTTTCCAAAATAATACTTTCCACCACTATTATATTCCAACGTTTCCCATAAAACATTGAATATAATTTACACAGCTTGTTAAAGCTTTTATCTGATTAATCGGTTGTGCACTGACCACTGTCAGGCTTCTCAAACAACACTCACAAACAACATTTAACAACAGTAATCAGAAATATATCACCAGGCAAATCATGCATCATAGTAATATAATATCCAACTACAGATAATCAAATCATTTAAAAACATATCAAACACCGATACTCAGATAAACAACTCAGATAAACAACACAACATAAACCACATAAACAGATAACTACAACCACATGACTTATACAGACTACACGACAAGCAAATGGTTATTGAGAAAAATCCATCAGGCAAGCCCCCCTTACCTTTGAAGACAAGTAAAGGATCCTCGTCTTAATGCTCACGTTAGCTCATATCTACTCCATCAAGCAAGCATAGCCGTGTCAAACGTCTCAGAGAGGGAATCCAACAACGCGCAACAACCAGAAATTAAGAAATCAATTACACATGATCAAACACACATTCTAATTTGTTCTAAACACCTTAATCTTATTACCAAACAAAGTTATTTTCAAAGAAAATCATGTTTGAAGCTTACGCTTCACAATACCCTTTAAGGAAACTTTGTTTTGATTAAAGGATCATGAAAAAGAACTTGGAAATTATCAATTAAGAGTCCTAATTGTACTAAATCATAATTAATTTCACAAGAACATAACCAAATTCAAATAAAATCAAATTGGGGTTTAGGGATCCTAAATACAATTTGGGGAAAACTCATTTTAATTAAAGAATAATGAAATTGGTTTAGGGAAACACAAATTCATAGTCCCAATAGCATAAAACAAGCTTCAATTTCAAGATTGGAAGCTGAATTAAAAAGGCTAGGGTTAGGGTTTCAAAATCAATTTGGGGGTTTTGAATCTAGAAGAGATTAGAGGGTAAAACACTCACCCAAGCTTGAAGGCAGAGGACGCAGTGACCAGCCATGGGTGCGGCGGCGGCGTCACGCAACTCCGACGAGGTGGCAGTGGCGGTGAACACTTCCCTACAACAACCCAGATCCATAAAGTGAAGCTAAGCTTCATAGAAAGGAAGAAGAGAGCTCAAAACAACTCACATAGTGAAAACCACCATGGAGGCGGCGGCGGACAACACCTACCGCGGTGGAGAGAGGCGGTTTCGCCACCAAAGAGAGCAACAGTGGCGAGGACCGCGTGCAGGGACACGATCTTCGTCCTTCCATCTCGAGCGGCGGCCGGCGGCGGTCTGAGCAGAGCGGCGCGACTTGAAGGAAGGAAGGAGGTAGAAGATGAAGTTGGGGAGAAGGAAGAAGAAGATGGAGTCAAGAGGGAGAAGAAGCAGAGAAAGAGAAGAGAAAATGAGGGAAAGGACGTCGAGAGAGAGAGAGAGAGAAAAAGTTGAGAAAGTTAAGTTTTTAAACTAATTCTTTAGTAATAGGTACAAAATGAGTGATAAATATTAGGCCTAAAATAAACATGTTTTTACTTTTTGGAATCTAAAAATAAAGATTGATAAATATATGATTTCGAAATTCAAATTAGAGTAAAGATTAATAGTTGAACTGATCAACTACGAAAATACTCGGTCCAAAATTTAATCTCCGATTAAGGTCAAACCAGTTTATTTTCAACTCTAAAATTAAATAGAATAAATATATGAAAATGCTTTTCTCTTAATCATATTATTTAAAATATTATTCTGTGCTGGTAATAATAGTGACAATAACGTAAATTATTGTCTAGTAAGCGTGCATTCATTGAAATAAGTCAGTGCTAACGCACCCAATAAAATAATTTGAAGAGAGTAATTTAATTACTCAAACTAAACCACATAACACAATAAACATAAACATCCAAATAATTAATTATATGTGTAAAAACTAGGGTGTTACACACTCAGACTTGTGGGGCCATCCAGAGTTCCATCACATGGAGGAAACAGGTATTTCATAACCTTCATAGATGATTTCAGTAGGAAGGTCTGGTTATATCTGTTAAAGAGTAAGGATGAGGGTTTCAAAACCTTTGTGCAATGGAAGACTAGAGTTGAGAATCAGTGTGAAAGAAAGGTCAAAGCTTTAAGAACTGATAATGGTCTAGAGTATTGTGGAGAAAATTTCAATGAGTTTTGTAAGGATAATGGTATCTACAGAAACAACACTGTGAGGAACACACCACATCAAAATGGACTTGCTGAGAGACTAAACATGACCTTGCTAGAAAGGGTTAGATGTATGCTTTCTAATACAGGACTTTCCACACTATTTTGGGGAGAAGCTGTTCATACAGCGTGTTACCTAATCAATAGAAGCACTTCTGCTGCTATTGGTTTTAAAACTCCACAAGAAATTTGGAATGCAAGTCCTGCAGAATACAAACACCTCAGAATCTTTGGATGTCCAGCATTCTATCATGTAAATGAGGGCAAGCTTGAACCAAGGGCTAAGAGAGGACAATTCATGGGATACCCAGATGGGGTAAAAGGCTACAGAATTTGGTGCTTGGACAACAAGAAATGCATAACTAGTAGGGATGTCACCTTCCATGAAGAGGATATGAACAGAAAAGGGACTACTAATGTCAATGCAGAAGCTGTAGAAGACCATGAAGATGCCAGACTTGAGGTGGATCTTGGTGTAGGGAAAGAATTAAATCAAAACTCAACCTGCAGATATATCTGAACCAGATACTGAAGAACAACCCAACATTGTTCTAGGGAGTTCAACTCTCAGTGACTGCATATTAGTCAGGGACAGGGAGAAAAGAACAATCAAACCTACACAAAGGTTTGGATATGCTGATATGATAGCATATGCTTTCACTGCTGCATGTCTAGTGGATGATGAAGAGCCAAAGACTTACAAGGAATCAATCAATGGCAAGTACCATGACAAGTGGTTGAAGTCTATGCAAGAAGAGATTGAATCTTTGCATAGAAATCAGACTTGGAGACTAATTGAAAAGCCAACAGAGGCAAACCTGGTGGCCTGCAAATGGATATATAAGAGGAAAGAAGGCATCCCTGAAATTGAACCACTTAGGTTCAAATCTAGATTGGTTGCAAAGGGTTTTACTCAAAGGGAAGGGATAGATTTTAATGAAATATTCTCCCTGGTTGTGAAACATTGTTCCATAAGGATCCTTCTAGACATGGTAGCTCATTTTGACCTCCACCTTGAACAAATGGATGTCAAAACAGCTTTCCTACATGGTGAGCCGGAGGAAAAGATATACATGAGGCAGCCTGAGGGGTTTGAAGTAAAAGGCAAAGAAAATCTGGGTTGTCTTCTTCAAAAATCCCTATATGGATTAAAACAATCACCTCGATAATGGTAATAAGAGGTTTGATAGTTTTATGTTAAGACTTGAATATCATAGAAGCAACTTTGATAGCTGTGTTTACCATAAGAAGTTACACTCAGGTGAATGCATCTATCTATTGTTATATGTTGATAACATGCTAATAGCATATAAGAGCATAGGTGAAATTGAAAAGCTCAAGAACTTGCTGAAAACTAAGTTTGGGATAAAAGATTTGGGACAAGCTCAAAGGATTCTTGGCATGGAAATCAGAAGGAACAAGGAAGCTGGATCTCTTTCAATCTCTCAAACTGGATATCTTGAAAAAGTGTTAGAAAGATTCAACATGAAGTATGCTGCACCAATGAGTATTCCTATAGCAGCTCATTTCAAACTCTCAACAGAGGACAGTCCTTCAACCACTAAAGAGATCAAGGAGATGGAAAATGTGTCTTATGCAAGTGCAGTAGGCAGTTTAATGTATGCTATGGTCTGCACACGTCCAAATATAACATATGCAGTCAGCTTGGTCAGTAGGTACTTGGCAAATCCTAGAAAACAGCATTGGATGGCAGTCAAATAGATAATGAGGTATTTAAAGGGATCTCTAAAAACTGGACTAGTCTATGGCAGAGACACTCAGAATCAAGGTGGAGCTATTGGCTTTGTTGACTCAGACTTTTCCGGGGACAGAGACAAGAGAAGGTCTTTAATTGGGTATGTATTCACTCTATTTGGAAATATTGTAAGTTGGAAAGCATATTTACAGCATGTTGTTGCTTTATCCACAACTGAGGCATAATACATTGGAGTTACTGAGGCAGTCAAGGAGGCTCTATGGTTAAGAGGTTTCGTGAATGAATTGGGAATTCCTCAAAGTGATATCAATGTATTTTGTGAGAACCAGAGTGCAATTCATCTTTGCAAAAATCACACCTTTCATGAAAGGACTAAACACATTGATATAAGGATGTACTGGATAAGGGACATTATTGATTATGGAACTGTGAAGATTAAAACGGTTCACACTTCAGATAATCCTGCATACTTCTTCACCAAGGTAGTTAGAGTAAGTAAGTTTAGGCACTGCCTAAACCTACTTAAGATAGTGACGAGTGTGATTCCACCTCATATTTCATGTACATTATAGTTTAGGCATATTTAGTTTGATTTTGTTAGTTTTTACCTAGGAACGGGTAAGGCGGTCTTGTGGTGTTGTTTTGCAAGAATTAAGGGTAAAATGCTCAAGATTGACCATGATGGAGCTTGGATGAAGATAGAGCTTGAAAAGTGAAGAAAATGAGCCAAGCAGAGCCCATCACGGCCTAGCCGTGATGACCATCACGGCCATGATCAAGCAAAACTGGAAAGAAAAGAAGGCAAAAGTCAGAAGCTGTCACGGCCTAGCTGTGATGCCCATCACGGCCATGACATGTTAGCTGAACCAGACAGAACTGATCACGGCCTAGCCGTGATGAGTGTCACGGCCGTGATAAATCCAAAATTGAAAGCGCGCCCATGACAGAACCCGTCACGGCCTGGCCGTGATGGCCATCACGACCATGACGCGCGCCCAATCTATAAATAGGCATTAGAGAGCAGAGGGGGCTGGGAACCCTAAACACTTGGAACCCCAAAAGGAGGATTCTCTGAGCCAGGGGGCTGCTGTGAAGGCTTCGATGGAGTTTATTCTCTCCTTTATCTCTATTTCTCTTATTTTGGTTTTCTCCATTAGCATGAGTAGCTAAATTCCCCTTTGTTGGGATTAGATGTAACTAAACCAAATATCATGTATTTGCCTTGATTGATTAATCTATGTTTATGCCTTCTTATTAGTGTTTAATTCCTATGCTTAATGCTTTTTGTGGTTTGGCCATCCATGAATTGATTGAGATTTGATTTGCAATGAGGACGTTCTTATCAATTCTTGATCTGGAATTAATCACCTAGTAAACCTTGCATCTAGGAATGGATTTTGGTTTATTAGTAATCGTGTAATCCCTACTATTAATGCAAATTCACTAATTAGGTCACCTAAGGAATTAGGGTTTAATTAGGGGATTTAGGCTCATTCCACCTAAGGAATTAGGGCTTGAGTAATCTTGTGGGTTGATTTTAATATTTGAAGCATAAACTAGATTGGTGGTCTTCGTATTGCATGAGGCTAAGGTTTAGTGAAGTTTAATCCCAACACCTCTTTTTGCACTCCAAGTGTTTGATAAAAATTCCCAAAAGACCAAAAAATATTTTATTGCTTTTGTTGCTTTAATTTATGTTTTGATTTCTCTTCATGCCATAGTTTACTCTAGATAGCTGTTTGATTTGTGAATTGGTAATTGGCAACTGATCCTCGTGGGAACGATATCGGTCTCACCACCGTATTACTTGTACGACTAGGTATACTTGCCTAGAAATCGTCTCAACAAGTTTTTGGCGCCATTGCCGGGGATTGGTTTTGCCAATATCATTAGTAACAAAGGAGGCAACTAATTTAGACATTTTTATTTTTTATTTTTGTGTATATTTAATTTTTTTCTTTTGAGTTCTGTTCGTGAAAGGTGAATTGCAAATCATGGAGACTTATTATTTTCCAGTCTTGGATGGAGATACAAAATATTCTTTTGGGTCTAATGCAGTCCTAGGAGATTACGGGCTATGGGGATATCAATGCCCTCATGCACAAGATTATAGTGTAATCATGAAGCATGAGGAGGAATGGGAATGGAATGAGCAAACACCTTTGAAAGTTGCTCTAGAACAATATTCCCAAGAGCTATCCATTTCTGAGACCAAAATAAGAACCAACTGTGATAGTATCGAAGCTGTGATGCAAAATTTCAAAATGCAAGTTGAGGAAATTTGTAAACAGTTAGTACAAGAGTCACATGGAGCGCAATTTGAGCAAAATCTGGTTTTGGGGATAGTTCAAAGTGACGATGAAGTGGTAGTGGAAGATGACTCACAAGAAAAAGAACATGGGTTGGAGAGAAAAGAGGGTCTATCTTTCACCATGCTTGCCAAGTTTGGCTTATCTAGTTTTATAACTAGATGGACTGTGGTTTTTGTGAAAATTATTCGAGTTCAATCTCGTTTTCGCCCAAATTTGGCCTTGTTTTGTTCCTAAGTAGGTTTTGACTCGTTCTAGGCATTTTTAGTCTATTTTGAATAGAATTACGCTTTTTGTGTCTTTTTTATTGTTTCAGGATAGAAGTGAAGCTCCGGGAGTCAAGGAAAGTCAAGAAATAGTGGAAATTGCCATTCTGGAGATACTCGCCTCGCGAGTCTGAAGATCAGCTAAGCAGCAACGTCATCAATTATGTCTCGCCCCGCGAGAATATTCTCGCCTCGCGATCATTCAAACTCAGGATGGAGCCAAAACTGAAATTCACCCCGCGAGAGGAAGCTCTCCCTACGATAGCCTGAAGACCCTGGAAGACAGAGACCATCACGGCCTAGCCGTGATGAAGGTCACGACTGTGACAGATTGAAGTTGCAAGACTCGCCCCGCGAACACACTCTCGCCTCGCGAGAATCCAAATTGAAAGCGCGCCAAAACTAATGATTCGCCTCGCGAAATGTTGTTCGCCCCGCGAGCGGCTGAGAACCAGAATCCCTATTTATAGGCTGTTTCAGATCAGAATTGGGGGAGTTTTGGAGAGCTTTTGGAGATCCGAATCCTAGTAGGGTTTTTCCACTGTAGAGTAGCGTTTAGGAAGATTTCTTTTCTCTTTGGAGCTGCGTCTCCCTTTTTCTTTTTTCTTATTTTGATATGGAGATTATGTCCGATTGTTTGTCTATGAGCATGAGGAACTAATCCCCTCGTCTGAGGGAACAATGAAGCCACCCATGGCGGTGTAGATTCGATGTGATGTATGTCTTTCTCCCTTGTCTCAATTTATGTTTTCCAATTCTGATTTGATTGCATTGATCATATGTGTTGCGTGATTGACTAGTTAAACGTGTTGAGGCTGAGAGGCGATTCGCGTTTTAGAACTTGAATTGGGATCAACAATCGAATATTACATGAGAGTGAGTAGGAGATTAGTGCAACCTTATAGGGAACAAGAATTAATAGAATTCGAGATTAGGATTATGAGACCTAGTAAGTAATTAATCCAATCATTGAATACGTCCTATTGAGCACGAAAGTGGATATAGGAGAATTTGGGGGTCCCGGTTGACATTGTAATTGAACTTAGGGAGGAATTCATCATCACTTGGGTATGCATGTTGGGTAGGTGGATTTGTGACCTTGGACATTTTAATTTCAGATTTTTAGTTAATTATTTTATTAGATTTGTTAATTTAGATTTCAATCCTATTTTCTCTTCAATCTCAACCACCTTCTGTAACTTGACCAAAAGTATCGGATTTCCCGCAGATTAGTCGAATTGGTAGCCCAATCCCTGAGTTCGACCTCGGTAATTACTTACCATGTTTATTTTATTACTTGCGACGACCCGGTACACTTGCCGGTGAAATCAACAAGTTTTTGGTGCCGTTGCCGGGGATTGGCACAACCAATTTTCCTAATTTTTGGGAAGTTTGATTACTTGGTTAAGTTATTTTTATTTTTATTTTTATTTTTATTTTTATTTTTATTTACTATTATCTCTCTACTTCTTTGATTCCACTTGGTCTTGCCTTGTTTTTGTATGCGAGGTACCCTCCCACAAGAGGACTTGCTATTTGATACGGAGATGACTTGCTATTTGATACGGAGATCACCAAGACCGAGAAGCGCTTAAGGAAAGAAGCAGAGAGCGAAAGAGGCTTGAATGGATGGATGGGCATCATTGGAGGAGATGTCGTACAATGATTACAACCGTGGTTGGGAAACCTCAAATGGATTCAGTTCTGCAACATTAGAAGCCATTCTAGAGCAAAATAGATTGTTGAAGATGCAGAATGAAGCATTGTCTTGGAACAAAAGGGTGAATGTGATACACGAGGGAATGCTTCCGGGTTGCGAATATTGTAATGGAGACCATGACACTTGGAACTGTCCGTTCTAATTCTCTCAAGAATATGTGGACTCATGCCATAATTTCTATGACAGCGTGCCCCAAGACAACTATCAGAGTCAGAATCAGTATTGGGGTGGTATGAGGGGAGACCATCCGGGTTTCGCTTGGAGTAATGCTGACAATGGTTTAGATTGGCAACCACAACCTCAACAGAACTGGCAACAACAACCTCAACAGGATGGTGGAAGACAACCTTGGGAGTTGGCTCTTGAGAGGACAAATGCGGCAATTGATAAGACAAATGCAGCAATTGATAAGACAAGTGCGGCAATTGATAAGATGGCCACATCATTTGAGAAGGCGAATGCGGCAGTAGAGAAGTTGGGTCAGTTCGTAGAGCAACAAAATGAGCGTCTCACAGGCACTTTCCCAGGTGATACCAAGAACAACCCTAAGGACCAATGCGAAGCCATAACAACTAGAAGCGATAGGGTGTGGGAATCTAACTGGGATGCAACTAGTTCTCGGGAAGTTGAGGAAGAACTACCACATGTTAAGGAAGAGCAACTTAAGGAAGAGGAATTGACAAGTGACATGGCCCCGGAACAACCACATGTTGAGGAAGAGCAACCTAAGGAAGAGGAGTTGACAAGTGACAAGGCACCGGAGCAAGGGGGTAGAGATCAAAATAAAGATAAAGTGGTAGAGGATTTCACCATGCTTGCCAAGAAACCTGAAATTACTGCATTGGATAACTATGTTGGCTTACATGCATGTGTGGACATTGGTAAGTTAGACCCTCCCACTTGTCTGGCACACTTCCTCGAGAAAACACAATTTGACCCGAGAGGAAGTGAGTTCATAATTACAGTGGTCAATGGAGTTTTCACACACGGGCCAGGTGGAATTATGGATAGAGTCGTATTGCTTCTGCAAGGGCCACTTCACAAACCATGGGATCCGGGTGGAAGATCTCACATGATGAGCATCTCTTGGCCCCTGTACCACAGGCTATGGGATCCAGGTGGATGCTTCTTAATAAGTCAAGCTCGGGACGTTAAACAAGCGCTACTTGGGAGGCAACCCAAGATAGGTATCCTTTGGTTTTAGTTTCTGTCATTTCATTTATATTAAAAAAAAGAAAAAAGAGAGAGAGACAGAAGCTTGATTTGCCACGCGAATCCACTGTGGCCGCGCGAGACAGAAGCCCTGAACCTCAGCGGCTTACTCACGTTTCTGTCTCGCGTCGCGAGGTCTACTGTCGCCTCACGATTTTGGGCATCATCATCTGTTGGAATTCCAGATTCGCCTCTCGAGATACTACTCGCCTCGCTATTCTGGAAAGTGTGAATAACAATTTTCCAGATTCGCCCCGCGAGTTGTCTCTCGCCTCGCGAATCTGCAATTAAGGTTTTAATTTGCAGGAGTTCTTCCAGGATGCTATGCAACAGAAGGAAGGCCGTGAGACCAATTGGATGAGGAGGCATCCATGGAAACTCGATCAGGGAGTATCCTCTCCTCTCCTCACTCTTGTTTTGTTTTTGTTGTTGTTTTTGTTTTTTTGTTTTTTGTTTGTTGCTCTTGAATAATTTGAGAAGATCAAGAGTATGTGTATGAATATGTGTCGGCAAGCTTTTTGGATTTTAATTAAATTGAGCATAGATTGATTGCATAAATTATTTTGACCATTGATAATTTCCCCCTAGGTTCTGATAATAGAAAAGTTTATCCCCACTTAAAAATTGAAAACTGAACTTTGAGAATTTTATTGTGATTACTTGATTTATGATAAGTTTGGGGTGAGGGGGTGCACACACTAGGAATCGTATCTCGGTCAAACAATTTGCAAAATGTCCAGGTGAGGATTTGAGCCTCCAACTTTGTTTTTGATTGTGTGAATCACTGTTAAGTTGCACTTTCCCGGATTTGCTTAAATCTCTTCATGGTTTGCATGTTTATGTGTTGCATCAAATGATTTAGGCAATTTTCTTTGAATAACTACTTGGCCTAAAAAGAACCATCCCTAATTCATGTTCCCTAGTTAGCCACATTGAGCCTAATTAGCCTATTGTTTCGTGATGACCCTATATTACAAGCCAAAATCTGAAAAACCATGTTAACCCAATCTTAGGATTAGGAGAGCATGGAAGCGTAGCAAGAGAAGGGTTGTGAGAAACTAAGTTTGGGGTGGCTACAAGGTGATATGTCATTTTGGATTGAGAAAAAGAAAAATAAAGGTTGGAACCCAAGGCAATAAAAAAAAATTTGCCAAAAGAAAAGGGGCAAAACAAAAAAAAATTAATTAGCAAGGAAAAGGCTGTAGTCACCCGAGGCAGAAAGAAAAATGGAAAAAGGAATTTGAGTAGAATATGCGTTAAATGCTCATGCTCTCTTAGTTCCTAGGGACTTAAGCCTAGCATCCTTAAATATCCTACCCTTAGCCAGGCCCCATTACAACCTTTAAAAGACCTTCTGATGTTGCATGCATGTTTTCGTGGGAACTATTTTTGAGCTGAAAATCAAATTCATGGGAAGTGCTCTTGATATGTGAAATTGAGGGAAAAATTGATAGCCTAGACGAAATTGAGCGAATGAGTGAAATTTTACATACCATTGTGAGGAAGGCAATTGTTTGAAATTGGTGATCTTCCTTTTGTGTGTGACCCTGATCCTCAACTTAGGTTAATGATTGCATGAATGATGAAGTTCTCAATTGTTTAAAGTAAATGAATGTGGGGATTACGTTAATGTAGGGGGGAAATCATTGGAGAAAAACTGTTTTGAATGCATGAAATTTGTGCGAAATCGATTGATTCCCTTAAGCTTGCCAAGTCTTAAGTCGTTTTTGAGTTTTAGCTTGCTTGGGGACAAGCAAGGTTTAAGTTTGGGGTGTTTTGATAAGCCTTTGGCTTATCTAGTTTTATAACTAGATGGACTGTGGTTTTTGTGCAAATTATTCGAGTTCAATCTCGTTTTCACCCAAATTTGGCCTTGTTTTGTTCCTAAGTAGGTTTTGACTCGTTCTAGGCATTTTTAGTCTATTTTGAATAGAATTACGCTTTTTGTGTCTTTTTTATTGTTTCAGGATAGAAGTGAAGCTCCGGGAGTCAAGGAAAGTCAAGAAATAGTGGAAATTGCCATTCTGGAGATACTCGCCTCGCGAGTCTGAAGATCAGCTAAGCAGCAACGTCATCAATTCTGTCTCGCCCCGCGAGAATATTCTCAGCTCGCGATCATTCAAACTCAGGATGGAGCCAAAACTGAAATTCGCCCCGCGAGAAGAAGCTCGCCCCGCGATAGCCTAAAGACCCTGGAAGACAGAGACCATCACGGCCTAGCCGTGATGAAGGTCACGACTGTGACAGATTGAAGTTGCAAGACTCGCCCCGCGAACACACTCTCGCCTCGCGAGAATCCAAATTGAAAGCGCGCCAAAACTAATGATTCGCCTCGCGAAATGTTGTTCGCCCCGCGAGCGGCCGAGAACCAGAATCCCTATTTATAGGCTGTTTCAGATCAGAATTGGGGGAGTTTTGGAGAGCTTTTGGAGATCCGAATCCTAGTAGGGTTTTTCCACTGTAGAGTAGCGTTTAGGAAGATTTCTTTTCTCTTTGGAGCTGCGTCTCCCTCTTTCTTTTTTCTTATTTTGATATGGAGATTATGTCCGATTGTTTGTCTATGAGCATGAGGAACTAATCCCCTCGTCTGAGGGAACAATGAAGCCACCCATGGCGGTGTAGATTCGATGTGATGTATGTATTTCTCCCTTGTCTCAATTTATGTTTTCCAATTCTGATTTGATTGCGTTGATCATATGTGTTGCGTGATTGACTAGTTAAACGTGTTGAGGCTGAGAGGCGATTCGCGTTTTAGAACTTGAATTGGGATCACTAATCGAATATTACATGAGAGTGAGTAGGAGATTAGTGCAACCTTATAGGGAACAAGAATTAATAGAATTCGAGATTAGGATTATGAGACCTAGTAAGTAATTAATCCAATCATCGAATACGTCCTATTGAGCACGAAAATGGATATAGGAGAATTTGGGGGTCCCGGTTGACATTGTAATTGAACTTAGGGAGGAATTCATCATCACTTGGGTATGCATGTTGGGTAGGTGGATTTGTGACCTTGGACATTTTAATTTCAGATTTTTAGTTAATTATTTTATTAGATTTGTTAATTTATATTTCAATCCTATTTTCTCTTCAATCTCAACCACCTTCTGTAACTTGACCAAACGTATCGGATTTCCCGCGGATTAGTCGAATTGGTAGCCCAATCCCTGAGTTCGACCTCGGTAATTACTTACCGTGTTTATTTTATTACTTGCGACGACCCGGTACACTTGCCGGTGAAATCAACACCTGCCCGTGATGAGCATCATGGCCATGACACATTTTCCAGTCTCCCTTTGACTAGCCATGTGAGTCAACACCCGCTACCACCTCAGTGAGTTGTTCCATTTTTCTCCTCTCTCCGACTTGATTATTTACATTGGGGACAATGTAAGGTTTTAAGCTTGGGGTAGGGGTATTTTTGCATTTTGGATGTTGCATTCACATAGGCATAGTTTTGCATGATCACATGTTTCGATTGCCCCTTGCTTAGATATGCATCCACTTGTGAGAACCGAGTGCCAGTTATCTTAAGATAGTGAAGTTTTTTAACCCAATTTTTTTATTCTTGTGATAAGGCTACAAATAAAAATGCTTGAGATGATCTTTGATAGTTGATAATTAGCATGTGGTTCCGTAGATTTGTGTTTCTCATTGGTTTTTGAACTACAAAATGTGAGATTTTGAGCCAAAAAGGGGTACTGACTAAATCTACCCCATTCTTTGTGATAGAGTGTTATTCCTCTTGGATTGTATTTCTCTAGAACTTGACTTGAAACCGTTTTGAAGCTTAAAAATTTTTGAAAACATTTTTGAAAATGATTGAGGCACTAGGTATTTTTCCGACCTTCTAAGCTATGAATGACTAAATGCTACCCCTTAGTTGCCCAATTTTGAGACTGAAAGAATAAAATACTTTTCTTGGTACCTTGAAATATTTGATGAATGAAGTTTGGTAGGGCACCTTTTAAAGTATTACAAAAAGGGTTAAAAGGTAGTTGAAAAAGTATGGGATGAGAAAGTTAGAAAAATATTTCTCTTGAATTGAAAATCTCCCGTTCGTCAAAAAGAGAGAAAAAGAAAGAAATAAATAAAAGGTATTTTAGAATATGGAGAAGGGGATGACAAAATAAGTGAGAAATAAAATGAAAAGAAAAGAAAGAAAGGTGGAAAATGAATCAAAACCCAAAAAGGTATTTTAGAAGGTGTCATGCTTTGCAATGCTTGGTATTTTGTTTAGCCTTCTTGAAATTTCCTTTTCTTGATTTCCCTACCTGACGATTAATCCCATGGCCTCGTTACAACCAAAGCAAAAGACCTCTTGATTCTTATATGTTTTCATTAATAAAGTAGAGATTTGTTTAATAGTCAAGCTTATGGTAGAATTCACTCCTTGAGGAAATTGAGCGAATTGTCTTATATCCTTAAACACTTGAGTGAGGTGAGAAAGAGTGCCCGAATCAGTGAGAATATAAGTTTAGGAAACCTAAGGTTCTAATTGGACTTGAAATTGATTGTCTCTTGCTGAATTATTTGAAAATGCCTGTTACTTGGATTAGTTACTCGGGTTCTTGGGTCACTATCCATACCTTGATTATTTATATCTTCTGGCCTTGGTGATTGCTTGAGGACAAGCAAATGAATAAGCTTGGGGTGATTTGATGAGTGTGATTCCACCTCATATTTCATGTATATTTTTGCATGCATTTTCATATAGTTTAGGCATATTTAGTTTGATTTTGTTAGTTTTTACCTTGGAACGGGTAAGGCGGTCTTGTGGTGTTGTTTTGCAGGAATTAAGGGTAAAATGCTCAAGATTGACCATGATGGAGCTTGGATGAAGAAAGAGCTTGAAAATTGAAGAAAATGAGCCAAGAAGAGCCCATCACGGCCTAGCCGTGATGACTATCACGGCCATGATCAAGCAAAACTGGAAAGAAAAGAAGGCAAAAGTCAGAAGCTGTCACGGCCTAGCCGTGATGCCCATCACGGCCGTGACATGTTAGTTGAACCAGACATAACTGATCACGGCCTAGCCGTGATGAGTGTTACGGCCGTGATAAATCCAAAATTGAAAGCGTGCCCATGACAGAACCCGTCACGGCCTGGCCGTGATGGCCATCACGGCCGTGACGTGCACCCAATCTATAAATAGGCATCAGAGAGCAGAGGGGGCTGGGAACCCTAAACACTTGGAACCCCAAAAGGAGGATTCTCTGAGACAGGGGGCTGCTATGAAGGCTTCAATGGAGTTTATTCTCTCCTTTATCCCTATTTCTCTTATTTTGGTTTTCTCCATTAGCATGAGTAGCTAAATTCTCCTTTGTTGGGATTAGATGTAACTGAACCAAATATCATGCATTTTCCTTGATTGATTTATCTATGTTTATGCCTTCTTATTAGTGTTTAATTCCTATGCTTAATGCTTTTTGTGGTTTGGCCATCCATGAATTGATTCTGAGATTTGATTTACAATGGGGACGTTCTTATCAATTCTTGATCTGAAATTAATCACCTAGTAAACCTTGCATCTAGGAATGGATTTTGGTTTATTAGTAATAGTGTAATCCCTACTCTTAATGCAAATTCACTAATTAGGCCACCTAAGGAATTAGGGTTTAATTAGGGGATTTAGGCTCATTCCACCTAAGGAATTAGGGCTTGAGTAATCTTGTGGGTTGATTTTAATATTTGAAGCATAAACTGGATTGGTGGTCTTAGTATTGCATGAGGCTAAGGTTTAGTGAAGTTTAATCCCAACACCTCTTTCTGCACTCCAAGTGTTTGAAAAAATTTCCCAAAAGACCAAAAAATACTTTATTGCTTTTGTTGCTTTAATTTATGTTTTGATTTCTCTTCATGCCATAGTTTAGTCTAGATAGTTGTTTGATTTGTGAATTGGTAATTGGCAACTGATCCTCGTGGGAACGATATCGGTCCCACCACCGTATTACTTGTACGACTAGGTAGAATTTCCTAGAAATCGTCTCAACGGATAGAAGAAACATAAAATTGTTTTTCTTGGACAAATGAAGCAAGCACTGGGAGTTAGATCGATCAATCGAATTGAAGATTGTGCCAAGGTGGAGATTGTTGTTGATGTGTCACAATTCAGTTACTATCAGTTGACTCAGTTAGTTAGCTTTTTGTCTTAGTTAGATTCAGTTAGTTAGGAGATTGTAATCCCCTTGTTCAGCTGATGTATTATATATATAAGGCAGATATAGGACTAGCTAACACATTGAATGTATCTTGATGTATAGTTACAAAACTGAATCTGTTCTGTAATCACAGTGAGGGGAATTAGGGTGTAACAGGGAAATCAAGGGAAACAATGAAAGCTGAGTGTAACAGGTGAAAGGGCAACAAGAATCTCATCTTGGTGTAACATTCAATTGATTGAAGGATCAGACTTGGGGTTTGCTGAGTCCTAGAGATGTAGGCTTTATCTCAAGCTGAACTCTGTCATCAAATTTCGCTGGTGTTCTTCTTCCTTAATCTTGTTTTTTTTAAGTTCTTTATAATTGTTTTAATCTTGCCGGTTTTATAGACTGAATTGGTCTTTGTCGAACCAGCTCTCTGTCGAAGTGTTCATCCGTGTGTTTCAGGTTCTGTAGAGTTAAAGCATTGAATCACAAGAAAAATAAAGGGGCAAAATACAAAACTCGTAATATTTACTTGAAATTTTATCATTGTGAGGGGTGCATTTGCACACCCTCATTAGTATATAGATCTGCCATTGACTCTCATGCTCTTTTCTCATCCTTTTACACCTACTTTATAATACTATTGAGCAAAAAGACTTTTGGAAACAATAACGAGTAATAGTAAATGGCTATAAAGTATTTTATAAAGGGGTGTAAGGAAAAAATGATGAACAAATATCATTACTCTTTTCTTCATTAGAGATCGAATGACACTTTAAGTAAGGGAACAAGTAAAGTTATCTCCACTTTAATTAGTGTTCTGAAATCTCGATACACGTTGATATTATTTAGTTAGTTTAAATATCGATATATTTTAATTAATCGAGGATAGATGCGCTTATACTTATTAACTGTAGAGATAAATTCATTTTAAAAAAGCAGGAAAAATCAAGCAGATGACTCCTGGCTGTGGCTGCACGACAACTCAGGTGTCTACTCATCAAAATCAGCATTTCTTTTTTTGCAGAACAGTATTGCAAGCTTCTCTGGCTTGGCGAACTCTTACAGCAGTGATTTTTTCAAAAAATTCTGGTGCAACAAAGTTCCAATGAAGGTAAAGGTCTTTGCTTGGCAAATGATTTTGGATAGAATCCCTAGTCCCTACTAAATGCAGCCTGCAAAAGAGAAACATCCTGCACTAAATCGTTTTGTAGTACAAAAATATCGTCCTCAGATATTGAACTGTTAATTACTAATATGTCAACTCAATTTCGTTTGAGCGACCGCGTGGTTTGAAATTGGTTTTCACCAATAAGTAATAACAACAACTTAACAAAGAACATAAAACATTTTTGGTATTTTTCAAGTGAAAAAATAAAACATAGAAATTTGATTTTTTTTAACAATCTAGAAGAAATTGTTAGAGGATCGATTTCCCTGCGTGTCCTACTTATTCAATCCTGGAAATTAACTTGAACAATTTATCCAATTTCAAGAAACTTGAGTTTTGTAATTTATCCCTTAATTCCTTAGGTGAATAAATCTTTCTGTCTAAGTTACTAATTCAATTCTTTGACTATTAGATAAATAGCGGAAGCATTAATAAATATTTCCATTCAAAAATGTTAATTTGGTTGTGTTCTTATTCCTAGGTAACACACGCAAATCGTTTATTCACAAACAACGGCTATGAATTCGAATTTTCCAATTGCAAATTCGTACAGTAGATAAACATGAAAACATGGAATAAACTCTTTAAATTAAACAAACCTGAACAAGTCATTATCCATGAAAACAAGTTATCTAGGCAGTTCCATCTACCTCTAACAAAAGGAAATTAGCTAGACATAATGAAAATAGAACAAACAGAAGAAAAAGAAGATGAAGATGAGAAAGGCATCATGAGTCTCTAGTTGACAGCTTCAACTCTCCATGATTTGTTTCTTTTCTCTCCTTCACACTGTGTAGTTGTCTCTGTGTAAGAATATCTCCCTAAAATTGTCTCCTACTCCAGTGCGGCTAGTTTTGTTCCAGGGAGCCTTCCTCCAATTTCTATACGCTGCTGCTGCCTTTTATTTTTCCGAAGTTTTGTTCTTGTGCGGCACTTTATAATCTCCCTGCACGTCACTGCACTTCCGGTGCAATACTCTCCCCCTTCATTTATTCACGCCACTGCCTTTATTTTCCGGTTTATGTTTTCTTGAGTCGCGTGCGTTACTTTTCCCCCTCTATTACACTTTATTTTTCCAAATCTTTCGATTCTCTTTACGTTACTGCTGGCTACTCCTATCATTTGTTCCAAACCCTTCCTAAACTCTCAGCTTCACGTCAGGACCCTTTCCTTTTCTTTCAAATCCAATTCACAATCTTTTTTTTTTTTCTTCAATTCTCAGCTTGCTTGATGTGGGCTTTTTGCTGCCATCTTTGCTAACAACACCATGTGGGCTTATGTGCAGCAATCACATTCTTGCAATTTTATCTTCAATTTTTGTAAGGAACCCAAAGCCAAATTAATGCAAACTTATATTATTTCCTACACATTTAAACAAGTAAAAAATATCTATTAAATTAATATTAAAAACATAAAATTAAACAAAAGAATCACCTTATAACAAGTTCACATCCAAGAATATTACAAAGAAGAAATCATAACAATGGTGCTCCAATATTTCCACACATGAAAAATTAAAGAACATGGCTAATTCAATTAAGGAAAAACTATTGGACACCCAACTACTCACAGGAAGTGCAAGTTCCCTAAATCACAAATTTATGTGGATAATAATTGCAAGTGTATCACTCAAATTCACACATCAAAACCATGCAACTTTGATTTTCATCTCAATCATTAATCCACAATTCACAACATGCATAAATCAAAGGGACTTTATTTAGGATGTAATGTGGCCAAGGTAAATGGGAAGGATAAGAAAGGATAAACAAGCTAGCACCAAAAGAAATAGGAGAGCAACAATTACTTTTAAAGAACCATGCTTTGCATACAACCCTTTTCCCACATCTTTCTTTTCAACTTCCTTCACCTTCTTTTCTTTCAAAGCACCACTTTATTTTTTCAAGTATTTCGTACCATTTTTCATATTCCTTCTTTTTGCATTTATTTATTTTTTTCTTCTTTTTGATAACCACCCCTTCTTTTCACCAACATATAAGCACAAAATATTTTTCCTCAGACTTATATCAAACCCACACACAATAATTCAATGCTCTCCTATCCACTAAGGTTTGGGTAGAAACATTGTTTTTCAAGTTAAGGCTCATGGGTAAAACAAACAAAGATTTAAATTGAAAGCTCAAATGGGCTAAGCAAAGGGAAAAATTCAAGGTTGGTTATTTGGTCAAAGTGGCTACATGAAAAACGGCCAAAATCATTTTTATAACATGCATGTGAATCATGAACTTTAAACAAGAACCAAGCAAACTCAAGAGCATGACTTTCAATGGTGCACTCACAAGAAAAAAATTTACAATTATAGGCCCAAATGACTCACAAGGGTAAAGTTAAGCAATCCAATTAATTCTCACCAAAATTTTATAGCCATGAACTTTAATCAACAAGGTTTAACACAATGCACCAAAGTTATGAAATCCAGTCAAGAACAAACTCAAATGACAAACTAAACCACAAGTGTCATCTTCACATCAAAGGAAAACAAACATGGTGGGTGCACAATATAATGAAATTGCCACGAATGGGGTTCCATACAAGCATGCTTATTATTTTTTTCTTTTTCAAAGAGGAGTACTGACCTTAACTTGCAAACACTAAAAAAAATACTCAAAAATAAAACAACACACAAACAGAAAAAAAATAAAAACAAAATAAAGCAAAAGAAAAGAAAACTCCACTATCTTGCGCTTCCAAAATTTGGTCCAAACTTGAGGTCACCATCATTAGTGCCTCCTATCATTCCTTTTTGTCATGAGATACCATGAAGCATAACTAAATATATATCTTAAAACAGAGAAAACATTAGCACAAGATAAGCAAGTCATAAAAGAAAAAGCAACTAAATATATATCTGAATCAAATTTTTTATTTTCTAAATTTTCAACTTTTTTCTTCTTTTTATTTATTTATTTTTTTTTTCATCAGAAACTAACAAGTTAAAAACACTAAAAACAAAATAAAAAACAAAAAAACTATTTTTGTATTTTTATTTTTTATTAAAAAACTAAAACAAAAAATTAACATAGAAAAGAAAAACTAAACTACTGTTGATGTTATGTACTTTCAGGAAATTAATTTTGATGATGAGCAACAAAAGTAACAATTGAATGAGATAATGAAAGTGCAAGATCAAAGCAAGATAATCCAAGACCAAAAGAAGAACTTCAAGGGTATATAGCTTAAGTTTGGTCTTAGGATTATTTGTAAGATTCAAGTGTAGGATTGGCTATTAAAATTGAATTAATTAAAAATTGTTTTTAAAATTGAAAATGGGCTTAAGGTTTTTCAAAGAATTTGAAAATTGTTTTTCATGTGTTAGAATGTTCTTTAGATTGAAACATATCATTTTTCTGATAAAAGAACAGCTCGTAATTGAATTACCAGAACTCCTGTAATCTATTATCACTTTCTGGAAAAATCAATATTTAAAAGTATTAGTGGTAATCAATTACCAGACTCCCATAATCGATTACCAGCTTTCTAGAAAGCTCAGTATTTCAAACTGACAGCTCATAATCGATTACCAGTACATCTGTAATCGATTACCAGTTGCGAAAAAGTGATTTCTGGTGCAGAAAATGTGTGACAGCTGTGCAAAACGGCTATATTTTGAAACCCCACTATAAATACTTTGTAGCAGCTCGAAAAACACTAGGTTAACACTCTAAGAACACTTGCCCAACATCTATAACATCAAGATTCAATTTTTCACTCTTGAAATCAAGATTTGAGCCAATCCTACACAAGAGTCATAGTGCTTCAACTTTTATTAATTCAACCGTTTTATGTATTCTTCTTTGTAATCACTTATTGCTTGATTTGTATTGGTTAAAGAGAGTGAGGAATCTCTCTATTTTGATTTGTAACAAGGGTGAGGTATCCCTCGAGTAGATTTGGAGACTCTAGCACAAGGGTGAGGTATCCCAAGTGAAGAGGGCTTTTTGTAAAAGGGTGGGGAATCCCTTTAGAAGAAGAAGGTGAGGTATCCTTCTTGTATTGAGAGAAAATCTTGGGGTGAGGCATCCTTAAGTCCAAAGGGTGGGGTATCCCTTTGGTGAGTAGTATTGAGGCTCTTGCACGAGGTGGGGTATCCGAGTGGAGAGTGCTCTAAGTGTTGTAAAGTTTGAATTGATTATTAGTGGAAAATACTCACAAATGTTTTGTGGGGACTAGGTGTAGGTCACTCAAGAGAGTTATTGAACCAGTATAAATTGATTGTGTGATTTCCTCTTCCTTTATCTTTTTACAATTTCTCAAAAATTAGTCTAGGTCACAAAAAGGAGATGAAAATTTTATAAACCCAATTCTCCCCCCCCCCCCCCCCGCTCGGGTTATGGTTGCCACGACCAACAAGTGGTATCAGAGCTTCGGCTCTGGTTAGAAGCTTAACATCTTAGAGTAAAAGATCCTTTTTCTCGGCAACCTTAAAAGCCTCCTTTTATTTATTTATTTTAAAAAAAAAAAAGAGTTTTTGTGATTTCTATAAACCACCATATTTTGATGGTGTGGATTTTGTTTATTGGAGAGCTAGAATATAAATTTTTATCTAAGCAATAGATTTTGATTTATGGGATATTGTGCTAAATGGTTTTATTTCCAAACCCAAACCATAATGGAACGAATTTGATAAAAATTGTATTTCCTTAAATATTAAAGCGATGCAAATTTTGAGAAATAGTTTGAATGATGATGGATATGCTAGAATTAAGGATTTCTCTTCTGCGAAGGATATAATGAATATACTTGATGCTACTTATCTTGCTAACAATGATCTTATGGATGAAAGTATAAATAAAAAGCAAGAAGAGCAAAAATCATTAAGGGAAACATGTCTTGAAAATTACCCTCAAGTAGATACCCAATGTGATGGAAGAAGCAAAACTCTTCTTGACAATGATAATGTTCGAGTTGAAGAAGAAAAGGAACAACCTCTTCAAGCATTGATGAACAAAAATGAGGAGAAAGATAATTCCTATGTACAGTCAACAACCACATGGTTCAAAAGGACTTTGAGGTAAATAATGCTAATGTTGATAGTCCTTTGTATGATAGATTACAAAATACATATGATGATGTGTTTGATGGCTTGATTAATTTAGAAAAGAAGAACTTGAATTCCTTGGAAAAGATATCATCCATTGAAATTGGAATTGAGAACTTGAAAGATGATCATACTTTTCTTTATAAGGAAAATTCTTTAAATTGTGAAACCTAAACTACTTGTGAAAATTGTATTTTTAAAAAACAGGTTGAGGACTTTTCTTCTAGATATAACAAATTTGACAAATTTACATGTTCTAATTCCGTGAATGCTAGTAACAAGGGAAGTAACACTATTTTGCATGGAAATTCGAACAACGTTTTTGATAAAAATATTTTGAAATGTCAACAATCTAAAAAGTTAAAGTTTTTCTATGATGATCTCAAAAAGACCAAGTCTTCATCTATAATTTGTAATTATTGTAATCGTAAAGGTCATATTTCTCATATGTACCATTATAGGAAAAATTATTATGTGAGAAATAAATGGGTATGGGTTCCTAAGAAATGCTCATTCACTAACCCCCATGGACCCAAGTTGTATGGGTACCAAAAAGTCCCTCTACCATCTGTAATATGCAGGAAAGATTGCAAAAGGATGGACGATTTGGTCAAAGAGAAGAGATTTCATCAAGGAAAGCGCTTCCCAAAATCGAGATTGCAATTATTGACAAAAGAAACACAAGTCCCTTGATGAAAGATTTTCATAAGAACAATATGAAATTTGCAAAGGTCAATCTTCACAAGAAGAGACAATGGGTAAGAAAGAAAGGGCAATATTGTGAGTTCAAGAATCAAGGTAACAAAATACTTACCTTTTATAAATAACAAAATAAAATGTTCATGTGTTTATTGTACAAACTTAAATTTGAATGTTACAAAATCTCTAGTTAAATCACACTGCTTAGAAATATCTCGCTAGCAATTTGTCCATGTGTCTATGTTATGTAAAGCATGATTGTTAGTTGTGCATATGTCCAAAGAAAAATCATATAAAATCATCTTTGTGATTGAGGATTGATTTGCTTGTCATGATGAATATTTCACATGATTCAAATTTGAGCTTAACTATCATTGAATCTTAAGTGTTAGACTAGATAGAAAGGACTTGTAGCACTTAAAGTTGTCAAAAATCTATGTCTTGTGAAATCCACAGTAGATAATCATAAATCAAAATATTAAGGTCATGAACAAATCATTCTAAAAAAGGGGAAACTTAAATGATTATCATAGGAATATGACATGGCTCAAACAAACTTGGAGACAAATAGTGCTAAACTCAATTATATGAAAATCGAACTGTCAAATGCATACATAGTATGATGAGATAGTGGGTTTAGAGAATGATAAATTCAAACTAGTTGCAAAATGTTTCATCCATTTCATTTTAAGAAGTTAAAGGATGATTATCCCACTTGAAATGGTGAAAAGCATGTGTTTTGAAAATTCAATATGTTGTAAGGTTGCATCAACGTTGAATATCAAGTTGAGAAATCATATCATACTCATGGTGAAATTGATTCCATACTTTAAATAAAGTGAATGAGAATGATAGTGGTCATGAGAATATGAGTGTAATTTTTAGCAAATATAATTTTCATGACAAGCCAAAGAATATTGATGTCAATTTTCAGAGAATGCAATTATTATGGAAACTGTGGTCACATATCTCTTTTGTACCTCTAGAGAAAAGATCATGCTATGAAAAATGAACTTGATTGGGTGCCTAAAGGGACTAAATGTTTATCCACTAATTACTGAGGACCCAAATTGATTTGGGTACCAAGGAGTCTCTACCACTTATGATATGCAGGGAATATTGCAAAACAATGAGCAAAGTGGTCTAGGAACAGAGAAGGTGCCAAGAAAGAAGCCTCTCATTCTCAACAAAGCAACTATCAATAAAGCAAAAGTTTGAACAACTATGTCAAACTAGAATGAGGCAATCAAGGAAACCATGGCCAAGGAATGAGAATGAAAATATGGTCAAAGAAGGGAAGTCTCATTAACAAAAGCTACTCACTTGAAAATGTGCAAATCAATCATCAAAAGAAGGAGCAACGAGCAAGGAAAATTTACCTCCTAATCTTCAAGACCTAGGTAACAAAAACCTCAAACTTTCCTACATGTACTTATGTGTGGAAATAACTTGTTGAAGATATGCATATGTAATGCATTCTAAAATGTCCAGAAGAAACAATGTTTTTATGTAAAAACTTGAACTTAAGATTGCTAGAAAGAAACCATATATTTAACATGATTATTAAGATGATACTAGCTTGCTACATTTTATGTTTGGTAAAAAAATGTTTATGTTTGATTAAATATGAATCATATAGTGAATGCATACATATATTCAAGTGAGATAATGCTTGATTAAAATAGTAAAAAGCATAATCTTCTTTCAAAAGTACAAAAATAATAACATGTTTGATGTCCCTTAGAACCATGTGTCAAAATCAAAACATTAAAATATTGGTGCATAAAAGTCTGAAAAGTCGTTATTGCACTTGCACACTTGGACTTAATGTCCCTTATGATTGACTTACCTTTAGCACTTGTATTTAAGAATCTCATGAAAACTTGAGCACATTGGTTGTTTTGACTTGAATTGTTGTATATCAAATATTTTATCACTCGCATTTGAAAATGGTATCACGAATTCACAATACTTTAACTAATCTATACTTTGACTCTACACCTTGCCTCGATGTGCTCACATACCATTTTGGCACTCAATGAAATATTATATCAAATGGATTGTTACACTTTTCACTTTGACTTAGTTTAACATGCATATTCAATATGTTTGCACAATGGATGAATTTGAGATGCACATTTAAATTTCCACTTTAACTGCATATTGGTACCAAATGTGAATGGAAATTGAGTCAACTTGCATACTTGGATTGATATTGTGAATGAAATGTCTAGTGGCTACTATATCTTGGAGTTGATGTTGCTTGACTATGCATATTGGGTGTTAAAATGTGAACTACATTAGGTATAATATTGCCATACCATTTTCGTGATGTTTGGGTTATGCCTAAATGTGATAGTTTAAAATGAATATGTTGGTATTGTGACTCAATGAATGTATGAACCATAGCATAACTATACAATTTGATGAATTGACAAATGTAAATGAGAGATAAATGCTATGGCTTTGCCACTATGTGCATGTTCTATGTTGCATCATCACTCGATTGTACATATTGGATGTTGGACCACATTTTCTTGCAATCCCTATCTTTTGATATCTTATAATTGTGCTATGTTAGTGTTGCTCTTGAATGCTATAAAATGTGGATGTAATGTTGAATGCAATAATATGTTATCTTGTTATGGACTATCCTATTAAGTGATTCAATTTGGAGAGTGTGAATATAGCAAAATGAGTTTTGTTTACAAACTATATTGCTAAATCATTTATTTGTTGTAATCTTTGTGCAATGCTTGAATTAATGTGTTGAATGGACACTCTTGTTGGATTATCTACTGTCAAACAAACTATCTTGTTGCATTACTTTGTTGAGATTGTTGGCATATTTGATTGGCATTGATATGTGTTGATTCATAATTGAATAAATTATTAAACAAATGGCATGAATGCTATTTTGATTGATGGATAACCAACCATTGTTCATGAATTGACATTTATTGTGCATATATTGGATTTTGGACAAATATGATAATTACTTGGAATGTTGAGAATCCACTTGAAATTCACTTATAATGCTTGCATCTTTGATGATTGATCACTAAATGTGGATGCTATAGCCTTACTAGATTTATTGGATTCTCTTTACCCTATTACATTTTTTTAATATTGTGACAAAAAGGGGGAGAGAAAAGTATGATCATTGGCATAAATTGACAAATCTTATCACACATTGATTCTTGGTGATTTAAGTTTACTTGGGTGCTATGTGTTATTATTAAAATATGTGATGCTAATGGTGTGAATGACTGTGATTGTTGCTAAATATTGAAAACCATTTTTTTTGATAATGACAAAAAGGGGGAGATGTATGGGGGATGAGTATGCTTGAAAATGGATATGGTTGAATGGATATATTTGCATGTTTGGAAAAACATAGTTATGTCATTTTCTCAATGCACTTGAACTTGAAAACACTTTGAATGAAAAGTGACTTAAATGCCATTTCTTGTGTCATTGAAATTAATTTTCATATCCTTATTATATGGCACTAAGTAGGGGGAGCTATAAATGTTAAATTTATTTTCTAAACCCCGTTGATATATGCACTTAGTAAGGGGGAGTTTTTACGCTTCATGCCTCTCATATGCGCTTACAACTATGATTATATTTTATACGATGTTTGTGACTAACCTCCTACCTAAAAGGGGGAGTTTTAACGCTTCATGCCTCTCATATGCACTTACAACTCTGATTATATTTAATATGATGTTTGTGACTAACCTCCCACCTAAGTTTTTCAAAAATCTCAATATTGTTTTGTAATCATAAAAAAGGGGGAGAATGTGGATGTTATGTACTTTCAGGAAATTAATTTTGATGATGAGCAACAAAAGTAAAACAATTGAATGAGATAATGAAAGTGCAAGATCAAGGTAAGATCATCCAAGACCAAGAGAAGAACTTCAAGGGTATATAGCTTAAGTTTGGTCTTAGGATTATTTGTAAGATTCAAGTGTAGGATTGGCTATTAAAATTGAATTAATTAAAAATTGTTTTTAAAATTGAAAATGGGCTTAAGGTTTTTCAAAGAATTGGAAAACTGCTTTTCATGAGTGTTAGAATGTTCTTTAGATTGAAGCATATCATTTTTCTGATAAAAGAACAACTCGTAATTGAATGACCAGAACTCCTGTAATCTATTACCACTTTCTGGAAAAATCAATATTTAAAAGTATCAGTGGTAATCGATTACCAGACTCCCGTAATCGATTACCAGCTTTCTAGAAAGCTCAGTATTTCAAAATGACTGCTCGTAATCGATTACCAGTACATCTGTAATCGATTACCAGTCGCGAAAAAGTGATTTCTGGTGCAGAAAATGCGTGACAGTGGTGCAAAACAGCTATATTTTGAAACCCCACTATAAATACTTTGTAGCAGCTCGAAAAACACTAGGTTAACACTCTAAGAACACTTGCCCAACATCTCTAACCTCAAGATTCAATCTTTCACTCTTGAAATCAATATTTGAGCCAATCCTACATAAGAGTCATAGTGCTTCAACTTGTATTGATTCCACCTTTTGAGGTATTCTTCTATGTAATAACTTATTGCTTGAATTGTATTGGTTAAAGAGAGTGAGGAATCTCTCTAGTTTGATTTGTAACAAGGGTGACGTATCCCTTGAGTAGATTTGGAGACTCTAGCACAAGGGTGAGGTATCCCAAGTGAAGAGGGCTCTTTGTAAAAGGGTGGGGAATCCCTTTAGAAGAAGAAGGTGAGGTATCCTTCTTGTATTGAGAGAAAATCTTGGGGGTGAGGTATCCTTAAGTCCAAAGGGTGGGGTATCCCTTTGGTGAGTAGTAATGAGTCTCTTGCACGAGGTGGGGTATCCGAGTGGAGAGTGCTCTAAGTGTTGTAAAGTTTGAATTGATTATTAGTGGAAAATACTCACAAATGTATTGTGGGGACTGGATGTAGGTCACTCAAGGGAGTGATTGAACCAATATAAATTGATTGTCTGATTTCCTCTTCCTTTATCTTTTTACAATTTCTCAAACATTAGTCTAGGTCACAAAAAGGGGACGAAAATTTTATAAACCCAATTCACCTCCCCCCCGCCTCTTGGGTTATGGTTGCCACGACCAACAACTACCACTTGGGATGTCTCCTAAGGAAAATTCATGTTATAGGACTTAGTGAGATTGCTCACCCTCCTTAGAAGGCGAGTGAAGGGTAATGTTAACCCTGTTCCTGTTCAAATCACCCCCAAAGTACAATTTCAACCTTTGGCCATTAACTTTAAAACTTCTTCGAGCATTTGGCTCTGCAATCTGAATTGCACCATAGGGACTCACTTCCTTAACAACAAAAGGACTTGACCATCTAGACTTTAACTTTCTAGGGAAAAGTCTTAGTCTAGAATTATACAATAACACTTGTTGTCCTGGTTCAAATTCTTTCACAATTATTTTTTTATCATGCCATCTCTTGGTTCTTTCTTTATAAATTTTTGAACTCTCATAGGCTTGCAACCTAAACTTTTCCAGCTCATCTAACTGTATTAACATTTTTTCACCTACAGTTTTCAAATCTAAATTGAGCAGCTTCACTGCCCAATACGCTTTATGTTCCAACTCAACTGGAAGATGGCATGATTTGCCATACACTAACTGATATGGAGACATCCCAATTGGTTTTTTTAAACCTGTCCTGTATGCCCAAAGCACATCATCTAATTTTCTAGCCCAATCTTTCCTTGAGGAACCTACCACTTTTTCTAGGATCCTCTTCAGCTCTCTATTTGAAATTTCAACCTGTCCACTAGTTTGTGGATGGTAGGGTGTAGCTATCCTATGTTTCACACAATATTTACTCAGTAATGATTCAAATTGTTTATTACAAAAGTGTGACCCCCTATCACATATCACAGCTCTAGGTACCCCAAACCTTGTAAAAATGTGTTTCTTAAGGAAAGAAATCACAACCTTGGCATCATTGGTTGGTAATGCCACAGCCTCTACCACTTGGAGACATATTCTACAACAACCAAAATATATTTATTAGAGAAAGACGATGGGAATGGTCCCATAAAGTCAATCCCCCAAACATAAAAAATTTTAACCTCCAAGATGGATTTTAGAGGCATTCATTCCTCTTAGAAATGTTCCCTACTCTTGACATCTATCACATTTTTCAACAAAATTGTGGGCATCTTTAAACAAAGTAGGCCAGTAAAAGCCACATTGCAAGACCTTAGTGGCAGTTCTTTTGCCACTATAATGCCCACCATATTCAGACCCATGATAGTGCCACAATTTTTTTTCAAATTCACCATCAGGGACACATCTCCTAATGATCCAATCAGCACATCTTTTAAACAACAACGGTTCATCCCACTCATAAATTTAGCATCATGAAAAAAAATTTCTTTTGCTCCCAACTTAAATCAAGAGGGACAATACATGCAGCCTTATAATTTGAAAAATCAGCAAACCAAGGGAAAGAATTTACCATCATCAAATTTTCATCAGGAAACTCCTCCGAAATGGAAGGCATGTCCTTGTCCCCCTCAATTTGGATAAGTCTAGAGAGATGATCTGCCACAGCATTTTGCTTTCCTTGCTTGTCTCTTATCTCCAAATCAAATTCTTGGAGAAGCAATATCCACCTAATCAATAGTGGCTTAGCATCTTGCTTATCAAACAAATAACTCAAGGCAGGGTGATCAGTGTAAACCATGACTTTAGACCCAACAAGGTAGGATCTAAATTTGTCAAAAGCAAACACAACAGCAAGAAACTCTTTTTCAGTCGTGGCATAATTGTTCTGAGCATCATTCAACACATGACTTGCATAATAAATCACATGCATAATTTTATTTTTTCTTTGTCCTAACACTACACCTACAGCATAATCACTCGCATCACACATAATTTCAAAAGGTAAACTCCAATCATGAGCAACCATCACAGGTGCAGAAATTAGTTTTTCTTTTATTTTATTAAAAGCATCCAGACATGCATCATCAAACACAAAATTTGCCTATTTTTCCAAAAGGTTTGTCAAGGGCTTAGAAATTTTAGAAAAATCTTCTATAAACCACCTATAAAAACCAGCATGCCTAAGAAAACTTCTTATCCTTTTCACATTAACAGGTGGTGGTACTTCTCAATTACCTCCACCTTTGCTCTATCCACCTCCATTCCTTTTGCATAAATTTGATGACCAAGAACTATACCTTCTCTTACCATAAAATGACATTTTCCCCAGTTAAGAATAAGGTTAGTTTCTTGGCATCTTTTTAAAACCAAAACAAGGTTGGATAGGAAAATATCCAATGAAACAGAAAAATCATCCATAAAAATTTCTATGCATTTTTCAATTAAATCATAAAATATTGAGAACATTCACCTTTGAAATGTGGTGGGTGCATTACACAACCCAAAAGGCATACGCCTATAGGAAAAAACCCCAAATGGACAAGTAAAGACTGTTTTTTCTTGATCTTCCGGGGCTACTGCAATTTGATTGTAACCCGAGTACCCATCCAGAAAGTAATAGTACTCGTTCCCCGCCAGCCTCTTTATCATCTGTCAATGAACGGAAGCGGAAAATGATCTTTTCTTGTAGCTTGATTAAGCTTCCGGTAGTCAATACACATCCTCCAACCAGTGACTTGCCTTGTAGGAATCAACTCATTGTTTTCATTCATCACCACAGTCATACCACCTTTCTTGGGAACCACCTGAACCGGGCTCACCCACTCACTGTCAGAAATGGGATAAATTATAACTACATCAAGCAACTTTATTACTTCTTTCCTCACCACTTCCTTCATAATGGGATTGAGCCTCCTTTGAAGTTGAACCACTGGTTTAAAGTCCTCCTCCATAAATATTTTATGCATGCAGAATGTAGGACTGATCCCCTTCAAATCACTGATGTTCCAACCAATGACTAACTTATGATCCCTTAATACTCTGAGTAATTTGTCTTCCTCACTTTTTGACAACTCCACATTCACAATAACTGGACTCTTCTTTTTCTCATCCAAAAAAGCATATTTCAGATTTGAAGGCAATGGTTTCAGCTCCATGGGTGGCTCCTCTTTCACTACCTCTTCCTCCTTTTCCAATTCTTGTAATTTTTTATGTAAAAAAGAGGTAGATTCCAATGCCTCCAATTGGTAAATACACTCCACTACATCAGAATTGACTTCCTCATGCACCTCCTTAATCTCCTTGCCCTTCATCAAAGGTGCTTCTAAGGGACTTTCTGCAGCACTTTTTTCAAATTCCTCTAGGACCAAGGAATCTAAAGCTTCAACCCGAAAACAACAATCAGAATCTTGAGCATGCTTCACTACATCTTTGATTTCGAAAACCACTTTTTCATCTTCTACTCTCAAAATCAGTTCACATTTATGCACATCAATTAAAGCACGACCTGTAGCCAAAAATGGCGTACCAAGAATAAGAGGAACTTTAGCATCCTCTTCCATATCCAGCACTACAAAATCTGCAGGGAAGATGAATTTATCAATTTTAACAAGCAAATCTTCCACAATACCATAAAGATATTTTACCGAACGATCTGCCAACTGAAGAGACATCATAGTAGGCTTCACTGTACCAATTCCTAGCCTTTTAAAAATTGACAAAGGCGTCAAATTGATGCTTGCTCCCAAATCACAAAGAGCCCTGCCAACCTCCATATTACCAATCTCACAGGAATGGTGAAGCTTCCTGGATCCTTCGACTTAAGTGGCAAATTTTGTTGAATAATAGCACTACATTCCTCTGTAAGCATAACAGTCCCCTCTTCATTGGCCTTCCTCTTTTTGGACAACAAATCCTTCATGAACTTAGCATAACTTGGCATTTGTCCTAATGCCTCAGCAAATGGAATATTAATCTGCAGCTTTTTGAACACCTCCAAGAACCTGGAAATCTGCTTGTCTTCATTCTTCTTCTTCAACCTTTGAGGATAAGGAATTTTAGGAACAAAGGGCAGCGACTGTGTTGGCTTGTCAACTTGTGAATTTTCAGATTTTTCAGCTTCTTCTTTCTTCTCTTCAACCACTACTTCCTCCTCCCCTTTCTTTTTATCATGAACAACTTTTTCGGCATCCTTTTCTTTAGAAGACTCCTCTTGGACAACATTGTTCAGAACCTTGCCACTCCTTAAATGAATTTCTTTCCATTGCTCTTTTGGATTAGGAACAGTATCGCCTATTGATTCTTGAAGTTGGCCCTTGTCTCAGTCATGAAATTTGAAGATTGCTCCACAAAATTAGAAGTATTAACAGACAATTTCTCCAAAGCACTCTCCAAAGATGACATTCTGTTTTGAGGTTGTGATTGTCCTTGGAATGAAGAATTCCCTTGTTGTTGTAGGGGCTTGAATTGATTCTGACCTTGTCCACCCCATGAGAAATTAGGATGGTTCCTCAAACCTGGATTGTAATTGTTTGAATAGGGGTTAATTTGTTGCCCCAATGCATTCACTTGCTCTCCGAGTTGATTTGTACCACAATCACCATTACGATCCACAAAAATCACATACTAAGGGAGGTGTGCTTAGTGCATTAACTTGGCCATTCCCCAACAAAGTAGCAAGTTGTTGAGAAATCACCTTGTTAACTTGTTGCTCAATTAGATTACTATCCACAACATTCACCCCCAAGACTTTTCTGTTTTGCCTATCATGTTGCATATTAGCACTGTTGGCTGCCATGGTCTCTAGTATTTCCAAAGCCTCTTCTGGACACTTCAAATCAAACACTCCTCCACATGCAGCATCCATCATCTGTCTTGCATTCGGATCCAGCCCATTATAGAAGGTATGAGCAAACAGCCAATTGGGCAAAGAATAATGAAGACATTTTCTGAGTAGCTCCTTGAACCTCTCCCAAGCATCATATAAAGTTTTTGACTCTAGCTGCACAAATGAGGTAATTTCACTCCTCTATTTGGCCGACCTCGATACTAGAAAATATTTTTGCACAAACTTGGACTCCAAATCATCCCATGTTGAGATACTGCCCTGTTGCTGTGACTGAAGCCAACTTCTAGCTTTATCCTTCAATGAGAAAGGAAAGAGCCTCAATCTAATAGCGTCATCTGAAGCTCCATTGAACTTCACTGTATCACATATCTGCAAGAAATTCTCCAGATGATGATTGGGATCCTCTTGAGCTCCTCCACCAAACTAGTTCTGGTGCATCAAATTAACGAGTGCAGGCTTGATTTCAAAGTTGTTAGCCTGCACAACAGGTCTCACAATAGAACCCCGGGCACCTTCAGTATTGGTCTTGGAATAATCCCTCAATGTCCGCCTAGCAGGTTGCTGGGCCATGACTGTTTCAACTTCAACCACCTGTTGTTGTAAAAGTGCTTGTTCCCTTTCTTGTTGCTTACAAAGCTTGGCTGCCTTCCTGTTACTCTTAGCTGTCTTTTCAATTTCAGGATCAAGCAACAAAGAATTCTTGTCAACAGTACCTCGCATACATAACTCAAAAGAAAATCAGTGCACACTGATAATATAAAATAAAAAAAAAATTGCAGTAATTATAATAACAGAAAATAAAATGCTAAAATCTAGATTTCCTTGGCACAACTAATATTAACATAAATCAATCCCCGGCAACGGCACCAAAAACTTGTTGAGCAAAATTGACAAGTGCACCAAATCGCTTTGTAGTATAAAAATATCGTCCTCAGGGATTGAACTGTTAACTACTAACGTGCCAACTCAATTTCGTTTGAGTGACCAAATGGTTTGAAATTGGTTTTCACCAATAAGTAATAACAACAACTTAACAAAGAACAGAAAATATTTTTGGTATTTTCCAAGTGAGAAAATAAAACACAGAAAATTGGTTTTTTTAACAATAAAAAAGAAATTGTTAGAGGATCGATTTCCCTGCCTATCCTACTTATTCAATCCTAGAAATTAACTTGAACAGTTTATCCAATTTCAAGTAACCGAGTTTTGTAATTTATCCCCTAATTCCTTAGGTGAATAAACCTTTTTATCTAAGTTACTAATTCAATTCCTTGTGTATTAGATAAACAGCAGAAGCATTAAGAAATATTTCCACTCAAAAAAGTTAATTTGGTTGTGTTCTTATTCCTAAGTAACACGTGCAAATCGTTTATTCACAAATAGTGACTATGAACTCGAATTTCCCAATTACAAATTCATACAGTAGATAAACATGAAAACAGTGAATAAACTCTTGAAATTAAACAAACCAGAAAAAGTCATTATCCAGAATGAAAACAAGTTATCTAGGCAGTTCCATCTACCTCTAGTGAAAGGAAATTAGCTAGACATAATGAAAACAGAACAAATAGAATAAAAAGAAGATGAAGATGAGAAAGGCATTAGGAGTCTCTACTTGACAACTTCAACTCTATATGATTTGTTCATTTTCTCTCCTCCACACCGTGTAGTTCTCTATGTGTACGAATATCTCCCCAAAACTGTCTCCTACAAAAGTGCGGCTAGTTTTGTTCCAAGGAGCCCTCCTCCAATTTCTATACGCTGCTGCCGTTTCTTTTTCCCAAGTTTTGTTCTTGTGCAGCACTTTATTTTCTCCCTGCACGTTACTGCACTTCCGGTGCGATACTCCCCCCTTCATTTATTCACGCCACTGCCTTTTATTTTCCAGTGTTTGTTTTCTTGAGCCCGTGCGTTAATTTTCCCCCTCTGTTACACTTTATTTTTCCAAATCTTTCAATTCTCTTTACGTTACTGCTGGCTACTCCTATCATTTGTTCCAAACCCTTCCTAAACTCTCAGCTTCACGTCAGGACCCTTTCCTTTTCTTTCAAATCCAATTCACAATCTTTTTTTTTTCTTCAATTCTCAGCTTGCTTGATGTGGGCTTTTTGCTGCCATCTTTGCTAACAACACCACGTGGGCTTATGTGCAACAATCACATTTTTGAAATTTTATCTTCAATTTTTATAAGGGGAAAGCCAAATTAATGCAAACTTATATTATTTCTTACAAATTTAAACAAGTAAAAAAAATCTATTAGATTAATATTAAAACCATAAAATTAAACAAAAATATGTAAAACATTATTAAAAACTGAATTAGCTAAACTTAGGGACAAGGCTCAATCAATTTGCACAATTAGGAGCAAAAATCCACTCAATAAGCATACAAAAATCATTTAATCTAGCAGATTATCACCCTCTGTTCTCAATATGAAGAATCAATGATGCATTTGTTTTTCAATTACACTTTTGCTTCCTTGATTTGGTCACTAGTACAGAAAAGAGATTCCACATCGGTTATTTTTGGCTTTTCATATCGGTTTTCAAACTGATGTTGAAACGACCGATGTGGTTTATTGCCACTTTACACATCGGTTTTAAAACCGATGTTTATAATATTTTTTATAGCGGTTTCCTCTTAACCGATGTGGAAAATTAATTTGTCAATTGGTATCCTATTGGGGAATTTCACTTTCCACATCGGTTTTCTTTAAAACCGATGTGGAAATTTCACTTTCCACATCGGTTTAAATGAAAACCGATGTGGAAAGTGAAGTTTTCACATCGGTTTTTTTTAAAACCGATGTGTAAAGTCTCATTTTTTTTCCCTGTTATTTACATTTCTATCATTCATTTCCCTCTGTTTCAGTAATGCAGATCAATACCAGAATAACATACTGTAAATATTCTCAACACAACTAATATATACTGAATTTATTACGAACAATACATATATATGTACGTTCAATTACATTCAGACAACAAAAATAATTAGAAACCAAAAAGCTACATGATATATTATAGATTTCATATCAAAATACATATGATCAGTCAAAAGTACACTATCGCTAGTACATGATAAGTTTTTAAACTAACTACATATATACAAACTATGGTTGGTACACTTCAAGAAAGAAAGTTGCCCAACGCCTCTTTATGTTGTTGATGTCAGAATCAGATAATGGAGTTGGATTGTTGAATATCTGCAAGTTTAATTGGACAAAAGATTATATCTTTTAAGTAATAAACTAACATAAAACATATAACGAATCTGTACTATTACTTCTAATTGTGTCAATTAACATTTACCTCGTGCCATCTTTCAGTGATCCTGGAGGAGATAATTTCCAACATCCACTGCATCACATAGTAGCCACATTCCCACGATCCACGTTGTATACGTGACTACGTACAAATGAAACCCAATTAGAATATGAGGAATTAAATAAAATAGAAATCAATTATTGTACTCACTGCATTTGATGCATTTGAACTAATAAATATCTTACGCTAGGAATAATCCATCTGATGATCTGAGTACGCCTTTCACCACGCATCATGTGGGTTGCATTAATAGACCTATCATGACAAAAACATTAATTAAAGTATATCTAATAGATTTCAGATAATTAAAACAACTGCATTACTGATTATAAAGTATTTTAATGCTTACGTTTCGATGATCGTCTTTAGTTGATTCACCGACTTATTTCCCAATGAGCAGAAGAAGACCACGACGTTCATCCTAGGGTACAAGATCAACAGTTACAAATGCTGGCTGTATTTGTGGAAAAGTTAGTGACTAAGTCATATATAGTTATACTTAAATAACCGGTACTTACTTATTGAGATAAGGCGCAAGGTAGAATTGATGACCGTCTCGGGAAAGTATATCACGTATGGTAGTGACCGGGTCTTCTGATGCTAGGAGAACATCACCCTGAATGAACATGGGGTCAATGAACCCATAAAGGGCGAGGTTACCCTGATCGACTAACATACGATGCAGATACCTAATATATTGGAAAAACATGTTAATTATCATAGTATTTAAAAATTAATTACTTAACTTATAAATAAAATGTACTTACGTGCACCATAACGACATGTGTGCAGAACTAGCCATTTCTTTATTGAGTACCATCTCCATAAGTTCCTTCTTTGGGATATACAGTTCATCACCGTGGCATCATCATGTTCCAACCTTACCAAGGCTGCGTCATTCTCCATGGTGACAGCCTGTATAGCCAGAACTTTAAAAACATCACCATGGCCAGGTGCCCCTTTGTCGATCCCCTAAACAACATAAATATATATTAGTAATCATGGATAATTAAGTTATTTAATTCGTAATTAACTAAATGGTCAAATGAATACCTTGGCAGGAGCAGACATCTCTGGTCTTCCTGGATCCGACCTTTTAGGCACAATATCATTTCCAACATCCTGTAACGAATAAAAATAAAGCATTATCTTTAAACAATAATAAATTATTTCAACTATGAATATAGAAAAACACAACTAACTGAATACCTCGGATGCAACAAGAAAGCTGACCGGTCTTCTTGTCCAGAGGATGAAGTTACCGGGGGACCTGACCCACTGTTTGAACCTCCTCGGTGGGCACAGGGACTCGAGCATCAGCATCTCGAATAATCTCAACAATGACCCTCAGCTGATCATCCGGTAATAAACGATGGTGTATGGTATTACCTAAGTTATTATGTGCCCTACCCAATGCCACTAAGCAGCGATCATGATGGTCATCAACATACGGCTCACACCTATCAGGGTCGTCATCATCATCATCATCATCATCATCATCATCATCATCACCATCATCATCATTTTCAGGCTGATGAGGAGGATCACATGAGCCCTTAGTGCTCACATGGACAGAGGGTTGGACACCGGCTGTCATATGCTGGGACATAGAAGTCAATATTGCTATCTGCTGGGCAAACTGCTCGGCCATATCCCGTCGAAGCTCAGCTGCAATCTCCTGTTTTAGCCGTGCTCTATCTGCATCAACATCCTTGTGGCATTGGTGTGAAGATGAACCATGGTATCGGCGAATACCGACTCCCCATCCAACACCAATGACATGGCCCGGGTGGTCTGGTTTACCGATGGCAGCAGCTAAGATATCAACGCGTCCTCTAGGAACAAAGGTTTCTTGGGTTAGCTGATCGTCCAAGGCATCCTATCACATAAAATATCAGGTCACATTACAATTCGGTAACAATCTTAAAATGACAATTACAATTCAAACTATACTTACAATCTTCTCAGCTACTTGGCGGGCTTCCTCAGATGTATATTGTCCCGTTTTTCTTTGTCGGGCCCTCTTCCATTTACGATGGCGTGGGGGTGGAGGTGGATCAACAACCTCTGGACGATTTTCAGCATTAGGATCCGCCTGAGATGCTGCTTCCTGACGTGCTTTCTTTTCCTCTTCAACCATTTTCTGAACAAGCTTTTTATATCCCCCACGAGACATGACATGGGGGTAGACATTCTTGCTTTGGTTTTTCTGTCCCTTTTTCCTCTTCTCCTGTTATAAATAGAAGATAATTAAATTACATAAGTAAATAAAATTAATGAAATTTCATAAATTTAGAGACAAATCAAATAAGTTAACTTGAAAGCTGGGATCATGTCGGCTCTGAACAGAGCGATGCCACGTCGCCTGGTCAAGAAACGGATACACCTCAAGTGGGTTCTTTTTACTTTTTGGATTGAATACATAGTATATGCCCAGGTCGGCCTTAAAAGCCCTCCAACGCTCTCCAGCATACTTTAGCAAACGCTTCTTCATAACGTACGTATCCGGTATGTCAAAGGTCAACTACATTAAGACCAAAAGAATCAACGAATTACTGTATGATATTATTAAGATAAAAATAAAGTAGATACAGACAAACACAGGACGTAGAAGTATAGATACCAAAATACTTTCCCATATTTGATCCTTCACGTCCGCCGGTACATCTTTCCACATATCAATGAGTATACTAGGCCTGTTCCTAGCAAGGGTCGCCACAAAACTGTTAAACTGATCTGCCATTGGCCCAATAGGATTGAGGTTATTATCAAAGTCTACTCTTATCCTTTGATTTGAACCACGGTTGACAGTCAAATTCCTCATTCGTATGGCACGCTACCCTTTCTACCAGTAGACGGGGTCTCCGACCCGCTGCATGAAGGAGGGATGTCCTCACGATCAGCCATGTATACCTGTTTAAACAAAAAAAAATTAGTATTGCATATACACGTACGCTCATTAGTATTGCATCTCAAACGGGAAACTAAGGCTTTACTAATTATTGTGGGCATATTCTCGAATCAAATAAATTTTCAAGAAAATACATTAAAACTCCAATGAAAGCTTTTCAGCCAAAACGTACCTTCTGAGAGACACGTCTAGTTGTTATTGTGCAAAGACAGCAGAGAAGTGAACAAAGCAGAGGCAGTAGCACTATGCAACAGAGTCAAAGACACTTATACACCTACCAACTAAAAACTCTTCCTTGAGTTAATCATTCTAGAATTGAGAGAATTCTGTAAATAGTCATTGAAACTTCAATAGGCAAAATACAAGACAGCAAAGCTGAAGAGATCTACACAACTTAATGGTATGGTTGATTAATGGTGACACACTTGTAAGTTGTAACTAAATTTCTGAGTACACTCACCAGGAACCCTATGAATACTCCTCAAATCAGATCCGCAGTCCAGGAAAATAACACCTGTCAATTTCTTGTTCTGCAAATAGAGTAAGAAAGTTGCTCAAACATTTATGTTGCTCGAGATTATTTAAAACAAGATTGAGTAACTAAAAAAGCTAAAATTGAAATAGCTAAACATGCAAGAAAAATCATTTTAAAAAGTATTACAGCTACTGTAATGGCGAACATACCTCATCCTCATCCTCATCCTCATCCCCTTGTCACTGACTTTTGTGCTTTGATAGCTGCTTTGGTTGCAACTTTTGCAGCTAAGTTCTTCCTTTCCAAGGTCTGCATCCAGTAGTAACACAATGGAGCACAATTGCATCACATATAAAATAAGAAATAGACTGTTAAATAGAAGTTAGTCATATAGACCCATTGAATAATATAAACCACTTCTTATTTCAAGTTTAATGTGTAATCCAAGATTGTTTATAATGGTTCAAGAATCCTCATTAGAAATGATTTCAGTAGCTTGCAACCAGACAACAGAAGTCATACATATCAAATTCAGCAACCAAAATCTAGAGGTAGAAATGAACTGATGCAAACATATGTATAAAGAGAAGAAACAATTAGACGTTTAGAACCACGATAAAGACAGGAGAATACAAACAATATGATAAGAAGTCGATATGTCATAGAATTCAGAATAATAAGAGCTTTAACTTGAACAAAGCTTTGATGAACCTATAAATAGCAATGCCTTCCAAACAGAAACTAACGTGTCTCAACTTGAGACAAGAGATTGAAACAGAAAATAACACATATCAAGTCAAATTCTATGAGGTGCAGTCTCTATACTTAGCTTAGATGGTTCATATATTATAAACCATACAGTTTAAGAATTTTTTCAAACAGCTTGTGGGCAAAAGAGTTTAAGAATTTTTTCAAACAGCTTGTGGGCAAAACCTCTTTATGTGTCTCTGCCGCATTCTCTGCACAAATCACACCCAATCTCCTCTCTTTGCATATTTTTTGAATCAAATTCCACAACGCATATCATACATTGGGAGACAAAGATAGAACTGTAAACAAAAAAGTAAAAGAAAAATACCTTTCACACGGAGGGAGAAGCAGAAGTAGAAGCGGAGGCAGAAGCGGAGACCGGCGAGCTGGGAGGCCGCGCGTTAGCAGAGGAGATGAACTTCGAGGAGGAGATGAGGGAGGGATTACGTGAAGGAAGAAAGAGAGCCGCGCGTTAGCAGAGGGAGGGATTGCTTCGATGTGAGAAAGAGAGGAGTGTTTTTTGTTTTAGGTTTTCATAAACTAAAGACTAGGAGAGGGCGCAGAACAAAAGGAGGGAATGACAAAAATTAGGAATATTACACATTGGTTACTAGAAAAACCGATGTGGTTAACCATATTATACACATCGATTATATAAAAACCGATGTGGTTAATGTTGACGAATCTGGGCAAGTATACCCAGTCGTGCAAGTAATACGGTGGTGAGACCGTTTTATCGTTCCCACGAGGACTGCGACAAGTACTAGCACGTACCACTTCAACTACTATCTAAGCGATTCTTGGATTGAAGAGAGTTCTATACTAATTAACAAGCCCACAAAAGTAAAAATAAACAAAATAAGAAAAACAAACTCTTTTTGTAATTTTCTCAAACACTTGGAAGGCAATAAAAGATGGTTTTCAAATATGATAAAAGGAGCTGGGGTTAGGCTTCACTAAACTTCATCCTCATGCAATGAAACAACTCACAAACAGTTTCTACTTCAATTATGACAATCAATCCACTAAATTACTCAAGCCCCGATTCCTCGGATGACAAGAGCCTAAATTCACTAATAGACCCTAATTCCTTAGGTGGCCTAGATTAGTGAATTTGCATTAAGATTAGGGATTACACAATTGCTAATAGACCTAGTTCCATTCCTAGATACAAGGCTTACTAGGTGATTAATCTCAATTCCGGTTTTAACACGAATTTTCCAATTGCATATCAAAACACTAAACAAGTCATAGGGGTGCTAGCCACAACAAGCATTAAGTACAGAAATCAACCACTCAACAACAAAGCAGAAACTGTATTGCAAGATTAAATCCAATACATGAGAATTCAGAAATAGCTACCCTAACCCCAACAATGGAGGTTTAGCTACTCATAATAGTAGCCACAACCCAAGAAACATGAATGAAGGAGGGAAGGAATTCCATGGGAGCAATCCTCCAGAAGCTGCCTCTGATTCAGAGAACCTTTTGGGTTTCCAAACTCGTAGCCTCCAATCTCCCCCCAGGTGTCCCTTCCAATTCTGCCTTAAACAGCTAATAACAGGGGTTCAAGTTTTCGCGAACTCGCAGGGCGAGATGTATCTCGCGAGGCGAATATTAAACTTCTGGTCTTCAGTGATTGGATCTCTCGCGAGGCAAGACACTGTTCGCGCGACGAGACAGAACATGTTGCATTTTTCTGGCACAGTCATCAGTCAGGCTCGCGAGGCGAAGTGTGATTCGCGGGGCGAGACAAAGGATGACATTCTGCTGTTTCTGGCTGTCTGCAGTCTCGCGGGGCGAGCATTCCCAGAATTTCATTCCCCACTGTTTCTTCATTCCCTTGGCTCTAAGTTAACCAGATTTTTCAGTGATTCCTGCAAAACAACATCAAGAAACCGCTTCACCCGTTCCAAGGGAAAATCTAACAAAATCAAATAAATAATACCTAATCTATATGAAAAATGCATGCAAAAGTGTACAGGAAACATCATGTAAAATCACACTATCAAATCACCCCAAGCTTATTCAATTGCTTGTCCTCAAGCAATCACCAAGGCCAGTAGAAAAAAAACAGAACACGGATAGTGAACTAAGAACCCGAGTAAATGATCCAAGTAATAGGCAATTCAAACAATTCAGCAAGAGATAATCAATTCAGGTCCAATTAGAGGCTTAGGTTCCTTAGACTCATGTTCTCACTGATTTGGGCACTCTTTCTCACCTGAAGCTCACCCCAAGCTTGTTCATTTGCTTGGCTCTCTTTTCTCCCTCACTCAAGTGTTGGGGACATAAGACAATTCGATCTATTTTCCTCAAGGAAAGAATTCTACCATAGGCTTGCCTATCAACCAAATCTCTACTTTATTAATGAAAACAATTAAGAATCAAGAGGTCTTTACTTCGGTTGTAACGTGGCCATGGGATTAATCGTTAGGTGGGTTAATCAAGAAGAGGACATTTCAAAAGGCTACACAGCATATCAAGCATTGCAAACATGACCTTCTAAAATACCTTTTTGGGTTTCGATTCCTTTTTCCACCTTTATTTTCTTTCTTTTCATTTTATTTCTCATTTCTTTTTGTCATCCCCTTCTCTACTTTATTTTTTCTTTTTCTTTTTCTTTTTTTTTATTTTTGTTTGGAGAAGGGGAGATTTTTCAACTCAAGAGAATTATTGATTCTTTTCACCCCAAACTTTTTCAACTACCATTTTACCCTTTTTTGTAATACTTTAGAAGGTCCTATCATAGCATCATTCATCAAAAATTTTCAAGGGACCAAGAAAAGCATTTTTTTTTCTTTTTTGTAGGCTCAAAATTGGGCAACTAAGGGGTAGCATTTAGTCATTCAAAGCTCAGAAGGCCAGAAAAATACCTAGTGCCTCAATCATTTTCAAAAATCTTTTCAAAAATTTTTAAGCTTCAAAATGGTTTCAAGTCAAGTTCTAGAGAAAGAAATCCAAGAGGAATAACACTCTAACACAAAGAATGGGGTAGATTTGGTGAGTACTCCTTTGGCTCAAAATCCCACATTTTAGTAGTTCAAAAATCAGTGAGCAACACAAATCTATAGAACCATATGCTAATTATCAACTATCCAAGATTATCTCAAACATTTTCATTTGCAGCCATATCACAAGAATGAAAAAATTGGGTTCAAAAATTCACTATCTCAATTTATTTGGCACTTAGTTTTCACAATTTGGATGCAAAATCTAAGCAAGGGCAATATAATTGTGTGATCATGCAAAGGTATATGCAAAACTATATGAATGCAACATGAAAAATGCAAATGCAAAATACCCCTACCCCAAGCTTAAAAATTTACATTGTCCCCAATGTAAACAATCAAGTTAGAGAGAGGAGAAAAATGGAACGGCTTACCGAGGCGGTAGCAGGTGTTGACTTTGCTTTTTCTTATCTTCTTGCTCTTCCCTCCTTCCTTTTTACCCTGCAAACACTTGGCAATTCTCCATTTATTATTTTTCCTCTTGAGCTTCTCAAATTATTCAAGAGGTTAAAATCAAAAACAAAATTATTAAGAAAATGAAAACAACTAAAGAGAAGGGTTAAGAAAAGTTGGGTTGCCTCCCAATAAGAGCTTCTTTAACGTCACTAGCTTGACGGGCTTCTTTCAATTAACCTGGGTCTGCTGCTCGTAGAAGTGCAAGAACACTTCTCCTCAGTGGAACTCCTTCAAAGGACTGTTTTTGCTTATAAGGCCAATAATTGCGCTTCCGCTTTGCCCTTTTCACTCTGAGCCTCTTGCCCTTTTTCTTACTCCTTCCCGGCGGAGGTTCTGTTTTCACAAGATGAGCAGATCCAACTTCATCACCAACTGATACATCATTTGTCTTGCAGAGCTTCAGAGTTGCTTTCATGTTGAGCTTTTCCTTCTTCTCAGGAGCAGAGGGGTGGTGCTGATGTGCAACGACTTCTTTATCCACTGTGTCCACAATGTCCATGCGGAAACACTCCTCTTCATCGCTCGTGCGATGCATAGCTTCCAAAACATTGAAAGTGACTTCTTCGTCTTTCACTCTGAATCGCAGCTGGCCTTTTTGTACATCTATCAAAGGGCGACCAGTCGCTAGAAAAGGTCTCCCCAGTATGAGCGGAACTTCTGCATCCTCCTCCATGTCTAAAATCACAAAGTCCGCTGGGAAGATAAACTTATCCACCTTTACCAGAACATCTTCCAAGATACCATAAGGATGCTTGATTGATCTGTCAGCTAGTTGCAATGCCATCCTGGTTGGTTTCACCTCTCCTCCTCCAAGCTTGTTCAAAATTGAAAGCGGCATCAAGTTGATACTCGCTCCCAAGTCACATAAGGCCTTTCCAATAGCAACACTCCCAATAGTGCAAGGAATTGTAAAACTACCCGGATCTTTGAGCTTTGGAGGTAGCTTCCTTTGAAGTATTGCACTGCACTCTTCAGTTAAGGCAACAATCTTACCTTCTTTAAACTTTCTTTTCTTTGTGAGCAGTTCCTTCATGAATTTTGCATAATTGGGCATCTTCTCTAGTGCTTCAGCAAAGGGTATGTTGATCTGTAGCCTCTTGAAAATATCAAAGAACTTGGCAAAATGTTCTTCTTTCTCCTTTTTCTTGCTCAAGTGAGGATAGGGAAACTTCACGTAAGAGGGGATCACTTGAGGCTTGTCTCCATCTTTCAAAATCTGACTCTTAGTTCTCCTCAAAATTGAATTCTCATATACTAGCTTCTCCCTCTTGTCTTGTTCACTGGCTTTTGCTTCTTCCTCAACTACAACCTCTTTGCCTTTTTCCTCTTTTTCCTCAGCACTCAATTCTGTTTCTCCATCAACTTTCTGATTCTTCATCAAAGGCTCACCGCCCACATTCTCAAGACTTTTACCACTCCTCAAAACAACAGCATTGCAATGCTCCTTAGGATTAGTTTGAGTGTTACCTGAAAAACCGCTGCTAGATTGCTCCGCTAGGTGCTTTGCAATTTGGCCAACTTGAACCTCCAAATTTTTTATAGAAGCATCGGTATTTTTCTGGTTTGCCATGGTCAACTGCATGAACTGATTGAGGGTGTTCTCCAAGATAGAAACCCGGTCTTGAGGCGGTTGTGTAGGAGGATACTTGCTTGTTTGTCCGGCATCTTGCTTCCAACCAAAATTTGGTTGATTCCTCCACCTTTGATTGTAGTTGTTAGGAAATGGGTTGTTGCCTGGCCGCCCATAGTTCCCCATATAATTGGCTTCCTCATGGGAACTAGGTGACGCCTCATATCTTCCATTATCATGATCACCTCCACAAAAATCACATCGCATTACCTGTTGGGGTGGCATGGTTGTCCCTTGAACAGTTTGGAGTTGTTGTGGGAGTTGAGCTAGTTTCTTGGTAAGAGACTCCAATTGTTGTGTCATGAGCTTGTTCTGAGCCAACAGTACAGTTTGCGAATCTAACTCCAACACTCCCCTTCTTGATGTGGGACCCCGATCATGATTCATCAAATAATCATTCGATGCCATAGCCTCTATCAAAACCAGTGCTTCCTCTGCTGTCTTTGTATTCATGGAACCTCCAGCTGAGGCATCCAACATGTACCTGGTTGACGGCCTCAATCCATTACAGAATGTTTGCATCTGAGTAAAATCATCAAAACCATGATTTGGACATCTTCGGAGCAATTCCTTGAACCTTTCCCAGGCGTCATGCAGAGTCTCACCTTCTTGTTGAGCAAAGCTTATGATCTCACCCCTTGCCTTTACAAATCTTGAGGTAGGGAAGAACCTTACCAGAAATTTTTCCTCTAAGTTATCCCATGTAGTGAAGCTCCCCCTTGGTTGTGATTGGAGCCAAGACTTGGCTCTATCTCTTAGAGAGAAAGGAAACAACCTCAGGCGAATTGCATCATCGGAGGCACCATTTATCTTCACTGTATCGTACAACTCTAGGAAATTGGAAATATGACTGTTAGGATCTTTCTTCTCCAACCCAGCAAACTGATTTTGTGAAACCATATTGATGAGATTTGGCTTGATTTCAAAGTTGTTGCAGTTCACTGGAGGCCTCACTATGCTAGTGACATGCCGGTTGACATTTGTATTGGCATAGTCACCAAGTGTCCTCCTTGGTGGTGGAGTATCTTCACCATTCCCTGCCATCTTGATTTCTTCTTGACAAACTTGAGAGGTGGAAGTCTCTTGTTCTTCTCCTTGTTGTTCTAACAAATTATGCTGTCTTGCTTGTCTCCTATTCGCCCTAGCTGTTCTTTCAATTTCTGGATCGTATAGGAGTTGGTCAGCTGGAATAGTACCTCACATACACAAACAGTCTAGCAAACAAGAGTGTTAGCAGTAAAGGTTAGCACACAACAGCAAACACACCAAAAAAAAAAATGATAGCAAACAGTTTATAACAGAAATTTTTTATTTTTATTTTAATTTTTGCTTAAATTAGTAACCGAAATAGATATGCTAATATTGAAACACAGTCCCCGGCAACGGCGCCAAAAACTTGTTGACAAATCTGGGCAAGTATACCCAGTCGTGCAAGTAATACGGTGGTGAGACCGTTTTATCGTTCCCACGAGGACTGCGACAAGTACTAGCACGTACCACTTCAACTACTATCTATGCGATTCTTGGATTGAAGAGAGTTCTATACTAATTAACAAGCCCAAAAAAGTAAATATAAACAAAATAAGAAAAACAAACTCTTTTTGTAATTTTCTCAAACACTTGGAAGGCAATAAAAGATGGTTTTCAAATATGATAAAAGGAGCTGGGGTTAGGCTTCACTAAACTTCATCCTCATGCAATGAAACAACTCACAAACAGTTTCTACTTCAATTATGACAATCAATCCACTAAATTACTCAAGCCCCGATTCCTCGGATGACAAGAGCCTAAATCCACTAATAGACCCTAATTCCTTAGGTGACCTAGATTAGTGAATTTGCATTAAGATTAGGAATTACACAATTGCTAATAAACCTAGTTCCATTCCTAGATACAAGGCTTACTAGGTGATTAATCTCAATTCCGGTTTTAACACGAATTTTCCAATTGCATATCAAAACACTAAACAAGTCATGGGGGTGCTAGCCACAACAAGCATTAAGTACAGAAATCAACCACTCAATAACAAAGCAGAAGCTGTATTGCAAGATTAAATCAAATACATGAGAATTCAGAAATAGCTACCCTAACCCCAACAATGGAGGTTTAGCTACTCATAATAATAGACACAACCCAAGAAACATAAATGAAGGAGGGAAGGAATTCCATGGGAGCAATCCTCCAGAAGTTGCCTCTGATTCAGAGAGCCTTTTGGGTTTCCAAACTCGTAGCCTCCAATCTCCCCCCAGGTGTCCCTTCCAATTCTGCCTTAAATAACTTATAACAGGGGTTCAGGTTTTCGCGAACTCGCGAGGCGAAATGTATCTCGCGAGGCGAATATTAAACTTCTGGTCTTCAGTGATTGGATCTCTCGCGAGGCGAGACACTGTTCGTGCGGCGAGACAGAACAGGTTGCATTTTTCTGGCACAGTCATCAGTCAAGCTCGCGAGGCGAGGTGTGATTCGCGGGCGAGACAGAAAGGATGACATTCTGCTGTTTCTGGCTGTCTGCAGTCTCGCGGGGCGAGTAGCCTCTCGCGGGGCGAGCATTCCCAGAATTGCATTCTCCACTGTTTCTTCATTCCCTTGGCTCTAAGTTAACCAGATTTTTCAGTGATTCCTGCAAAACAACATCATGAAACCGCTTCACCCGTTCCAAGGGAAAATCTAACAAAATCAAATAAATAATGCCTAATCTATATGAAAAATGCATGCAAAAGTATACAGGAAACATCATGTAAAATCACACTATCAGTTAACCATATTATACATCGGTTACTAAAAACCGATGTGGAAAAAGTAAAATTTTAAATTCGAATTTTTTTTTATAATGTTATACATCGGTTAGTAAAAACCGATGTGGAAAAAGTAAAATTTTAAATTCTCTTTTTTTTTAATTTTATACATCGGTTAGATTGAAACCGATGTGGTTAATCACTATTTTACACATCGGTTCAAATTGAACCGATGTTAAATGATAAAAATTCTGACTTTAAATTTTTTTTGTTTTAATTTTAAACATCGGTTAGAAATAACCGATGTGGAAATGTTTTACACATCGGTTAAACTCTAAACCGATGTGTAATACTTTGATTTTAATTTCAAAAATGTCACCGCCTCATTTTACACATCGGTTTAAAAGAAACCGATGTGGAAACTCCAATGTAAAAAGCATATTTTACACTAGTGGGTGTTGGGTCTATGGATGGTTGGGTTTTTCTGAAGTTCTCCCCTTTGATGCTAAAGCACATTATAATAGTCACTATGGCCTGGGTTCGAGGAAAGGAATTAAAGAAGATTTGGTTAGTTGCTTTGTTCAATACTGTATGGTCAATATGGCTCCATAGAAACAATGTTATATTCAAGGAAGAGTAGGTTGAGTACTAAAACTTGAGCAGTCCACTGCCAAACAAGATTCCGTTGTCCCAAAAAATTGTCTCAGTGTCCCATATGAATCAAAGATTGAGGATGTGCATATATGTTAATGAGTTAAGATTTTATTTTACTAAGTGACAAATTATTATAGGTGGGAGACGGAGAATGTGACAGGAAAGTGGGACAGAAGATCTTTATCCTCCACTGCTGGATGCTCCAACTGCTAAACATGCATCACATAGCTGTGCGATTAACAATGCAATATACAAAGTGGAAAAGGAGAAGAGATAACAAATGAGAGAAACATGCTAAGGTTCAATACATTGCAATAGTCTAAGCCACAAATACAATAATGAGAAAGAGTAAATATATATGCATAAGTAAAAGGACCAAGCTAACCTTATATTATCTAACATCCCCCCTAAAACTCACAATGCATCAATGGGAAGCATCGAGAGTTTGCTAGTCAAGAAACGAAAACGTGGAGCGGAATGCGATTTTGTGAACAAGTCGGCAAGCTGCATGGAAGAAGTAACAAAAGGTAAAATGATGGTCCCCTGCTAAAAATGATGTCTAGTGAAATGACAATCAATCTCAATATGCTTGGTGCGTTCATGGAAGACAGAGTTGCGGTTGATCTGAATAGCACTCATGTTATCACAATACATAGGGGTCAGTCATGAGAGGGAGACACCCATATCAGAAAGTAACCAACACAACCAAACTATTTCTACAGTGGTTGATGCTATAGCATGGTACTCAGCTTCTGTAGAAGAACGAGAGACAATGTCTTGCTTCTTACTCTTCCAAGAAATAAGAGAATCTCCTAGAAAAATGTAAAATCCTGTGGTAGAATTACGATCAGTGGGGTCACTAGCCCAGTCAGCATCAGAGTAAGCACGCAACTCCAAAGAAGAAGATGAAGGGAAAAGAAGACTCTGAAATTGAGTACCCCAAAGGTAACGAATAATACGAAGAACAACTGCCCAATGCACCATAGTAGGAGCAACAACAAACTGACTAACAACATGCACTGCATAAGCAATATCAGGTCTAGTGATGGTGTTCAAAACATACACCACCTTCAATGTTGTAAGAAGGAAGTGCATCTTCTTTTGCCAACGATTAAAGTTTCCACCTTCGAACTTCTCAAGTTTGATAAAGTTAAAAGTCATCTCCTTTAACGTTGCAGCCATTGTTACAGAAATCAAACCTAAAGATTGTTATATATAGGGTATGGTTTGCAACAAAGAAGAGAAAAACAAAGGTAATGTGCAATCTCCAAGGCATGTAGGAACACTAGGCATTAGGTTCGATTCGGCCCCACCAATCTCTCCTCGTAGATTGGATGCAACAAGGTGTAACTGGCGAATCCCCTTCAGGATACAATGGAGAACCTTGATTTGGTTTGCACACGCTAAACCAAGCATATCGATAATGACAGTTTACATAACAATAGTCTCCTTAACTCTCTCTGTGCATAAGGGAGAAAAGAAGGTGATTTGGAGTGAAAAATGGTTGAGAGATTCTGAGATTTTTCGTATCCTTCACTGCATACAGATGGTTCTATTTATAGACCAACTCATGTCACTTAGTGAAGCAAAACAACCTTTCAAAAGATTCTGCAACGGTTAAAATAATGACTTACGTAATATTAAAGTTACACTAAAACCATAGAGAAACCGTCAGCCTAGTGGTCAGCGGATGCTCCCCATCAACGTTCAGGTACCCTGCTCAAGTCCTTCCAACATCTCTTTTTATTAAAATTTTGGTCAGTTACATAACTAACAGAAAAATTCAAAATCTACAAGCACTAAGACTTGAACCTGAACCACATTGTTTACAATGAAAGGACCCAACCACTTTGCCAATCAACATTTGTATATCAACTACACACAATTATATTAATTTAATCATTACCAAGTAACCTTTTAATAAGGATTTTGAAAATCTCTCACAATCCCCCTCCATTTTCAAAATAAATCCAAATCCCATTATTCCGGAAATCGCATGCTTTCAGACAAAGGTATCTTGGGGATTTGAACCTTTTCTTAGTATGCCTTGGGTTTCACTCATCCCCGAATAAAATGGTAAACAAGCTTTGAACCAAATATTCAATAGAACAAGCGTGCATGACTTACACATGAAATCTCGGTACCATTGAACGACGTGGTAGTGTGACACATTTGGTAAGGTCTTGTGTCTTGTATCATTTTCATGAGAGCTTACAGAGTCAAGCCCAACTCTAAGAAGCAGCCACACTTCACTCTCACATAGGTGGACTTTATCAGAAGCACCCCCATAAGTTGGGCACCTCAGCACATATATGCTATAGGTCCATTAAGAACAAAAGCTCACCCTTTTCTTTTATGTCCCTATGGTTTCCATGTACTTTTAAACCTTGGGATGTATATATTTGTCAAGTACATGCAATCACTCTCATAGTGTACTTTGGCCCATTGAACTCAAGACTTGATGCTACTCAAGTATTAGTCGGGTTTCCACCACAGGTGATCATGTAGATATGGGCTTGAGTCCCATCCCTAATGATTTTTTCAACATCATATCCCTTGTCAGTCCTTTCGTCAAAGGATCCGCAAGATTCCTTTATGTTTTCACAAAGACTATGGATATTACTCCATTTGTAATCAAATCTTTTACATAGCTATGTCTTAGCCCAATGTGCCTGGACTTTCCATTATAAACCTGGCTATATGCCTTTGATACAGTTGATTGTCTATCACAATGCATGGATATTGGTGCTATTGGCTTTGGCCAAATCGGTATCTCATACATCAAATTTCTAAGCCATTCAACTTCTTTGCTTCCTACTGCCAATGCTATGAATTCTGCAGCCATGGTGGAGTCAGCAATACAAGTTTGTTTCTTGGATCTCCAAGAAATAGCAACCCCACCAAGTGTGAAGACCCAACCGCTTGTTGACACATGGTCTTCTATATAAGTCACCGAACTAGCATCTGTGTAACCTTCTAATACTGAAGGATACCCATTATAGTTCAAACTATAATTCATTGTCCCCTTCAAGTATTTCAATACTCTTTGGACAACAAGCCAATGGTCTTTGCTTGGATTACTTGCATACCTACTTAGTCTCCCTACAATATATGCAATGTCTGGTCTAGTACATGTCATGGCATACATTAAGCATCCAATTACTTTTGAGTATTCAAGTTGTGCTACTGGATAACCTTTATTTGGTACTAAATCAGTGTTATGATCAAAGGGAGTAACAACAGATTGACAATCAAATTCATTAAATTTCTTTAACACCTTTTCTATATAGTGAGATTGGGACAAACCTATGTTCTCTCCATCTATTATTATTCTAATCCCTAGTATCACATCGGCTTCCCCTAAGTCTTTCATATCAAAATTACTAGAGAGGAAACTCTTAGTTTTTTCCACCTCGTTTAGATCAGTACCAAATATTAACATATCATCAACATATAAACAAATCATAACACCTTTTCCATTATGGAATTTACTATAAATACACTTGTCAGATTCATTTATTTTATATCCATTAGCTAGCATAACTTGATCAAACTTTTGATGCCATTGTTTAGGAGCTTGTTTTAGTCCATACAATGACTTATTCAATTTACATACCTTCTTTTCTTGACCCTTAACCACAAACCCTTCAGGTTGTGTCATATACACCTCTTCATCTAATTCCCCATTAAGAAATGTTGTTTTCACATCCATTTGATGAATGACAAACTTATAGATGGATGCAAGTGCCAATAGCACTCTAATTAAGACAATTCTTGCCACATGTGCATATGTATCAAAATAGTCAATGCCCTCTTTTTGTGTAAATCCATTATCAACTAATCTTGCCTTAAACTTATCTATGGTTCCATCTACCTTCATTTTTCTTTTGAAAATACATTTACAATCTATAGGTTTGGAACCGGGTGGGAGGTCTACTAATTTCCACGTTTTATTCCCCATTATTGAGTCCATTTCCTCTTGTATAGCTTCATTCCAGAAAACGGTATCTTGAGACTTTATTGCCTCTTCAAATGTTTCTGGATCACTTTCTGTATTATAACATATTGGTCCATAACTGTCTATGGACTCTTTTGTTCCTTCAACAAGGAACATGAAAAAGTCTGGTCCATAAGTTTTCTCTTTCTTAGCTTTGACTTCTTATAAGTTCTGAACTCTCTAAAGTATCATTATTAAATAAATTGGTTTCTAGATTATGTGCATTACTATGAACATTATTTTTATGACTTGGAATTGAGTTAAACTTATCTTCTTGAAAGATAGCATCCCTAGACTCAATTACTGTATTTACAGGATATGTGTCATTAGATTCTATAACCATGAATCTATATGCTTTGCTATTTTTAGCGTAGCCCAGGAACACACATTCAATTCCCCTTTCACCTAATTTCTTTCTTTTTGGTTCAGGAACTTTTACTATTGCCCTACAACCCCAAACTTTGAAATAGTCAAGGTTGGGCTTTCTATTTTTCCAAAGTTCATATGGGGTTATTTTGTTCCTTTTGTTTGGAACTCTATTCATGATATAACAAGCCGTCAACAAGGCTTCTCCCCAATAACCCTTTGCTAGACCAGAATATGATAACATTGCATTTACCATTTCTTCTAATACCCTATTCTTCCTTTCAGCTATACCGTTTTGTTGAAAGGAATAAGGTGCAGTTGTTTGGTGAATTATTCCAGTAGACTCAAAGTAACTAGGGTTATAGAACTATCCTCCTCTATCACTCCTAAAAAATTTAATAAATGTTTCATGTTGAAGTTCTACTTCGGTTTTAAATAGCTTAAATTTTTCTAAGACTTCATCCTTTGAATGCATTAAATATATACATAGCAATATCTAGTACAATCATCTATGAATGTCACAAAATATTTTTTACCACCTATGGTAGGCCAACCATGTAAATCACATACATCAGAATGAATTAAATCTAACACTTTAGAACTTCTTTCAACTCTATGAAAAGGAAGCCTAGTTATCTTAGATAGCATACAAGTTTTACATGCATATGAAATTCTACTTGTTTTAGGAATTAAACATGAATTCATCATTTCATCCATTTTCCTAAAATTAACATGTCCTAAACGAGTATCCCATAAATTACAAGACTCAATAATATAAGCAGAATTAAATCCATTATCATTAATAATATTGAGTTTGAAAATATTCTCACAAAGGTATCCCTTCCCTACAAATATTCCTCCCTTGGAGAGAATAAACTTGTCTCCCACAAATACACATTTAAACCCGTACTTATTAAGTAACAGTACAAAAATTAAATTCTTCCTAACATCTGGTACATAATAAACATCTGTAAGAGTGACTACTTTTCCCGAAGTGAATTCTAGTTCCACCGTCCCTTTGCCTTTAACTTGGACAGTTGATGCATTTCCCATATATAGAACGGTTCCATCTTCTTCATTAATTGTGTTGAAGAGATCCTTGTTCTTACACACATGGCGAGTTGCACCAGAGTCAATCCACCGCGATGCAACATCTTCTATCATGTTGATTTCGGAAATGACCGCAACAAGATTGTCCTTTGTTGCACTAGACTCCTTCTCATTTTTCTTCTTCAAGAGACGACAATTCCTCTTGAAATGTCCAGGTTTTCCACAATGGAAAGAACCTTTTTTATATTTCTTTTTCTTGTAGTCATTCTCATTGTTGTTTCCTTGATATTTTTCAAAATCTTGATTCCTCTTTTTAGAGGACGTACCAGATTTTCCATCCTCTACTACATGCACCTTCTCATGAACAGAATGATCTTTAGTATCATCTTGCTTATGATACTCTTCTTCTAAACGAAGGTGATTACCCAACTGTTCAAGAGAAATGTCATATTTTCGATGTTTAAGACTTCTTTTAAAGTCTTTCCATGAAGGAGGAAGTTTGTCAATGATTGAGGAGACAATGATGGTTTCATCCATGTGCATATTATGTTGTCTGTAGTTATTGAGAATACGTTCAATTTCATGCATTTGTTCCATGATAGGCATACCATCAACCATTTTATAATTATTAAAACGACTAACAAGAAATTTCTTACTTGTTGCGTCCTTCATCATGTATCTTGCCTCAAGTTTCTCCCATAGTTCTTTGGAGGATCACACATTTTGATACACATCGAACAATGAGCCATTCAAAATATGCCCCATGCAAATGTAGTCATCATTCACCCACTTGTTCCTTTCACGAGTTTCATTGATGGTCTAATCTTCTCTTTCCTCTGGTCTTGGTGTGTTCAAAACATACACCACCTTCAATGTTGTAAGAAGGAAGTGCATCTTCTTTTGCCAACGATTAAAGTTTCCACCTTCGAACTTCTGAAGTTTGATAAAGTCAGAAGTCATCTCCTTCAACGTTGCAGCCATTGTTACAGAAATCAAACCTAAAGATTGTTAGATATGGGGTATGGTCTGCAACAAAGAAGAGAAAAACATAGGTAATGCGTAATCTCCAAGGTGTGTAGGAACACTGGGCTTTAGGTTCGATTCGCCCCCACCAATCTCTCCTCGTAGATTGGATGCAACAGGGTGTATCTGACGAATCCCCTTGAAGATATAATGGAGAACCTTGGTTTGGTTTGCACACCCTAAATCAAGCGTATCGACAATGGCAGTTTACAAAACAATAGTCTCCTTAACTCTCTCTGCGCATAAGGTAGAAAATAAGGTGATTTGGAGTGAAGAATGGTTGAGAGATTCTGAGACTTTCCGTATCCTTCACTGCATGCAGATGATTCCATTTATTGACTAACTCATGTCACTTGGTGAAGCAAAACAACCTTTCAAAGGATTCTGCAATGGTTAAAATAACGACTTAAGTAATATTAAAGTTACACTAATACCATATAGAAACCGTCGGCCTAGTGGTCTGCTGATGCGCCCCATCAACCTTCAGGTACACTTTTTCAAGCCCTGCTGCTAACGTCTCTTTTTATTAAAATTTTGGTTAGTTACATAACTAACATAAAAATGGACTCAACCACTCTGCAAATTAACATTTGTATATCAAATATACACCTTTATATTAATTTAACCATTACCAAACAACCTTTTAATAAGGATTTTGAAAATCTCTCACAAATTCCTTTTATTTTCTTATAAATTAAAAAAATATTATTTTATGACATCAGAGACAAAATAAAAGTTAAAGGCCTCTCACCCTTTAACCAAGGTCTCGGATTCGAACCTTGGGTATGGAAAAAGCCTCAGCTAGGAGGGATGCCACCCATTGAGGTGTCGAACAAACTCCCGCGGGAGATTAGTCACCGTCTCAGGTTGGTGGTGGGTTAATCCTCGAAGTAGATCGAAAAAAATGAAAGTTACAACTTAATTTAAATCAATGTTTATAAAATTCGAACCGTCATTAACTTGATCAAAACACCGAGTCAATGAGTCATTGGTCGAACCTGAGGGTCACTAATCGAACCAATGAACGGATATATCAAATTTGTAAATTTTATAATAAAGATACTTTTATATATATATATATATATATATATATATATATATATGTGTCAAATATACCGAAGAACTTTGGTGTAGCAGCATGGTGACTTTGCAAGTAGGGATGAGAATTTGTACCCTACCCATTGGGTACCTGCAAAAATCACTCACAATGGGTAGGGTAATTACCCGTAAAATGGGTAAGGGTCTGGGTACGGTTAGTTACACAACAAGAAAATTGGCACTTAGCTATGACAAATGTAGTAGCTAATTCGTAGCTAATCTCTAGCAACCAACGAAATTGCTACATAATTGTTGGTAGCATAATTTGAGTGGAAAATTAGTTAGGAAATGTTTTCCTAGCTAATTCATAGCTAATTTTAAAAGTTTCCTAGCTATTTTGTAGTTAATATATAGCAAAATGATGTTCAATATTCATTTTTCCTAACTATATAACTAGGATACTATTATAGCAATTTAGTAGCCATTGTAAGCTAAAATATTAATAAATAAAAAAGCTATAGCAAATTCTTAACTATTTCCTAGCTAATACATAGTTTCTTATTAATCTAAATGTTGCATTTTAAAGCTATTCTCACTACAAGAAAATCAATTCTTAGCATGGCCCCAAATAGAAACAGTGCCAATAAGCCAAAGAAAACCAAAAATAACAAAGATAGACCATGCATTATATAAGAGAGGGTTGGGATAAGGTGCACCATTCATATTTTGCACCACCTACTACACCACCCATATGTGACAAATTTTGGGCCAATCAAATTGTCACATGGGTTGGTCAAAATTTCTAGTTTTATTTCTACTGTAGTCAAATATGGGTGGTGAAATAGGTGGTACAAAATATGGGTGGTGTATCTTAGCCCAACCCATTACAGGAATATATGTTGGAAATTTAAGTGTTATTGTTGAAGTTAAACAATATTGTATTTCTAATGTAGTCAAATATATGAATACAATATATTATAGTATAGTATATGTACTCTTTGTATTCGTAAATTTAACCCATATTAAAATAATGTTTTTTGATTAAAAAAACTGATTATATTGCAAAGTAATATTTTAATATGAATTAAAATAATGTTCGTTGCCAAAAATATTTTGCAATATAATCAGTTTTTTTAATAAAAAAAACATTATTTTAATATGAGTTAAATTTGCAAATACAAAGAGTACATATATTATATATACTACAATATACTGTATTCATATAGTTTGACTACAGTATAATACAATTAGAAAGTTTGAAATTTTGACCAACCTATGTGGCAATTTGATTGGCCCAAAATTTGCCACATGAATAATGTAGTGGGTTGTGTAAAATGTGGGTGGTGCACCATAGCCCAACCCGTAATGGGTTGGAAACGTCATTTGCCAAATCGAATTACATTGGCATTTAAGATTCAAAACATGGACACTAATATCTTAGGTACTTAAACTCGGCACATCTAATATGAAAGTAAACAACAGTATTTTTGAAGTAGTGCTTGTATATCCTGCTCAAATAAAAGAAAACAAAAGGGTCAACAATTTCATATTATGCTCCAATTAAAATGAAACAGTTCAAACATCACCGTGGACATTATTGTACCCATCTTAGTTTAGAGCTGGCTTGTGATCATCCATTTTTTCATATACATACATCCTGACAAATAATGTAAGTTATAACCAATGTCAATTGTAATAGAAAACAAATTGTAAACCAGGAGAAGGAAAGAGTAATTACCTTTAGAAACCCATAATGTTCAAGGGTAGAACAAATTTCTAGCAAAAGCTATGTCCGAGGACAATTACCATTTCCAAATTTACTGCCTTCATGAAAAATGATAAAAGTGAAACAAATTGCAAATAAAATATTTATAAATCACAAGCTATTACACAACTTACTTTAGATCTCATGGAGAGAGCATCATTACACAACACACACACTGCTGTATTGCCAACAAGTTTGCAGTGATTTGTGACCCTGAAAAGCCAATCAGAAAGTTATAAATAGTGTTACAACAAAGAGTAACAGCAAGATGTTGCAATTTTCTAGTTTTCATGGGAAAAAAAAACTAGAGGGAACATGGTACTCAACCCGCCCCGCAATTCTACTAATTTATATAATTTTAACTATAATACAAATTCTAAAACCAAAATTAATCTAAATATTCTTAACTTTCTAAACCTGGTTGTATCTATAATTTCTTTTTGAATGTTTCTATTTATTTAAATATTTTGATTTGTAATATTTTATGAGTAGATTTAAAAGACATTTGAATCGTTTTTTAATTGTTATAACATTTCTTTTGTTATTTATAACTTTTTCACAGTTAAAGTGCGGGTAACGGGTGCGGGTACATGTACTTAGGTACCTAGAGGGCACGGGTAAGAATGCTAATGTTGTTACCAACACGGATACGGGTCCGGGTATAGGTAATTTTTTCAAATGCAGGTATGAGGACCGGTACTATAGTACCTTACCCAGACACTACCCATTGTCATCCCTATTTGCAAGATGTGTGAGGGTGTGGGGTTGATTCCCATCTAAGGTAGTTTTGGATTTTCCCTCATAAAATGAGGAGCAGCGTGCCACTCGCGACATAGAATGTAACCAGGATGCATTGGACAATGCGCGAGTGTTGGGTTGGACACAGGGGCGGAGCACAGAACTTTATAAAGGGGCCAAGATCAAAAAAATATAACATGAAAAAAAGGCATTTAGAAGCAAATTATTTTAAACAAATTTGATATATGATTAACAACTTAATATAATATAAATTATCCAAACGTATCTTTAATCAACTTAATATACATCTAAAATCTTTAGTTCTTTAATTGGGCACGATGATGCTTCATGGAAAAAATCATCAATTATCTTAGTTGTGGTAAATTTTTTAGCAATCTCTTTTTCAATGTAACCAACATCATATAACTAGTAAGAAAATCATCTTCTTGATCGGATAGTGGATACACGTCAATAATAAATTGATATGGCCCAAACTTTATATATGTGCTACAAATTTCATTATAGGCAATCCCAAATTTGGGTACGCTTTTCAATATCATGTATCAATGTATTAATATTAATTTTTCTTGTTTCAAACCTTGTAACTTTAGAAGGAGGTGACTCAATAGGTTGCCTAACAACATTTTCGACATTAATTTTTATCGTGTTTCATAATTTTTTCTCTTGAAAATTGCTTTAATAATTTTCTTCTTAATCATGCTTTTCACTCAACCAATCAATCTAAAAAATTTGGAAAGATATTTAAGAGCCATGAAAATAATAATAATGATGATGATGATGATGATAATGACCAGATAAGCCAAACTCAAGAAAGGAAAAGAAACAATCAATTAACATCCATATAAACTCACATTAAAAGGATTAATAAATCATAAAAGCCGCCCATTCCATAATCAAGATAGAAGCTATAGCACAACCCATAACACAGAAAAATCTATAGGTAGTATATTAGAGAGAGAGAAAATTGAAAACGTGGGGGAAAAGACGATGGCAACTAGACGTCCCCCTCCCTCCACCCCTGATCTAACTATCCCACTCTCACATTTATATCGAAATAGTGTAGAATAGGAAAACTTATTTTGAACATTAGTAGTGGAACAATGTTTGGTAACACCACAAACACAAACAAGTTGTTTTTAAAGTTAAAATAATGTGATAAGAGGGAGAAAAGTAATAAATGAATATGTGAGAATATAAAAGCATATATAGTATTAATATTCAATTTATAGTAAAATAATAACACACTACAAAATAATCTCAAAGATAATCTCAAATCTTCGATAATCATTGGAGAACATAAATTTATTATATCGAAGAATTACAAGGATAAGGAAGCATAAATATGACTAAGATAATTAAAATGAAATATGATAAAATCGCACATTAGTTCTCCACTGTATGCATATCTTTCCACTTCCGCAGTTCAGAGACATGGCATTTGCATTTACAGTCAAATACAAACCTAGGCATGACCCAAAATGTAGTTATGTTGGAACAAGTAAGAGGCACCGTAACCAGACGTCCACAACCTTTAGAAGAAAATACTCCAAGTTCAGATGTCGCACTGTTGGTGGAGTGGCCAATGTAGTATATGTGGTTTCCTGCAAGTTGACAGTGTTCAGGAGAAAACGATTCAGAATTCAAGTTGTTGAGAAACAAAGCTTGGCCATCCAAGTTGTCCACATAGACTAGCTTGTGTTGGCTATAGTTTTCTTCCACCTTCATTACATGAAAGGCAACAGTTTGTTCATTTAATCCTGAATCTGCATAATACCTCTTCACAACCAAAAGACTTCCCTTATACTCTACCAAATAAAAGTGTAATGTTGGTGATGATGTTGGAGCCTGGGGGGGGAGCTAGGAAGGATAATCTATACTACCCAGCAGAAGGAGCATTGGCAATTCATCCACAACTTGAAACATGTCAATCTTGCTCCCATCTCATCGAATAACATAATGTTTTTCCTTGTGAAAAGTGAGATTGACATATTCTTCACAATTACCTCCTGGTTGTCCTTTCCATGCTTTGTCTCTTATTTTGCATCAGGACAAGTCCCCAGTGAAAGTGACAATTGCCACGAAAATAGGATTGAATCTGTCACAAGTTGTAAGTGCGGAAGCTAAAGGGGTGTTCATGCTAGAGGGTTCAGTTCCTTTTGCCTTAAGAACATCAGGCATTGAGCTCCAAGGAGGGAGTTCAATACGAATATGATAAAATACATTCAAACTAAAAACTTCATCTTGAGATCGAATGACTAACCAACCCTTGAAGGTTCCTACGATAAAGGAACCATCCAAGTGCCTAAATGGTTTATCGATCTTAAAGTTTTTCAGAGTGTTAGAGCTAATAAGATTAAACTTGTGTTGGTTGTCATCGTTGATGATGAACCAAGGTATATCTGGGACCCAAATGTAGGCTTTGTTAGATGTACTTGATTTCCAGGACCTGCCACTAGTGCAAAATATGCTTTTAACATCTGAGATTCCACATCGGTTTCTACAAAACCAATGTTAAAAACGAGGCGGTGACATTTTTGAAATTAAAAGCAAAGGATTCCACATCGGTTTCATAAATAACCGATGTGTGAATATTTTCCACATCGGTTGTATTTTAACCGATGTCTAAAATTAAAACAAAAAAATTTAAAATTTAAAATTTTTATCTTTCCACATCGGTTCCTATTGAACCGATGTCTTATATATATTAACCACATCGGTTTATACATAACCGATGTCAAAAACTAAAAAAAGAAAGAAATTTTAAATTAAATCGTAAGTTTCTACATCGGTTACTAGAGAACCAATGTGAAATATGACTAACCACATCGGTTTTTGGACAACCGATGTGTAATATTTGACAAAACCCTACTATTTGTTTCTATTTTCATTCTCTCCATATGTCACACGCCCTTTTCTTTTGTTTTTGCTCTGTTCTTTCATTACCGGCCACCACCTCCATCCTTAAATTCCTCCACACAGCATGTTCACCCCTTTCGACTGCAGTGAGTGAACCATGTTCGCCTCCTTCGACTGCGCCTTCCTTTTCATTACTCCTTTGTCTCTCTCTGTGGGATGAGAAGAAAGAACCAACTCACTCATTTCCTTCTTTGATTCTTATTCGTGTGAGTGAGTCAAACCACGACTTTGGGACTAGATAACTTCACTTTCCCTTTTGTTCTCAAGGCATATGCTAGGCCTTGCAATTCCAACTGGGTATAAACCTTCGTTCCCTCTTGGTTATGACTGGTTTCGATTGTGACATGTTTGTTAAGACTAGTCTTGTTTGTTTATATTCGAAATGCAGGTACTTGCAGGATGCACAAAAGTTGTTTGATGATATTCCTGAAAAAAAGTTGTTTCTTGGACTGCCATCATTTGTGGGTATATTGAGTCTGGGCATTATAAAGAAGGTATTGATTTGTTTGGAGGGTTGTTGGAGATAGTTTTACTCTTCTTATTCATGTTTTATATGCATGTACAAACGTTAGGGGATATAGTGAATGGACAATGGACAGATAGGTATATGAGTGAGAGTGGTTTGCATAGGATTGTCTTTGTGACCACCTCTTTAGTTGATATATATCTATGCAAATTGGAAAATGTGCAAGTGTGGAAGTTGCACCTCATGTCTTTGATGCAATGCTTGAGGTTTGATAATACGCAGGTTCAAATGGAGAAGATAACATTGTTTATGCTTAATAATTAATTTTCTTTTTATTAGTATTATTATTATTTTGATTGAGTTTATGTTCTTTAGCATATTGTGTAGTTTGTTTGTGGCCTAGAATAATGTGCTTGTAACTAGTAAATTGCACTCATTATAGTACTCACAATGCATACATTACAGATGCAAGAACACGAGACTCTTACAATGGAACTGTTCTGCAACTCATTTTCATGTATACCTCTTGGATGAATCATTTTGTATGCAGTTATACCCTTAGAATCTGTAATTCTGCAGCTGATGCAAATTTGTAAAAACTAATAACTCTTCAATAATTTGTATGTTGAGAATAACTTGATGACTAAGTTGGTGATTTAACCATAAATTATTAAACTCTTCAATAATTTCATATTATACCCATAAACTAACACGGTCACGACCTGTTCTTTATATCGTGTGTTTTTTACCTTGCTTTACTTTTGTTCCATTTCTAGAACTCATGTAAAGCATCAAGTTTTTCACGAGTTAGCTAGCCATATATCATTATCAATCAGGCCTTGGTGACACGTTTGTTTATACTTGACATTATGTGTATAGGCTTCCTTGATTCATTATGTCTTTTGGGGAAGGATTAACATCACATGCTTGGATGTTGAAAAGGTCTATGATGCACACCAAGTGCTTGATAAAATGGCTCAATGAGGATTATTGCTATTTTTATGCCACATGGTCTAGTGAAAGGAAGTGCCAGGTATCACTGCAATATGCACCAAAAATACATGGCAGGAAGTGAAACTTTGTGTTTTCTTAAGGAGAATAAAGGATATATATATATATATATATATATATATATATATATATATATATATATATATATATATATAGTGTTTGATTGAATATATATGATGGCCTAATGGATTTAGTTTTTTTCTTCATGTTCTTTGCTTCCTGCCTGAATAGCCATGGCTCTTCGCTACTCATTTTCTTATATGATCTTTTGGTCTTAAATAAGCTAACACTGTATTTTTCATGCTTTGATTTTAGACTCTACGTGAGGGGCACAATCCTTGGATACAAAAGGTAAGAGCTTCTTGCCCATAGTAGTTTTACCAATTTTGTATTTTATATCATCTTGTGTATGGATGCTGGGAAATTGAGAGTTGAGATTCATGGAGAGAAGCATTTAAGATTATACTTTCACGGGTTTTGTCAAGTCATTTGGTTTATGATGAGGCAATGCTATTTTTTCATATCCAAATCAAACCTGTAACTATGGCTTGGGTTTGACCACTTGGAGTCCACTTACATGTGGTGTGCTGACAGGAAAATACAAGAAAGGAGCTATACCAGCAGATAGCCGCTTTGCATTGGAAAATTACAAAGTAAGGTTTGATTTCCATCGTTTTGGCTGAAAAGCTTTCATTGGAGTTTTAATGTATTTGCTTGAAAATTTATTTGATCCGAGAATATGCCCACAATAATTAGTAAAGCCTTAATTTCTCGTTTGAGATGCAATACTAATGAGCACATGTGTACGTGCTTAATATACCGCTCATTGTATTTGATCTTGAATGAAAGTTCGGATTGATACATTTCCTTTCGTTCTCCGGGTGCATACTTTATCATGGTGGATGTCATCGCGTTCAAGTCGTGTACGTCGGAGACCGAAGGGAAATGCTGCCGAAATTTCGTCTAGTATGAGCATGAGAGTTAAGGACTAACTGTTAACTGAATGTTGAAAAAGTTTCTTCTCGAATGGGATAGGGCCATACCCTATCATAAGAAGTGGTTGATGAATATGTTGGACTAAGTATGAAGTTATTGGTTTTAGTCATGGATCGCGGTTGGATGAATGCTAGACGGACAAGTGATGAGTATGAGAATGGAGTGGAAGATTTTCTACAGTTTGCAAAAACAAATGCTCCTGATAGTGGTAACGGAAGGTTTTATTGTCCTTGTGTTAACTATTTGAATGACAGACAGCTAGAAGCTGAGGAGATACGTGATCATCTTATTTGTGAGGGGATTTGCAAGAGTTATACAACATGGATATGTCATGGTGAATCGTTAGACAGGCCGAGGGTGTCGGATAGAGAGGAAGTTGATGACGTGGATATGGACGATGGACTAGAGGACATGATCCGTGATGTTGGGCAAGAGTCTTTTCGGCGCACACATGTGTATGATACTTTGTGCAGTGATGCGGAAGTGACTTTGTATCCGGGGTGCACTAATTTCACATGGTTGTCAGCGGTATTAATATTGTTCAATGTGAAGGCGAGAAATGGGTGGAGCGATAAAAGTTTTACCGAATTACTTGAGTTGTTGAAAGACATGCTTCCAGAAGGTAACACATTGCCATCTCGAAACTATGAGGCGAAGAAGATATTGTGTCCGATGGGTATGGAGTATAAGAAAATACACGCTTGCCCCAATGACTGTATATTGTACAGGAAAGAGTTTGAAGTGATGCACGAGTGCCCCATGTGTGGGGTATCACGCTACAAAGTGAAGGATGGTGATTCTAGTTGTGATGTGGTCACCAAAAGTCCTCCTACGAAGGTGTTATGGTATCTTTCAGTGATTCCGCGGTTCAAGCGATTGTTTGCTAATGTAAATGATGCAAAGAACATTAGATGGCATGCTGATGAGAGGAAGTGTGATGGACAGCTTTGCCATCCGGCTGATTCTTTGCAATGGAAGAGAATTGATAGTTTGTTTCTTTATTTCGGCAATGACCCCAGAAACCTTAGGCTTGGACTTGCTACCGATGGAATGAATCCATATGGAAACTTAAGTAGTATTCATAGTTCATAGCCTGTTCTCCTGGTAATTTACAACCTGTCTCCTTGGTTGTGCATGAAGCGCAAATACATTATGTTAAGTATGATGATTTCGGGTCCTAAACAGCTAGGAAATGATATTGATGTTTATCTAAGTCCCTTGATTGAAGACTTGAGAATGTTGTGGGATGAAGGCGTTGATGTGATCGATGGGTATTGGCGTGAGACATTCAGATTGCGTGCGATGTTATTTTGCACCATCAATGACTTTCCAGCATACGGGAACCTGTGTGGCTATAGTGTTAAGGGGCATAAAGCATGTCCAATATGTGAAGAAGGCACGTGTTACCATCAACTGCAACATGGAAGGAAGACAATTTACCTTGGGCATCGGAGATTTCTCCGACGTAATCATCCTTATCGTAGATTGAGAAAAGCTTTCAATGGACTTCCGGAGAATGAAATTGCTCTGGTGGCCTTGACTGGAGAGCAAGTTTATGAAAGGGTGAACAACACTAATGTTATCTATGGGAAGACCCACAAAAAGGCTACCAAGAAGAACATATGGAAGAAGAGGTCGATCTTCTTTGATCTTCCATACTGGTGCAAGCTTGATGTAAGACATTGTATTGATGCGATGCATGTGTAGAAAAATGTGTGTGACAGTTTAATCGGAACGCTTCTCAACATTCAAGTCAAGACAAAGGATGGTGTGAATGTTCACCTGGATCTAGTTGCGATGGGTATACGAGAGCAGTTAGCCCCACATAAAGTGGGGGATAAGAAGACTTATTTGCCCCCAGCATTTCATACTTTATCAAAAAAAGAGAAAAGAAGTTTTTGCGAATGTCTACGGGGAGTCAAAGTGCCACAGGGTTACTCTTCAAATATCAAAAGACTTGTCTCAATGAAAGATCTCAAATTAGTTGTCTTAAAGTCTCATGATTGTCATGTCTTGATGCAACAACTACTACCGGTGGCCATTCGTGACATCTTGCCTAAATTAGTCAGACATGCCATTACTAGGTTATGCTTATTCTTCAATGCTATATGTAGCAAGGTCATTGACACTAAAAAGTTGGATGACTTGGAAAATGAGGCAGCCATTATCTTGTGCCAATTGGAGATGTATTTTCCACCTTCATTTTTTGACATCATGGTTCATTTGATTGTTCATATAGTGAGGGAGATTAGATTGTGCGGCCCCATTTATTTAGGGTGGATGTACCCTGTTGAGCGATACATGAAGATCTTGAAAGGATATATGAAGAATCCACACCGTCCCGAAGCATCTATTGTTGAAAGGTATGTTGCAGAAGAAGCTATTGATTTTTGTACATACTACATGTCAGAAGCGGAACCTGTAGGGCTTCCGAAGTCTAGTCACGAAGGAAGATATGATGGTAAGGGTACACGAGGTATCACTGTTAAGAGCATGGATCTAGAGGAAGTGCTTCAAGCACATTTGTATATATTGAATAACACTGATGAGGTTGAACCATACTTATGTGAGCACAAAAGCATCATCAATGAAACTTAACCTAGAATGAATGAAAAATGGTGTTTGAACAAGCATAACAAGAATTTCTTGAACTAGTTTAAAGAAAAAATTGTAAAGGATTGTATTGCTTCTGATACATTAAAATGGCTAGCACAGGGGCCTAACTTTGATGTCATATGCTGGAGTGAGTACGATATCAATAAGTTTTCCTTCTATACAAAGTCCCAGGATGACAAAAGTACTATGCAAAACAGTGGGGTTGTGGTCGTCGCAGAGTCCATGCATTTCTCTAGTTTGAAAGATAAAAACCTTGTTATGGCATCCGTTTCATACTTCGAAATCATTGAATAGATATTGGAGTTTGATTACACGAAGTTCAGAGTACCTGTTTTTAAATGTCAGTGGGTCGATAGTAACAATGGTGTGCAAACCGATGAGTTAGGATTCAAATTGGTGGACCTTAATAAGGTAGGTAATAAAGAAGAGCTTTTCATCATGGCATCCTAAGCAAAACAAGTGTTTTATATCCGTGATCCTTCTAACAAAAGGTGGTCAATGGTTCTCCAGGGAAAAAACATGTATAATGGTAGTGAGGGAAATCAAGATTCAACTCTTGATATTTATGATAGTCCTTCTTTCTCAACACGGGTGCATAATTTTAATGAGGAAAATGAAGTGGATGATGTACATGCTACTCGTAATGACCACCAAGAAGGGTTATGGGAGAACTTTACTAATTGACCACAATGCAAGTTTAGTTTGAGTTATGTTTAAAGTCATATTATATGTTTACGTTGATATTTATAAGTTATGTTTACGTACGTTGATCGATATTTATAAGTTATGTTTGATATTTATCCTGACATACTGGACAAGTTTTTTTTTTTTGTTTAAACGGGTATACATGGTTGATCCTGAGGATATCCCTCATTCATGCAGCGGGTTAGAGACCCCGTCTACGGGTAGAAAGGGTAGACGTGCCACACGAATGAGGAATTTAAATGCCAACCGTGGTTCAAATCAAAGGATAAGAATCGACTTTGATAATAACCTCAATCCTATTGGGCCAATGGTATAACAGTTTATCAGTTTTGTGGGGACCCTTGCTAGAAGCAAGCCTAGTATACTTATTGATAATTGTAAAGATGTACCGGCGGACATGAAGGATCAGATATGGGAGAGTATTCTAGTATCTATTCTTTTACGTCCTGTGTTTGTCTGTATCTACTTTATTTTAATCTTATTAATATCATACAGTAATTTGTTGATTCTTTTGGTGTTAATGTAGCTCACCTTTGACATACCAGATACGACGGATATGAAGAAATGTTTGATAAAGTAAGCTGGTGAGTGTTGGAGGGCTTTTAAGGTTGACCTGGGTAGATACTATGTATTCAATCCAAGATGTGAAAAGAACCCACCTGAGGTGTACCCGTTTCTTGACCAGACGACGTGGGATCGCTTTGTTCAAAGCCGACATGATCCCAACTTTCAGGTTAACTTATTTGATTTGTCTCTAAATTTATGTAATTTCATTAATTTTATTTACTTATGTAACTTAATTGTCTTCTATTTATAACAGGAGAAGAGGAAAAAGGGGCAGGAAAACCAAAGCAAGAATGTCTACCCCCATGTATTGTCTCGTGGGGGATATAAAAAACTTGATCAGATAATGGTGGAAGAGGAAAAGAAAGCATTTCAGGAAGCAGCATCTCAGGCAGATCCTAACACTGAAAATCATCCAGAAGTTGTTGATCCACCTCCACCCCCACGCCATCGTAAATGGAAGAGGGCCCGACAAAGAAATACGGGACAATATACATCTGAGGAGGCCCGCCAAGTAGCTAAGAAGATTGTAAGTATAGTTTGAATTGTAATTGTCATTTTAACATTGTTACCGAATTGTAATATGACCTGATATTTTATATGTTATATGATGCCTTGGACGAGTAGGTAACCCAAGGAACCTTTGTTTCTAGAGGACGCGATGATATCTTAGTTACTGCTATCGGTAAACCAGACCACCCGGGCCGTGTCATTGGTGTTGGATGGGGTGTCGGCATTCACCAATACCATGGTTCATCTTCACACCAATGCCACAGGGATGTTGATGCAGATAGAGCACGGCTAAAATAGGAGATTGCAGCTGAGCTTAGACAGGAGATGGCCTAGTAGTTTGCCCAGGAGTTGGCAATATTGACTTCTATGTCCCAGCAGATGACAGATGTCCAACCCTCTGTCCAACCCTCTGTCCATGTGAGCACTAAGGGCTCATGTGATCCTCCTCATCAGCCTGAAAATGATGATGATGATGATGATGATGATGATGATGATGATGATGATGATGATGATGATGATGATGACGACCCTGATAGGTGTGAGTTGTATGTTGATGATCATCATGATCGTCGCTTAGTGGCATTGGGGAGGGTACATAATAACTTCGGTAATACCATACACCATCATTTATTACCGGATGATCAGGTGAGGGTCGTAGTTGAGATTATTCGAGATGCTGATGCTCGAGTCCCTGTGCCCACTGAGGAGGTTCAAACAGTGGGTCAGGCCCCCGATAACTTCATCCCCTAGCCAAGAAGACTGGTCAGGTTTCTTGTTGCATCTGAGGTATTCAGTTAGTTGTGTTTTTCTATATTTTAGGATGTTGGAAATGATATTCTGCCTAAAAGGTCGGATCCAGGAAAACCAGAGATGTCCGCTCCTGCCAAGGTATTCATTTGACCATTTAATTAATTGAATGAAATAACTTATCTGTGATTACTAATATATATCTTTGTTGTTTAGGGGATCGACAAAGGGGCACCTGGTGATGTTTTTAAACTTCTGGCTATACAGGTTGTGACCATGGAGAATGATGCAGCTTTGATAAGGTTGGAACATGATGCCAGGCCAGGTGACAAACTGTATATCCCAAAGAAGGAACTTATGGAGATTGTACTCGATAAAGAAATGCCTAGTTCTGCACACCTATCGTTATGGTGCACGTAAGTACATTTTATTTATAAGCTAAATAATTAAATTTTAAATACTATGATAATTAACATGTTTTTTCAATATATTAGGTATCTGCATCGTATGTTAGTTGATCAGGGTAACCTCACCCTTTATGGGTTCATTGACCCCATGTTCATTCTGGGTGATGTTCTCCTAGCATCAAAAGACCTGGTCGCCACCATACGTGATATACTTGCCCGAGACGATCATCAATTCTACCTTGCGTCTTATCTCAATAAGTAAGTACCAGTTATTTAATTATAACTATATATGACTTAGTCATTAATTGTTCCGCAAATACAGCAAGCATTGGCAACTGTTGATCTTGTACCCTCGGATGAATGTCGTGGTCTTCTTCTGCTCAATGGGAAATAAGTCGGCGAATGAACTGAAGATTATCATGGAAACGTAAGCATTAAAATAATTTATAATCAGTAATGCAGTTGTTTTAATTATCTGAAATCTATTAGATATACTTTAATTAATGTTTATTTTGTCATGATAGTTCTATTAATGCAAACCACATGTTACGTGGTGAAAGGCGTCAAGCTATTAGATGGATTATTCCTAACGCAAGATATTTATTAGTTCAAATGCTTCAAATGCAGTGGGTATAATTATTGATTTCTATTTAATTCCTCATATTCTAATTGGGTTTCATTTGTACGTAGTCCCGTATACAATGTGGATCATGGGAATGTGGATACTATGTGATGAAGTGGATGGTCGAAATTATCTCCTCTAGGATCACTGAAAGATGGCACGAGGTAAATGTTAATTGCTAACAATTAGAAGTAACAGTTATAGATTCGTTATATGTTTTATGTTAGTTTATTACTTAAAAGATATAATCTTTTGTCCAATTAAACTTGCAGATATTCAACAATTTGACTCCATTATCTGATGCTGACATCAATAACATAAGGAGGCATTGGGCAACTTTCTTTCTTGAAGTGTACCAACCATAGTTTGTATGTAGTTAGTTTAAAAACTTATCACTAGCTATAGTGTAATTTTGACTGATATATATTTTGATATGAAATCTATAATATATAATGTGGCTTTTTGGTTTCTAATTATCTTTGTTGTCTGAATGTAATTGAACATATGTATTGTTTGTATTAAATTCAGTATATATTAATTTAGTGTGTTTTTGTTGTACAAAAGTGATTGTGTTGAGAATATTTAGAATAGGTTATACTGGTATTGATCTGGATTATTGAAACAGGGGAAATGAATGATAGAAATGAAAAAAGAGTTTTTTTTTTTAAAATGAGACTTTTCACATCGGTTATACAAAAACCGATGTGGAAAGTTCACTTTTCAAATGGGTTATTTAAAAATCGATGTGGAAAGAGTTTTGTAATAACCCATGTGAAAAATGAACTTTCCACATCGGTTATTTAGAAAACCGATGTTAAAAGTGTACTTTAGACATTGGTTTTAAAACCGATGTGAAAAGTATCAATAAACAACATCGGTCGTTTCAACATCAGTTTAAAAACCGATGTGAAAAGCCAAAAATAACCAATGTGGAATCCCTTTTCTGCACTAGTGTGCAGACACTTCCAAATAGAAGTTGTTCTGGCAATTTCAAACACTTGCACACTAAACACTTTCTCCATTGATCTGGCAATTTCAAACACTTGCACGCCCATTGTGATCCATGTGCATGTCTTACACCCACCTTGAAGAGACGGGGTCGAGGGGAGTGAAGAAGAAAACAAAATTTGAAAAATAAAAACGGAAGGGAAGAAATGAGAGAGGAGAATTGTTTTTTTTAAAAATTGTTTTTTGAGTGTATCGTTTTCTTATGATAAAACACTACAAAATATCTAGATGTCAAGTAGGTTATTAACAAAGCCATCAAATGGTTGCTCAAAACGTTGTATGTGAAACTTTAAGTTACATTACCTATGACTATGCAACTTCTCGATCTTGAATTGAAAGGGGAAAAGAAAAGAACGAACCTAACTGCTTCACAAGGAAAGGGCAATTGGGTAGAGAGAATACTCCCAAAACAATAAAAATGAAGGAAGTATGATAGTGCCCATACGATATATGTGGTTTATATAAATACAAAGAATGGCCTGAGTTAAGATAAGAGTGAAACAAAATTATTATAAGCAAATTAGTGTAGAGCTATTTTATACTATCAACTGATCACAAATCATGGTACAATTGACTTTTAAGAAAGTTAAGATAAGAGTGAAATATTCTTAATAATATATCAATTTGTGATTGATGGACGGTGTAAAAAATGCATACTAATTAAATCCATGAAGTATATGCATCATAACAAAATGGCAGGTAAACATTATAAGAAATTTATTAAAACATTTAATGTCCTTTATTAATAATATTACTTGATAAATAATTTTTTTAATCATTTGAAATGAAAGTATTAAATACTTTTTATGTTTTTAAAATTGTAGCATTTATATTTTAATATTTCTTATTTTACTTATGAAGCATTTATGTCACTGTATTAATTTTGTATATTTTTATTTTCTAAATTTCGTGATTTTTTAATTTTTATACTATTTTAAAAAATTAAAATTAAATTAAATTTTAAAAATAGGTGATCTTATGATCCTATATCCAAAGCAAGCCAACTTTAATGATTGATAGATTTGATAGTAACGACTATTAGTTAGTAGACTTGAAAATATATCATGAAAAGGAAAAGAATTAAATACAATTTTTTCACCAGAAGAATTAAATAGAATTTAGTAAATAATATGTATATGTGATATTTGTGGATGCTATGTACTTTCAGGAAATCAATTTTGATGATGAGCAACAAAAGCAAAGCAACTGATTGAGAAATGAAAAGTGCAAGATCAAAGAAAGATTATCCAAGACCAAGAGAAGAACTTCAAGGGTATATAGTTGAGTTTGATCTTAGGATTATATGTAAGATTCAAGTATATGATTGGCTATTAAAATTGAAATAACTAAAATTGGTTTTAAAGTTGAAAATGGGCTTAAGGTTTTTCAAAGACTTGGAAAAATGATTTCAATAATTTATGAAATGAGCAAAATGTTGAAAATGGTTTTCATAATAGTTAAGAATGTTCTTAAGGTTGAAAAACATCATTTTTGTGAAAAATGAAATGGCATAATCGATTATCATATGCTCATAATCGATTATTGGGTTTTGGAAAATTCAGGACAGCAAACAGAGGCCTCATAATCGATTATCGGATGGCCATAATCGATTACAGGAAATCTTATAATCGATTTTGCATCGCAGAAAGTACAGAAAACGCGTGACAACTGTTTAAAATGGTCATATTTTCACCCCTCACTATAAATATTCTACAGTAGCTCTGAAAACCCTAGGTTAACACTCTAAGAACACTTGCCCAACATCTTTAATCTCAAGATTCAATCTTTCACTCTTGAAATCAAGATTTGAGCCAACCCTACACAAAAGTCATAGTGCTTCAACTTGTATTGATTCAACCTTTTGAGGTATTCTTCTTTGTAATCATTTTTGCTTTATTTTGTTGGTTAAAGAGAGTGAGGAATCTCTCTACTTTGTGATTGTAACAAGGGTGGGGTATCCCTTGGTTTGATTTAGAGGCTCTTGCACAAGGGTGGGGGATCCCAAGTGAAGAGTGCTCAAGTTTGTAAAGCTTGGATTTGCTTTAGTCTGAAATACTCACAAATGTATTGTGGGGACTGGATGTAGGTCACTCAAGGGAGTGATTGAACCAGTATAAATCGATTGTATGATTTTCTCTTCCTTTATATTTTTACAATTTCTCAAAAATTAGTCTAGGTCACAAAAATGGGACAAAAATTTTTAAGATCTCAATTCACCCCCCCCCCCCCCCCCCCTGTCCTGAGATTGAAGCCACTTGGTAACAAGTGGTATCAGAGCTAGACTCTTGTCTAAAGAGCCTAGTAGCTTCAAGAGAAAGATGGCTTCAAATTGGCAACTCCAAGAGGGAGCTTCTCTTAGTCGTCCTCCAGCTTTCAATGGTCAAGACTATTCTTATTGGAATGAGAGAATGAAGATCTTCATTAAGGCAATAGATATGGATGTCTGGGATGTTGTAGAAAATGGGCCTTTTGTTCCTACTCATATGGTAAATGGGTTTTTTCTCAATAAGAATAGAGATGAATGGACAGAAGATGAAAAGAAGAAAGTTTAATATAATCTCCGTGCAAAGAACGTCATCACTTCGGCCTTGAGTTCGGATGAGTTCTTTAGAGTTTCCAATTGTAAGACAACTCAAGAAATGTGGGACACTCTTCTAGTTACACATGAAGGCACAAGTGAAGTCAAGAGATCAAGAACAAACACTTTGATCCGGGAATATGAGCTTTTTCGAGTGAATCAAGGAGAAAGTATTCAAGAGATGCCAAAGAGGTTCACTCACATAGTGAATCAACTTGCTTCAATGGGGAAAACATTTCCAAATGAATATTTGATCAACAAGATTCTTATGTGCTTGAGTAGAGATTGGCAACCCAAAGTCACCGCAATAGCGGAATCAAGAAATCTAGCAACTATGACTTTGGCCACTCTCTTTGGAAAGTTACAAGAACATGAGTTGGAGCTTATAATTAATCGCTTAGTGGAGCATGAAGAGAAAGGCAAGAAGAAGAAGGGTATAGCCCTTAAAACATCAACCTCCTATGCAAGTAATGAAAATGATGATGAGGGTGTGTTAGATGAAGATGATGAGAACATGGCTCTATTGGTTAGAAAGTTCAAGAAGTTCATGAAGAAAAATAATTTTCAAAGAAGGAGCTTTCCACCACATAAGTTCTCAAGCAAAGAGGGTCCTTCAACTCCTCCAACATGCTATGAATGTGGCAAGCCGGGACACATGAAGATGGAATGCCCCAACTTGCAAAAGAAATCATCAAAGTTTGAAAAGAAATACTCCAAGGAAAAGAAAGGAAAGAGAGCTTATATAGCTTGGGAGGATAATGACATGAATTCATCGGATAGCTCCGATAGTGAAGAAGCCCAACTATGTCTCATGACTAATCATGAGAGCGAAAGTGAGGTAGAATCTAACTCTTCCACTAATTCTTATGATGAATTGCATGATGTTTTTTTTAGAATTACATAAGGATTCTATGAGGTTAGCTAAAGCTTTAGATAATTCAAAGAAAACCGTTTGTTATTTACAAAATCAAGTAATTGCCTTAACTAAGGAAAGACTAGAGCTTAAAAAAGGAAACTATAGCCTTGGTTACATTAAAGGAAATTATGTTTGTGAAAAATACATAAAGTATGAAAAGGAAGTTAAAGACCTTCAGTGCATGATAAAAAAGTTCACTAATGGTAGGGATAACCTAAATGCATTGCTTGGAAACCAAAAGGCATGTTATGACAAAACCGGCTTAGGTTACAAACCTCCTGTGGATGAAAAATCAATTAAGAACACATTTGTAAAACCTAAGGTTTCTACTAGCCCTTTCACTAGATGTTATTATTGTGTTAAAAGGGGACATACCGCATCCATTTGCACGGCTAGAAAGAAAACAAGTGAGAAAAAGATATGGGTTCCTAAGGGAACATTTTATCATGCTAACCAACAAGGACCCAACAAGATTTGGGTACCTAAACAATCCCAATGAATTTGTTTTGTAGGTGCGCTTCAAGGTACATGGAGCCGATTGGTACCTTGATAGCGGTTGCTCCAAACACATGACCGGAGACAAATCAAAGTTCTTAACTCTTACACCCAAGAAAGGTGGTCATGTGACATATGGTGACAATAACAAAGGAACAATACTTGGGATAGGTAACGTTGGTAAGGATCTCTCTACTTCTATAGACAATGTGTTGTATGTTGAAGGTTTGAAACACAACTTGCTTAGTATTAGTCAACTATGTGATAGAGGAAATATAGTTATTTTTTATTCAAATAGTTACATAATTGAGGATAAAAATAGCAAGTAAGTAAGGATGATAGGAAATAGAGTAGACAACATATACATGATTAGCCTAGATGAAGTCTCATCTCATAATGCATGTTGTCTTGTTAGTAAAGAATAAGACTCTTCGTTATGGTATCGTAAGATAGCTCACATTCACATGGATCACTTGAATAAGCTAGTTTCAAAAGATTTAGTTATTGGTTTACCTAAAATCAAATTTTAAAAGAATAAGCTTTGTGATGCATGCCAGAAAGGAAAACAAGTCAAGGTGTCATTTAAATCTAAGAATATTGTGACTACTAACAAGCCTTTGCAGTTGTTACATATGAACTTGTTTGGCCCCTCACGAACAATGAGCTTTGGAGGGAACTACTATGCCTTGGTCATAGTAGATGAATACTCAAGATACACATGGACTCTCTTCTTAGCTCACAAGAGTGATGCATTCACGGCATTCAAAAGACTTTCAAAGAGCATACAAAATGAGAAGGAGCTCAAAATAGTTTCAATCCGAAGTGACCACGGTGGAGAATTTGAGAATGAACAATTTGAGAGCTTTTGTGAGGAATATGGGATTGAGCACAATTTTTTAGCTCCAAGGACACCTCAACAAAATGGAGTTGTTGAGAGGAAGAATCGATCCTTGGAGGAACTTGTAAGAACCATGCTCGATGATCATGAACTCCCAAAATATTTTTGGGCCGATGCTGTAAGTACTGCTTGTTATGTTATGAATAGGGTATTAATTAGACCAATATTAAAGAAAACCCCATATGACCTTTACAAAGGTAGAAAACCAAACATTGCACACTTGCACATTTTTGGATGTAAATGTTTTGTGTTAAACAATGGAAAAGATAACTTGGGTAAATTTGATGCAAAAGCGGATGAAGGCATTTTTCTTGGATATTCACTAACAAGCAAGGCTTTTAGGATTTATAATAAAAGAACCATGACCATAGAGGAATCTGTACATGTTTCATTTGAAGAGTCTAACCCCAAGAGGTTGGGAAAAGATATTGATAATCTTGTAGATGCAATAGATAATGTTTATCTTTATGAGCAAAAGGAAGAAAACAAAAAGAAGGAAGAATCACCAAGTCCACCTCAACAAGAAGAGGAAGCTAGCACAAGCAACGAGCTACCAAGAGAGTGGAGAACTTCAAGATATCATCCACTAGAGAATATCATTGGAGAGGTAACCCAAGGGGTAACTACTCGAAACTCTCTTAGAAATGCATGTAATCATCTTGATTTTGTTTCTCAAATAGAGCCTAAAGCTATAGATGAGGCATTAATAGACGAACATCGGACTATTTCTATGCAAGAGGAATTAAATCAATTTGAAAGAAATGATGTTTGGGAACTTGTCCCTAAGCCTAGAAGCCAACAAATCATAGGAACCAAATGAGTATTTAGAAGTAAATTTAATGAAACCAGAATAATTGTTAGAAACAAGGCTAGACTAGTAGCTAAGGGATACAACCAAGAAGAAGGAATTGATTATGAGGAAACTTATGCCCCTGTAGATAGATTAGGAGCCATTCGCATGTTGCTTGCATTTGCATCTATCATGGATTTTAAACTTTACCAAATGGATGTTAAAAGTGCTTTCCTAAACGGTTTCATTCAAGAAGAAGTGTATGTTAAACAACCACCCGGATTTGAAAGTTATGAAAAACCTAATCATGTTTACAAACTTAAAAAGGCACTTTACAGGTTGAAACAAGCTCCTAGAGCTTGGTATGAAAGATTAAGCAAGTTTTTATTAAATAAAGGTTTTGAAAGAGGCAAAGTTGACACAACTCTTTTTATCAAAATTTCAAAAGATGATATCTTGCTTATTCAAATTTATGTGGATGACATAATATTTGGTGCTACTAATGATTTGCTTTGCAAGGAGTTTGCTAGTATTATGCATAATCCATTTGAGATGTCCATGATGGGTGAGCTTAACTTCTTTCTTGGGTTGCAAATCAAGCAAACAAGAGAGGGAACCTTCATCAACCAATCCAAATATTGCACGGAGTTGCTCAAGCGCTTTGACATGGATAATGCAAAGAAAATGGCCACCCCAATGAGCATTTCATGTTATCTTGACAAAGATGAAGGAGGTAAACCCATAGAATTAAGTAGATATAGAGGTATGATTGGCTCACTCCTTTATTTAACTGCAAGTAGACCGGATATCATGTTTAGTGTGTGTATGTGTGCTAGATATCAAGAAAATCCTAAAGAATCACACTTATCTGCAGTAAAAAGAATAATGAGATACCTAATAGGAACACAAAATGTGGGCTTGTGGTATCCCAATGGAGCCACTTGTAGTTTGGTTGGTTATTCAGACTCTGACTTTGTCAGATGCAAATTGGATAAGAAAAGCACTAGTGGGACATGCCACTTGTTAGGAAATGAATTAGTATCTTGGCATAGCAAGAAACAAGTTAGCGTGGCATTGTCAACTGCTGAAGCGGAATATGTTGCAACAAGGAGTTGTTGTGCTCAAATCCTATGGATGAAGCAACAACTTCTAGATTATGGAGTAGTTCTTGATCACATTCCCATTAAATGTGATAATACTAGTGCAATCAACCTCACTAAGAACCCAATTCAACACTCTAGGACTAAGCACATAAAAATTAGGCACCATTTCATTAGAGATCATGTATTAAAAGGTGATTGTGTGCTTGAGTTTGTTGAATCATCTAAGCAATTAGGAGACATTTTCACCAAACCTTTGCAAAAAGAAAGCTTTTTCTATATTAGAAGGGACTTGGTATAATTGATCAATCTTATATTGAATGAGTGAAATTGATTTGTTTGATTGTTTGAAAATGTTGTGAAATGTGATTTTTGTTGATTGTTGTTTGGTTGTCATAATTAGAATGTCACACAACTCACAATAATTATTGGATGAAATTGATTTTCAAGTAATAAATTTAAAAGTATAAGGTTGTAGAATCAAAGAAGTGTAAAAAATTGTGTTTCCTGAAAATTTAAAAGACAATAATCGATTATTTACATGAAAATAATCGATTGCCACGCGTTTGTGTGCTCAAACCTGCAAAATCGAACCCAGGTAATTGATTATTATGGTCCCGTAATCGATTACGGACATTCAGCCACTCAGTCTCAGGAAAATTGCAGGTGGATAATCGATTATCCCATCCTATGAAATCGATTATATTGCACTGCTATATAAATAAAATTAGGTTTTTGTGCAGCCACCTTCTTCCTCACAACTCAGTCGCGCCTCCCTTCGTCTTCTCTACTCTAACCACACCTCAACCTCCATTTCCACCTTCAAACCTCCATTTTCATCAACCTCCATCAACACCCACTACATCAAAACTTCATTTTCACCCATTTCCTCCATTTCCAACATCACCCACACGTCAAATCACGCCCCACCACTCATATCTCCACAAAATAATGCCTCCTTCCTCTAATTCACCCTTCAATCCTCTATTTTGTTCATAGCCATCACTACCCACACACTCAATCATGCCAACTCAGAAGTCTTATGGGTTTTCCAAACCCCCCAAACAAACGAAAGAAGTCCTCCACAGAGCAAGGACAATCATCTGAGCCATCCCAAGAGCAAGGTCCAACTCCGTCACCTCGGGCAGTTTCTCTTGTAGGTAAATACTTTACCTCAAATATTCAGTACCAAAACTTTATATCAAATTTTCCTACTAGGGATATAGATAAGCCCGTGGTTTTAGATTATCATTAGTTTTTGGACCAAATTGGGTTCCATTTCTTTGAAAAATTGATAAATCTGGACCTCGTTGAGTTTATGAAATTCAAGGGTCCATATTATGAGGAACCAATCCAAGCATTTTATACCAATCTTAGGTTTACAAAAGAATCTGGTCTGTTGATATCTGAAGTTAAGGGGTTTAAGATTGAAATGACCCTAGAAGAGTTTGGGAATATTGTAAATCTGCCCACTGATGGGGATATGTGTCTTGATTTTAAACTCCCTACCCACTGGACTGATTTTGATTCTGACACGGCCCTTGACTGCTTCAAACACTTAGAGGTTGGTTTCACCAAACCCGTTCTCGCTAAATCCCTCACTGTTCAGAATCGACTGATTCACTACAATATCGTGCATATACTCATTCCTAAATGTGGAAATTATGCACAAGTTAATCACAACCGAATCCTGTTGATGTGGATCATTAAAACCCAAAGGCGGGTTAACTGGGCTCACCTTGTTGCATATCACATGAATGCAATCAAACTCAGGAAAGGGGCAGATCTGCCATATGCTCTGCATATCACTCGCATTTTGGAACACTTCAATGTTCCATTGTGGGGTGAAATCAAAGTTCAAACAGAAAAATCACACACATTGTTTACTGTTGGGTCTATAAATCACATGAACATGAAGTATATAGATGGCGATTGGGTTTATCCCAACCTTGGCTCCATCTCAAATGGTCTGCAAATACATCGTTTGAAGAATTGGAGCAAAGTCTTAAGGCAGCTAAAGATAGAGATGCCCGGAGGCAACAAGCTGCAAACAGAGATGCTAGAGGGACACAAGGTGCAGCCTCCTCTAGTGTTGATCCCTTGGAGTGGATATTCACTGAGATGCGGGAGATGCGCCTAGAGATGCGGGAGACGTGCCAAGAGATGTGAGAGCACTTTGATCGTCTTGAGCGTCAACGAGGCAGTTCCTCTCATGATGCTTTCATTGCTCCAGATGATATGTCTGCATCACCTGGGGATGACTCCTTCTATGGATAGCCTGATTCTCTTGCCTTCTATGTTTTTGATCTTATAATGTTTTAGATGTTAGTGCATGGACTTGGTTTGTACTATTATTTTGCTATGGCTTAAGATTTGTTTAAGGCCAACTAGTTTCATGATCTAGGACTTATGACTATGTGGATGTTTATGGATGTTTATGCCTTTGGTCTCTTATGGATGAATGATGCAAATTTCACTTTGCTTGGATGCCTTATTATATTATTGAAATGTGTGATTGGGATATGCACTCCTAATGTGGTTGGACTTATTATATTTTGATGGATGCAAATATGGATGCTAATGGTATAGATAATTGTTGATGATTTCAAATTTTGAATGATAAATACCATGATCGAACAATTAGACCATTTTTTGATAATGCCAAAAAGGGGGAGAGATATGCATTGGAATGTTGCTATATGTATTGGATTATTTTTTTGTGAAATAGATATATTTGAATGAATATCCATATGCTTGGATAATTGATTTGATTGAATGAAAATAGATTTGAATGATAAATTGGAAGGATTATTGGCATGAAATAGGCAAAAATATACTGGAAGGATTACCACTCTGATTATCTTTTATATGATACTTGTGGCTAACCTCCCACCTAAGTTTTTCAAAAATCTCAAAAAGGGGGAGAATGTGGATGCTATGTACTTTCAGGAAATTATTTTTGATGATGAGCAGCAAAAGCAAAGCAATTGATTGAGAAATGAAAAATGCAAGATCAAAGAAAGATTATCCAAGACCAAGAGAAGTACTTCAAGGGTATATAGTTGAGTTTGGTCTTAGGATTATATGTAAGATTCAAGTGTAGGATTGGCTATTAAAATTGAAATAACTACAATTGGTTTTAAAATTGAAAATGGGCTTAAGATTTTTCAAAGACTTGGAAATATGATTTCAATAATTTATGAAATGAGCTAAAGGTTGAAAATGGTTTTCATAATAGTTAAGAATGTTCTTAAGATTGAAAAACATTATTTTTGTGAAAAATGAAATGGCATAATTGATTATCATATGCTCATAATCGATTATTGGGTTCTTGAAAATTCAGGACAGCAAACAGAGGCCTCATAATTGATTATGAGATGCCCATAATCGATTATCAGATGGCCATAATTGATTACAGGAAATCTCATAATCGATTATGCGTCGCAGAAAGTACAGAAAATGCGTGACAGCTATTTAAAATGGTCATATTTTCACCCCTCACTATAAATACTCTACAGTAGCTCCGAAAACCCTAGATTAACACTCTAAGAACACTTGCCCAACATCTCTAACCTCAAGATTCAATCTTTCACTCTCGAAATCAAGACTTGAGTCAATCCTATACAAGAGTCATAGTGCTTCAACTTGTATTGATTCAACCTTTTGAGGTATTCTTCTTTGTAATCAATTTTGCTTGATTTTGTTGGTTAAAGAGAGTGAGGAATCTCTCTAGTTTGTGATTGTAACAAGGGTGAGGTATCCATTGGTTTGATTTAGAGGCTCTTGCACAAGGGTGGGGGATCCCAAGTGAAGAGTGCTCAAGTTTGTAAAGCTTGGCTATGATTTAGTGGAAAATTCACAAATGAATTGTGGGGACTGGATGTAGGTCACTCAAGGGAGTGATTGAACCAATATAAATCGGTTGTGTGATTTTCTCTTCCTTTATCTTTTTACAATTTCTCAAATATTAGTCTAGGTCATAAAAAGGGACAAAAAATTTTAAGATCTCAACCCCTCCCTCTTGAGATTGAATCCACTTGGTAACAATATTAATAATTAATAATCATTAATTAGTATATTAAAAAATACATTAAAAAAATTAAAATAAATAATAAATTATATGTATAGGTGACACCATGTGACTCATAAAAGAGGATAATGTAATATGGTGAAACTTTCAAGAATGAATACCCTAATTTAATCATTGCTCCGTTGTTTCTGTTTCATATTTGTAATTTGAATGTCACGGAACGACTCATGCCCCAATCTATTGAGATTTAAATTGATAATGGTCATATGCAGAAGATAATTGGATAATTCAATATAGAAAGCATTGACATATAAACTATGAAGTGATTTTTCTAAGATCATAAATAATTCACCTTTCTTCCTAAACCAGGTCAGGGGTTCGAATCTTGTCTCTTGTGTATGAAGAAAATCTGAATGGGACCTTGTGTGCCCCTCAGGTTCCCTGACGGAGATTAGTCACTGCTAACAATGGTGGATACTTCGTACCTATGTCATGGTTACAAAAAAAAACAGGTCTCGACATTTAATTTAATTTGGATATATATATATATATATATATATATATATATATATATATATATATATAATAGAAAGGGAGAAGCGCCAATTCAAACTAACCGGAAAAAATAAATGTTTTGATCTTCTTATAATTAATGGACATGAGCTTAAAGTACGAATATTTAAACTATATTTGTTAATCTTTTTATGGTAGTGGTCGGAAGATTTTCCTATCGAAAATAAGGGTATAAAAGTAATTTATTTTTTATTTAATATATTATTTTCACTAATTATCTTATTTAACATTATTTATTTTTCATATCTTCAATACATTAAATGAAAGATATATTGTTTGTATAAAAAAATATACATAGATATATTGTGATTCAAAATTTAAATAGAATAGACAATAATGTCTCTTTATTTCAGATATTATTTCTACTAATTATCCTATGGATATTGCTAACGAGTGTGAAGTGACATAAGGATATTGGTTAAGGATACCAATAAAAGCAAGTTTTCATTGAAAAACTAAAAATAACAATTATCAAAATATTGAATATATTATTTTCCAATAAAAAATTATTTTTTTGGTTCCTTAGAGCACTCGTTAGCATTCTCCTTATCTTATTTAATATTTAAGATTATTTGATTTTCATATCTTCAATGCATTAAATGAAAGAAATAATTATGATTCAAATTTCAAATAGAATAGAAAATAATGTCTTTTCATTTAGATATTATTTCTACTAACTATCTTATTTAATATTATTTGCTTTTCATATCTTCAATGCATTAAATGAAAGATACAATTGTGATTCAAATTTCAGATAGAATAGAAAATTAATGTCTTTTCATTTTAGATAAAGGGACTTGGAGATTATAAAAGTGCTACAATCCTCAATCATTGTAGAAAAGGTTGGGTTTTCTTTCATGCTTTTCATTTGGCATCTTTTTTACATTTTTCATCTACAACCCTCAATCGTTGTGTTAATGCATGTTTGTTGATTTTGAAAAAACTAAAAATTGGCCTCCATTGCATTATATTACACAGCAAAATATTTTTGGTTTATTAGCTGATTTTGAAAATCAGATTTGATTTTTGACATATTTGTAGATGGGAAATCGTGATCCTTCATCAGTCCATGCAAATATAGGTGGTTTGTGGTTGAATTTGATCCATACAAGGTTTGATCTTTGACCTTACCATAATGTGTTGCTGCTTATTTTTTTAGGAACATTTTTCTATACTTTGAATTAATTATCTTTGATGTTAGTATAGTTGGAATTAATTTTCTTTCTTTTCCAGCCATATGGAAAGATTCGCAACTTTTTTGCAATGATTTCTACTAGAAATGGTAATGGATAGGGTACTATAGTACCCGTCCCCGTACCCGCGTTTAAAATATTTACCAGTACCCAAACACCTACCAGCGTGGGTAGCAACTTTAGTACCCTTACCCCTACCCTCTACTCACACCCGTTACCCTCAATTTAACCGTGAAAAAGTAATAAATAATAAAATAAATGTTCTATTGATTAAAAAAAGATTCAAATGTCTTTTAAATCTACTCATAAAACATTACAAATGCAAATATTTAAATAAATAAAAACATTCAAAAAACAATTATAGATGCAACTAGGTTTAGAAAGTTAAGAATCTTTAGATTAATTTTTGTTTTAAAATTTGTATTATAGTTAAAATTATATATATATATTATTAATATAAATAAATAGATAATTATATATACATATACATATGTGCGAGTGCAGGGCGGGGTGCATACCATAGTACCCGTACCCGCACCCATTCTCATTCAAATTTTCGGGTAATTATCCGGACCCTTACCCATTGTGCGGGTAATTACCCTACCCATCATGGGTGTAACACCCCTTTTTCTCGATTAGTTTATGAGGAAATTATTAAGCATGATTGAAGGCTTAGTCATGTTCCTTAGGTGTTAGTTAGCTTGCGTTTCAAGATTGAGGAGAATCTGAGTTGAAACGGGTCCGGAACACACACAAACATAAACCGAACGATTAATTGGTCAATTAATTAATTTATTTAGAATTAGAATATTAAAATTAGGATGGACTTGAGTAAATTATATTTTTAAGATTAGCCTAAAATAATTACGGAAAAATATTCAAGCAGTAGGTTACACGAGGAAAATGCGGAAGAAAATATCTGGTTTTGCTGATAGGGCAACACGCGGCGACACGTGGGGATGACACGTGTCACTTTTAGACACATGGAGGAGGGGAGGTGCCACATGTGGACACTTGGATTCCACGAACTAAGCCTAAACCTATCTAGATGACACCTAACTCTCCGCACCTAAACAATGACACCTAGTAACTTAAAGACACCTAATTAGCTAACTATTGGACACCTAAGCTTACTAAAAGCTCATGAAGTAATCTAGATGGAATATAACTAAAATAATAGCTTCATCTTCAACATTTTCGTGAGCTAAGAGAAAGAGAAGGAAAGGTGAAAGAAAAGTGAAGCCATTGTTGTGGGTTTGGAGAGATTGGTAGGAGCAGTTTCAGTATAACCATCGTCAAGCACTCTTCAACCGTTGGATCATTCCAAAATTTTATTATAAGGTTCAAGACTTGCGGTTATTCTTATCCAAAGGTCAAAGTTTTGAAACAATCTTCAGAGATTAGTTTACCGTTGGATCGAGCTGAAACTTTGTGAGGTGGTTTAGGATAGATAGTTAGTCGTTTTCACCGTTCATTTTTGTAATTAAACTTGTGACCAGCGATATGGAGCTCGGACAGTAGCACTTTTGATGTCTTTTGTCCAAGATCTTGAACTCATTTTTCTAGTCCGAATTTCGTTTCAGTCAGCGGCTGTTTGGGGTATGTTCTTGCTTCAATTCTTCATTTTCAGTTCATAATTAGGATGATTTTTTCAAACGTTGTGTTGATCGGTTGTTAATTCTGCAATTGCTTATGTGTTTCTGCCTGTTTTTGGAACCTGTGTGTGTGGTAGGGACAATTTTTGGTCCAATGCACATATAGGGGGTGTTGATGGCAGATTTGTGGATGTTGTTGGAAAGCATGTCGAGGTTCGTGACAGTAGCACGGACATGTTAGAGAGCTTTACAGGAAGCGTGTACTGTCAGGTGAGGGGGAAGAAACTGCAATTATCAGAAAATTAGGCATAGAATAGGACTGTTAACATGTGTATGGCTCCTCAAACCCTACTTGTAATTGATATATGTTGATGTGTATGTGTGTTGTTAATATTCTTAACATGCTTATCTGACAACATGAAGATTGATAACATGCTTAGTTGATGCTAATATGCCTACTGTGACGCTATGTTGCTTGCTATAATTACTGTTGATAACACGATAGTATGTTGACCGTTGATATGGTGCTATTGTGGTTGATCTGATCTTGGTTGAGTTAGGAGATGGTTGTTGTGGTGTTATACCAATAGGATATTTAATGATGATTCGACACATAGATTAAGTTGAATTGATTTGAGTTGGTTGAAATCTTCAAAGTTGGAAGGTGTTGATCACTAAGACTTTGATCCAGTGTGGTTGAGGTACTAGATGCATATGATGGAAATAATCATTGGTGATGGATGCATGTTCATATCATGCATATCGTTGATCAACCTTGTGGGTAGCCGCAACAGTCGTTTTAGCGGTTACTGATATGAGGTTGATGGTTGTGAATGACTACAATGATAGTTGGACGGTTGTCACAAAGGAGCCGTATGAATAGCTGCAACAGTAGTTTGAGTGGCTTTCATATGAGGTCGGATCATACTTGTGTATAACTGCAATAGCTGTTTGAGTGGTTACTGCACAAGGGAGGTGACCGTGTCGACTGCAACAGTCGTTTGAGTGGTTGTCATGGTGGAGCCGTGTGAACAGTTGCAACAACTGTTTGAGCAATTGCTACACGAGGTTGAGGTGGACTATCCAGAGCGACCAAGTTGGTGGAACTCAGAGGTGGAGAGATGCGGGTGCTTTCTCATTGTTGGAGAACTTCTCGAGTTTCTCACAGTGGAGTGATTCGGGAAGGCAGTGCTTCCTTCGCGTATGGAGGACCACTGTTGCACTCTCTTGGTAATGCGGGAGCCAGTAGACCAACTCCTGACTTATGTTGTTGTAGAATTGGCCAATCATGCATGTAGGACCAGTTATACATGTTGGAACCAAAGTGGTTCTGGTTTATTTAATCTCTAGGTTTTGATGTTAACAAAAGGATTAAATTTGCTTGGTAAAGTGTTAGTTGAGATCTAACTAGTGTTTTCAGTTATGCAGGAACGCTTTTATAACTAAAATAAACTTGGGATAAGTTTCAATTGAAAAATACACGTCCACCCCTATAGACGAGCTGCTCAAGAACTGTGGTAAAGTTACCTTGATGTTTTGTTAAGTAGACGAGGCTATAAATGAATACCTAAATAACTTGTTAGGTAAAATAAGTCCAAAGACTTGAAAATAAGCGCGTCCATCTTGTCACGTCAGCAGACGAGTGCTATCCTTGAAACTCAAGCATACATCCATAGTGCCTAACTAAGAAGTCCATAGTGCCACGTCATTGGACGGAGTTTCTCTAAGGACTTAGCAAGTCCAAAGACTTGTCTGGATGGGTGCTTCTACCACACCAGTGGACGAGCAGAATAAAATTTGTGTAGATGCGTTCTTAAACTAAGTAGACGGCTCTATATGTTCTATATCTTTACTACCTTGAATATGATTTAATGCAATCTGGTCCACGATGAATTTATTTCAAATGATTGAAATTTATTTCAAATGAATATTTGTTCGTCCCATTTGTTTTTATCTAATTAATGTCTTGTTTCCTTTGAGAAAATTCATAGTACTATCAAGAAAATACAAAAAGCAAATAGTACAATTGGAATTGCAAAACGATCTGTTCGATGACATCTTTATTGCTGGACAAAGACTGGGTTATACACAAAAGAGGAAAGAAAGTTTTTAAGGTACAATTGCTCATAATAGTGAGCCTCCATTTAGCAACCAGGTTTTCTACTACCTGTTTAATTCGGTCGCTACACAATATAACGACCGAATTATCATGTTTAGCGACCGAAATATTCGGTCCCTAAATAGGTTTTTTTGTAGTGAGTGGATCCAGGAGAATAGCTGGGAGGTGGCGGTGGTGAGCGTCGACGAGATGAGCCTTTGGATGATTTTTTTTTTTTTGTGAACAACGGGGAGCTAAAGCTCCCAAAAGCAACTAAAACCCACACGAAAAACAATGCCCCACCTATCTGCTAAAAGAGCAAAGGAAAGGGAAGGGGACACAACATCATGAATTTTATAGGGAGAAAATAACAAAGAGCTCTCCTTTGCAAGAATGCCAACTAATTGATTGACTTCCCTCAGAATGTGCTTCAATCTAATCTCTATTGGAAGAGCGATGAGGTTCTTGATTCCTCTGGCCAAATGGGAGAACAGGTGAAGATTAATGCACTCCTCTGAGTTAGCTGATAGCATTTGCTAAGTCCGATTCAACAATCAACTTTCTAAAACCTCTCCCCAAGAAATACTGAGCCCGTGGTAAATTGCCCACAACTCTACCTCAGGACTGAGCAATGCTCCAACTTATGAGAGAAAGAAAAAACAAAACTTCATAATCCATCTCTTAAAATTCCTCCGCAACCCGACACACAACCAGCACCAAAGACAACACCATCACAATTGAGGCGGAAAGTACCCGGGGAGGAGGAGACCAATGCAAGAGACACTCTTCCTCAGAAATAGACATAGAAGGCCAAAGTATGGACTCCCTAGATTTTGAATTTAGAATGGCACCAACCTGCTCCATGGTCTTCCAAAACAGAGTTGAAGACGAAGTACATTTCTTTGAAAATATAAAGTCATTACAAGCCCTCGATATAAAATCCATAGCAAACCCAAAGACCAAGTGCCAAGGGGGTGTCCATCCTGGATTTCCAACGACTGAGGTTAGAGATAAGCCACTGATGCCAGTCTTCAGTCATGAAGAAACCTTGGATATTATTACCAGTGAGTTGACCCTAAGTCAAATAGACCCTTAGGCAATCTCTGAAGTATGGGAAAAAGATTCAGTTTGAGCTCCATAGATGATACAAAAGGGAGACGATGGCATGTGCCTACAAAGTCTTTCTACATTTGTCATAAGCACTTTGTGGCCCAGTTTCCACGGGAAGACCCTAACACATTATGGACCATCCCACAACCAGATAATAAAGAAAGCACCATTAATCGGGTTGGGCACAAGTCCACGAATAGCTTTATAGGCCGAGCTGGACGAGAAACAACCACCCAGGCTAACACCCCAAGTCAAACTATCATCAGGATTTTGAATAGGGGGATAACAAGGCTCAATTTATTTATCCACTCCCTGGGCAGCAAATGATCCACTCCAGAGGGCTAAATTCCCCGACGTCTCATTAAAGAAAACCCATAATATTTAGGACCTAAACATATTATTATCGTTATGCGTATATATTAAAAACGGCAGAAAATTAAAAACTTAAAATATATCCAACATATATACATACATGCATAACATATACACCTCATAACCTGATACAGTACATTAGAGGGAATTCCATCAGTAGGATCCCAATAGGTACAAACTGGTAACATCGCCAAAATACATCAAAAGACAAAAAGGAAGATAAAATGCCTCATGAGACGCACTGACTATAGACTCTCTACTCAACTACTCGGGTCCACTGCCCGTCCTCCAGCATCTGGCTCATAAGGGGTTCCATCTAGCTCCTCCATAGCTGGCTCCTCCATCGAGTCTTCTTATAGCGATCACATAATTAAAACATGCACAATAGCAAGATGAACAGGGATTTGTCTCCAAGGATATATATATATATATATATATCTATATATATATATATATATATATATATATATATATATATATACACAACCATCCTCAATCCACATCTAGGATCTTTCCTCTACCCTACATCATGATGCAATGCAAATGTTGTATGAATCATCTTATCAAGTATCGGCCATAACCGGATATCACATCAATAGAATCGACACGTCCCAGAGTCCCTGGCGCACACCCTCGTCCGTGGATGGAGGATGCCCATGCAAAGCAATGGCACTATAGTTGCACAATCCGGTGCACACCTCTGAACCACGACTAGGGTACTCATGCAACGCATAAACTATAGCTGCAACTAAAATGAAATCATGTCTAGGACGGTATGTCGTTAGCCTAAACCCCGGGAATTCTCCCTCTGAGGAATAGACCCCACACAACCATGTTTCAGGTCCACCAGACCTTGTTTCGGGTCAACCATATCACAGATCATGCTTCAGGTCACCCACTAGTACCCTAACTGCTCATCATAATCTCATACATAACCTCAATAATAATCTTGTCACATCAATCTCATCATCATATCACAGTAATCATCTCGGTTAAGCACTACTAGAACATATATAATATAAATTCCCCAATACATCATCATATCTCAACATAACTTATCCCTTACTCAACTTCTAAGCATAAACATAACACTCATCACATCATACCATCATATCATCAAAATCGTCATCAATACCATCATGTCATATAATCATCATTTCTTTCATATCATCATTTCCAAATTAATCATCATTACGAATAATAATAAAAATAATAAGAATATAACATGTTCATAAAATAATTATACACTCGTAACATCATCATCCATCAAATACCAATATCAAACCAACCAGTCAAATCAGTCAAAGCAGACAATCATCAAATAAGAAAATAATATATTTATCGTAACAATGATAAACGTACAATTTCAATATCATCATTGGTACCGCTATGCAGTCCCTAATGTGATATGGATATTGTCCGTTATTCATTCTCAAGTAGGGTTTAGGTCGCCCTACGCCATTATCGAATTAAACGCCATCGCGTCGTTTCCAACGTTATATGATTTCTTCCCCCCACCTGAGAGTCACGCACTAAATGGAACGAGACGAAACGAACTAAAACGAAGCATCCTCAAACTCCTCAATTCTGTCTCACCTAGAAACAGGTCCCCGAAGCTCCGATATTCCTCCTAAGCATCACATTTGAAAGGCACAAAGTAAGGAACTCAAACTGCAGTAACATTGGTAAATCCGCCACTGTTATAGCTCAATATCTCAAGCTATAGAACTCAGTTTATAAATTTGACCGTTGAGTTTAAAGCACTACCTTTATTTTACGTTCTCCAAATAATGCAGCTCGATCCAACGGTGAACGAGCCTGGATCAAACCTTCCAATGTGACTGGTCAGGAGCTACTCGGGTTGGGTTTTCCTTCTTCTTCTGAGTTGAATAACTCACACTCTAAGGATATGTACAAAATTTCAACTGTTGGATATGAGATACTATCAACCCAGAACCTCCCTATGAAATTTAAACAAGATACGACAGTGGGAGAAGGTATGGTGATGGATTTACAGAAGCTGTTCCACCAAGCTTTAAGCTTTCAGCAATGGGGGGTTTGGGTTCTTGGTAGTTTTCTTCCCAAACTCTCTATCTCTCTCTAGATTTCTCTCCCCCTCTCTTTAACCTTCCCTCTTGGTGTTTCTCTTCTATCAAACTTCTTCTTGTTGGGGTTCAAATGAGTGACATTACCTCTTTGAACTTGTTTTTATTTTTCAGAAGACCAGGCTGGGCGCTCAGCACCAGATCCCGGTGCCCAGTGCTGGGTCTGCTCCTTCATGCGTAGGCTCATTAACACCTGAGGAACAACCTCCAAACAATAAAAATTCCTAATCTCAAACCCAACTCCAAATTTCCTGTTTCACATTCAAACGTCCTAAAGACGATAATCGGGAAAATCCTTGCTCACATTTAAACTCATTCCCAGTGATCGCTCACTTTCTATGCAAAAATTCCCATATCTTAACAAACATCTTAGCCATATAATTCAAGTCTTAAACATGTTCCTCTTTCGTCAAACAAAACCCTAAAAACCAGGATGTTACAAGCTCCATAGATGATACAAATGGGAGACGATGACATGTGCCTACGAACTCTTTCTGCATTTGTCATAAGAACTTTGTGGGCCGGTTTCCACAGGAAGGCCCTAACACATTATGGACCATCCCACAACCAGATAATAGAGAAAGCACCTTTAATCGGGTTGGGCACAAGTCCACGAATATCTTTATAGGCCGAGCTGGACGAGAAACAACCATCCAGGCTAACACCCCAAGCCAAACTATCATCAAGATTTCGAATAGGGGGATTGTAGCGATCCAAAAAAAGACTTGTTTTTCCTTTCAGGGAGAAAACATGGAGTCGCCACCAACTTTATTTAATTTCGGGAAAGTTGGAAAACCCTTCAAGAAGAAGCTTCAGGTTCGGGAGTCAAGTATGTCTAGGGAAGGCATGGAGACTTAACCCCACGGCACCCTAGAATATCCATAAAATGGTTACCCAAAATTAGTTGTATAAATTATTGATAACTTTGAAAATAGTTGTTTTACCCTGAAAATCTTCCTTTTTTTTTTTAGAAAGAAACATCTTTAGTTGTGAAATTTTTTAATTAAACCTATGTGGGGTTGAACATGGCACGTAAGTCCACAGAGCAACCTCTAAATCCGAAGGGTTGAACATGACACTTGTCATAGGGCAACCCATAAATAAGGTTGTTTTAATCAAGTGATCATCCTCTATTTTTTATGTGAAATAAATAATTTTTATCTCTTGAAAATGGGACAGAAACGTAGAAATGAAACTTTTTACCAACTTATTCAGAGAACAGAAGCACGGAGAAATAAGAATGTCAAGAGAAATTTATTAATAATATCAACGAAAAGAACAAAGATTGCCAAATGGGATCAGAATAAGAATGATTTTGTTTACTCCCAGTGGTAAGATTTCAAGATTTACATTCAATCTTGCTAACCCCTTCAGCTCTTCCTTCTTAACTACTTTAATAACAGGTAAGAGAAAAAGGAAACTCAGATCTCTAATCTCTTCCTCCCAGAGAAAACGTTAGATAAAAATCTCTCTCTCTTTTTCTCTTTTCTTTGTATCTTTCCTCTCTATCTCCTCTCTGATTTTTTCGTTTCCTCTTAAGAAAAATTGTTTCCCCCCTCCCCTCCATTCTCTTTTTCCTTTCCTTTTATAGACGGAGGAGAGGGCTTCTTGCTTCTTCTCCATTGGCTTCAAGGGCGGTTTGTACAAAACCCAAGGCTTGGGCCATTCTGAGCAGCGGAAAGGAGGTGATTTGATGTGAGGGTTGCACGCTTGAAAAGATAAGGAGATGGGGTGTTTTGTCTGACGGGCATGATGGCTTTTTAGGGTTAGGAGTAGGGCTGTTAGGTTAAGACGAGGGAGGAGATGAGGAAAAAAACGAAAAAACCAATGGTTAGAGGAGGTGCAAAAACGGGGGTTTTGAGCAGCAATAGCGCGTGTCGATATGGGGCGGCATGAGTAGCAGAAAGGAGGTGATTTGATGTGAGGGTTGCACGCTAGAAAAGAGAAAGAGATGGGGGGTTTTGAGCAGAAATAGCGTGTGCCCAGATGGGGCGGCATGAGTAGCAGAAAGGAGGTGATTTATCCTGAAGGTTGCGTGTTTGAAAAGAGAAGGAGATAGGGCATTTTGTCTGATGTGTATGATGGCCTTTTTTAGGGTTAGGAGTAGGGTTGCCAGGTTAAAACGAGGGAGGAGGCAAGGAAGAAGAAGGACCAATGGGTAGAGGAGGAAAAGAGGTATTGCCTAGTATGTAAAGTGGGTAGGAGGCGTAACTCAGTTTCCTTCCCTTTTTGTTGATAGTCTTTTTCTCCTTGTTTTCTTCGTCCTTTCTTCCTTATCTTCTCCTTCTTCTTTCTTTATTCTTTAGCCGTCATCCTAAAAATAAAATTGCAGTGGACGAAATCTCTTCGTCCCAACAGAAACTTAGATATGCAAAAGTAGATATACACTGGATGGACCTTCTTCGTCCAACAGAAATAAAAGGGACAGGACAGGACTGGACGGGACCACCCCATCCACCAGCAAGTGTAATGACTGGACGGGACCAAAAGCAAGTGCAAAGCAATGGACGGGACCACCCCGTCCATCAGCAAGTACAAGGCAATGGACGGGACCACTCCGTCCATTAGCAAGTGCAAAGCAATGGACGGGATTAACCCTGTCCAACAACAAATGCAGTGGACTGGACGGGGCCACCCCTTCCACTTAGCAAAAGCAGTGTGATGGACGGGACTTCCCCGTCCAACAGCAAGTCCCATGTGATGGACAAGACTTCCCCGTCCACAGCAAGTGTAAATGTGATGGACGGGACTTCCCCGTCCAACAGCAAGTCCCATATGCTGGACGAAACTTCCCGTCCACAGCAAGTGTAAATGTGATGCACGGGACTTCCCCGTCCAACAGCAAGTCCCATGTGATGGACGGGACTTCCCGTCCACAGCAAGTAAAAATGTGATAGACGGGACTTCCCCGTCCAACAGCAAGTCCCATATGATGGACGGGACTTCCCGTCCACAGCATGTGCAAATGTGATGGACGGGACTTCCTCGTCCAACAGCAAGTTCTATGTGATGGACGGGACTTCCCTGTCCACAGCAAGTGCAAATGTGATGGACGGGACTTCCCCGTCCAACAGCAAGTCCCACGTGATGCACGGGGCTTACCGTCCACCGCAAGTGCAAATGTGATGGACGTGACTTCCCCGTACAACAGCAAGTTCCATGTGATGGACGAGACTTCCCCGTCCACAGCAAGTGCAAATGTGATGGACGGGACTTCCCCGTCCAACAGCAAGTCCCACGTGATGGACGGGGCTTCCCGTCCACCTCAAGTGCAAATGTGATGGACAGGACTTCCCTGTCCAACAGCAAGTCCCATGTGATGGATGAGACTTCCCCGTCCACAACAAGTGCAAATGTGATGGACGGGACTTCCCCGTCCAACAGCAAGTCCCACGTGATGGAAGTGCAAATGTGATGGACGGGACTTCCCCATCCAACAGCAAGTCCCACGTGATGGACGGGGCTTCCCGTCCACAGCAAGTGCAAATGTGATGGACGGGACTTCCCCGTCCAACAGCAAGTCCCAAGTGATGGACGGGGCTTCCCTGTCCAACAGCAAGTACAAATGTGATGGACGGGGCTTCCCTGTCCAACAGTAAGTCCCATATAATGGACGGGACCAACAGAAATTAGCTACGAGTCCCCTACTCTCTTCATTTTTTCTTTTTATTATTATTAGTCTCCTTTAAGTGTAATGTTATAATAAAAGACGGACAAAAATGGGTGTTCGCAATTGCTCCTCCTTACTTGTTGCATACTAGAAGACACGATTAGTTGTGACTTCTCATGTATTGTAGTAACGAACAAGTAAAGAAAATGAACACATATTTTGTCTGAAAAACATGAGGAGCTCAGAAGAAAACCTTACAGTTTGGAAATGAAATTTCAGTGAGTCTCAGAGCTCGAAAGTAAAGATGCAGTGGACGGAACATCCTCGTCCAACAGGAAAGTAAATATGCAGCGAGCCTCAGAGCTGGAAAATAAACTTGCAATAAGCCTTAGAGCTCGAGAATAAAAGTACTGTGAGCCTCAGAGCTCGAAAATAAACTTGCAATGAGCCTAAGAGCTCTAAAATAAACTTGCAGCGAGCCTCAGCTCGAAAATAAAATTGCAGTGAGCCTCAGCTAGAAAATAAAATTGCAGTGAGCCTTAGAGATCGAAAATAAACTTGTTGTGAGCCTCAGAGCTCGAAAATAAAAATCCAGTGAGGCTCATAGCTCGAAAACAAACATGCAATGGACGGAACCTCCTCGTCCAACAGAAAGTAAACATGCAATGAGCCTTAGAGCTCGAAAGTAAAGATGCAGTGGACGGAACCTCCTCGTCCAACAGGAAAGTAAATATCCAGCGAGCCTCAGCTCGAAAATAAACTTGAAATGAGCCTCAGATCTCGAGAATAAAAAGTGCAGTGAGCCTCGGAGCTCGAAAATAAACTTGCAATAAGCCTCAGAGCTCGAAAATAAACTTGTAGTGAGCCTCAGAGCTCGAAAATAAAATTGCAGTGAGCCTCAGAGCTCGAAAATAAAATTGCAGTGAGCCTCAGAGCTTGAAAATAAACTTGTTGTGAGCCTCATAGCTCGAAAATAAAAATGCATTGAGCCTCAGAGCTCGAAAACAAAGATGCAGTGGACGGAACCTCCTCGTCCAACAGAAAGTAAACATGCAATAAGCCTTAGAGCTCGAAAATAAAGGTGCGGTGAGCCCCAGAGCTCAAAAATAAACTACCAATGATATGAAACAAACGAGAATCCCTTCCTTTTGAGGACAACGGAACCAATTGCTCCCTGAAAAACTTCGACCAACCAAACCCTGGTTCACCGGCCACTCTAGGATGAGGCATCACTCATTCTTTTCACAACGTTGGTCACCCAAGGATCTGATAAACTCCGGATGTTATGTTGGTCCTCTCCAGCTTATTTGCATCATTCTTTTGTCGTCCAGTGCATGCTACCTCTTCCACTGAATCTGAAGTATTGAGCCCTCTTGGTTTAAACCATTCATTGGTGCTACCATTAGAGTTATCAAATCATACCATTAAACTTATATTTACTTTTATTGAGACATGAGAGTGAACACGACAGGGGAGTGTGGAAGAAAACCTCTTTGCCTTAATATGAGAATTTAGGTTGTTAAGAGACAATAACAATGAGAACAAAGTTACAAAAGGGATTAAAAAACAAAGATAAGCAAAGGAAATTACTAAAATCACATAAAATTTGCCCCAGTATTGGTCCTTTGATTTTCATTTAATTGATTCCCCTCAGCCTTTTGATGACACAGATCTTGGATTCCGTTTCTGAATCTTCAAACACACCTTCTTCGATCATTCCTTAACAATTTTGCCCCAGTATACTCAGTTGGACAAAATTGCCCCAGTATGGTGAGTGCTTGTAGAAATGTTGGACCACATCCTTCTCCTAGGCTGCATTTGCCCTAACTTTTGCCTAGGTTTCCCTTTCGGGTTTTCAACCTAGCGGGCCTTGCCCTAACTTTTGCCTAGGCTGCCCTTTTGGGTTTTCAACCTAGCAGGCCTTTTATTTTCTTTTGATTTCATTGTTCTTTTGCCCTAACTTTTGCCTAGGCTGCCCTTTTGGGTTTTCAACCTAGCAGGCCTTCAAGCATAGAACTTTTTCACAGCGTCGGAGTTTACTGGCCTTGGTAACTCTTCTCCATCCATGTTTTGCAGAATCAAAGCTCCTCCTGAGAATACTTGTTTGACAATATAAGGACCTTCATAATTTGGTGCCCATTTTCCTCGGGCATCCTCCTGACTAGGGAGGATTTTCTTTAAAACTAGGTCTCCCACGCAAAATTCTCTAGGATGAACCTTTTTATTGAAAGCTCTTGCCATTCTGCTTTGATACAATTGCCTGTGACAGATAGCTACCAGTCTTTTCTCTTCTATCATGTTCAACTGCTCATATCGAGTTTTCACCCACTCAGATTCTTCTAAATCTGCTTCCATCAAGACACTTAGCGAAGGGAGTTCTACTTCGATAGGTGAGACTGCCTCCATCTCGTACACCAGAGAGAAAGGGGTTACCCCAGTGCTTGATCGTATATTAGTCCGATAAGCATGTAGAGCATATGGCAGCATTTCGTGCTAGTCCTTATAGTTTACAACCATCTTGGCAACGATCTTTTTTACATTTTTGTTTGCTGCTTCAACTGCACCATTCATTTGAGGTCTAGAAGGAGCCGAATTGTGGTGTTTGACTTTGAAACCATCGCAAAACTTTTGAATCTCGGTACCATTAAGGTTAGCAGCATTATCTCTGATTATCCTCTCCGGGATCCCATATCTACAGACGATGTCCTTCTTGAGGAATTTGAGAAACACTCTTTGAGTTATGCTGGCATATGAAGCAGCTTCTACCCAATTAGTGAAATAGTCTATCGCCACCATAATGAAACGATGACCATTGGAAGCCTTGGGATTAATGGGACCGATGACATCTATTCCCCACATCGAAAAAGGCCATGGGGATGCTAAACTGTGCAGTGGAAACACAGGTGGATTAACCCGATCTGCAGACATCTGACACTTTTGGCATTTACGAACATGCTCCATACAATCTGACTACATAGTAGACCAATAATAACCACTTCTCAAGATTTTCCTAGCCATCATGTGACCATTGGCATGAGTCCCACAGATTCCTTGCTTAAGAAAAAGGCCATAGCCAGTCTTCGGATGGTCTTTCTATTTACTTCGCTAGCCTCTACCGGGTATTCCTTGTTCTGAATATATTGCTTGATATCATGATACCAAGGCTTACCATCAGGTTCCCCTTCCACATGAGCACAGTATGCCGGTTCATCTTGCACTCCAACTTGGATGGGTTGGACATTGGTATGGATATCCAGCTTGGTCATGGCAGCTAGTGTGGCTAAAGCATCAGCAAATTGATTCTTGTCTAGACTTAAATGCGAGAAAGTAATCTCATCGAACTTTGCAATCAACTGAGTTAAGTATTTCTGGTACGGAATCAACTTGGAATTCTTGGTCTGCCATTCACCATTGACTTGGTAAATGATTAAAGCTGAATCCCCGAAGACTTTCAACTACTTTATACTCATTTCAAGTGCCATTTTTAATCCACCAGCACATGCCTCGTATTCTGCAATATTATTTGTACATTCGAATTTCAGTTTTACGGCCATCGGGTATTGCTTGCCATTTGGTGAGATAACCACTGCCCCTATACCGTTGCCATGCATGTTGACTGCTCCATCAAGATATATTTTCCACACATCTTCATGTTCCTCATCTTCCTCGAGGGACATTATCTCTCCATCTGGGAACTCGGAATTGACAGGCCACCCATCCTCAAGAGGATTCTCTGCTAAATGGTCAGCAATCACACTTCCTTTGATGGACTTTTGAGTCACATATTTGATGTCAAATTCTGTCAATATCACTTGCCACTTCGAAACCCTTAAGGAGATATGGGGACTTTCAAAGATATACTTCAAAGGATCCATTCGAGAAATTAGCCAAGTGGTGTGATATAACATGTATTGTCTGAGTATTCTGGAGGTCCATACTAGTGCACAACAAGTCTTCTCGAATGCCATATAACGAGCCTCACAGGCGTTAAACTTCTTACTCAGATAGTAAACTGCATGCTCCTTCCTGCCAGATTCATCTTGTTGTCCCAGCATTGCCCCCATTGAGGTTGGCAGTATGGTGAGATAGAGTAATAGTGGACGACCTTGGGTAAGTGGCACCAATACTGGGGGATTTAGTAGATATGCCTTTATTTTATCAAAGGCCTCTTGACAGTCATCATCCCATCTTCCTGGGTTATTCTTCCTGAGGAGTTTGAAGATTGGTTTGCATGTGCTAGTCAGATTCGCAATGAAGCGTGCAATATAGTTCAATCTTCCAAGAAAACCCCTTACTTCTCGCTCGTTCTCGGGTGCTGGCATGTCACGTATTGCCTCCACCTTGTTAGGGTCCACCTTTATTCCATCTCTACTGACAACAAAGCCAAGTAGGTTCCCTGCGGATGCACCGAAAGTACATTTTGCAGGGTTGAGGCATAACTTGTACTTCCTCAATCGCTCGAACAACTTTTTCAAAATTGCCACATGGCTTTCTCCTTCCTTGGACTTGGACACTATATCATCAACGTATAATTCTACCTCCTTATGCATCATATCATGGAATAACGCCACCATAGCACGTTGGTAAGTGGCCCCGGCGTTCTTTAATCCAAAAGGCATCACTTTGTAACAAAAAGTTCACCAAGGAGTGATAACAGTTGTCTTTTCTTTATCGTCATTGTCCATGAGGATCTGATTGTACCCAGAATACCCGTCCATGAAAGAAAACCTGTGACTTCTAGCTGTACTGTCTACAAGAACATCAATATGAGCAGGGGAAATCATCCTTTGGACTGGCTTTATTCAGGTCTCGGTAGTCCACACACATTCTGACCCTTCCATCCTTCTTTGGTACCAGAACAATATTAGCTACCCATTTCGGGTGTCTAGCTACTTCCAGAAAGCCAGCCTCCAACTGCTTGGTCACTTCTTCCTTGATCTTTAGCGACATCTCAGGGTGCATTCTCCTTAATTTTTGCTTCTTTGGAGCCACATCTGGGTATAAGGGAATTTTATGCGATGTTATCTCAGGATCTAAACCTGGCATATCTCTGTAGGACCATGCAAAAACATCCAGATACTCTTTGAATAGTGCAACCATTTCTTCTCGCTCTGGGTTATCCACTATTTTCAACTCCTTCTTGTCTTCCTCGGTTCCCATATTGACCACTTCTGCAACCTCATCATTTGAGCTAATCCCTTCCTCTGACCGTTTCACCACTTTTATGAATTCTTCAATGTCTTCTTCTTCCTCATCGGATTCAAGGTTGTATTCATCAGCGGCCGCGAGGTAATCAATAAATGAGCTTTCAAAGTTCCTCTCCTGAGGTAAATCCTTAGTGAAAGAAGTATTCCTGGAAGAAAAAGTCAGGAATAGGAGAAGTATAGGCAAGAGTCTTATTCAAGAAAGAAAATCTTAAACAAAGTAAAGAAATGGAAGAGAGAAAAAAAACGATGGAACCAAAAGGAAAACACCAGGCAAAGTGCTACATTCTTATTCATGTCTCAAACAAAGTAAACATCGGTTCATATTTAGTACGATAAGATAATTACTTCTTGGAAATAACATCAACAAATGATTCAAACCGCCAATTATTGAGAACTTCATTGCTGGCAGGGCTTAAGTTTCTTCCTTCCTTAGGTATGCGGGCAGCCATCCAGGTCCGAGATCTGGTATTGTGAACTCGGGTTTGATTGGTCACCTTTCCTAGGTCGCGCAATGGTTCCCGAATCCTTAGAAGGATGTGACTCTGTAAAGCATCCTAGAATATCATTAGTAAATCCAAAATTTGTGTGTGTGTATGTATGCATGTGCAAGTTAATATCCTTTGTTCGATTACGAGAGTACTCTTAGGAAGACTGTCATATACACCTATAGCAAGAAAACTCATCCTGCAATCAAATCTAGTGGTATGGTTCCTTCTAGTTTGGATGCAGTTAGTGTCAAGTCCAAGGGAGAATCTACTCCTCAATAGACCAAACCCGTACTAGCAACGTCCTTATTTTAACGCAGAAAACACGTCGTTTTTAGGGTAAAAATATAGTTGATGACGTATCTAAGGGAGAATGAACTCCTCGATAGATATCATCTAGAAAATGCTAGATAGACACGGATGAAAACTTTCTCCATCTGTTCCGGTTGAAGCTCCAATAGACTTGCTATCTTCCAATCTGTTACATATTGGCCATAATGCATGTAGACGCGGGTCTTCTTTTGAATTGGCAGTCTTAGCATATAAGCATACTCTTCTATGGCCGGATCGATGTCTAAGTTAGGCAGTTCAAAACACCTCAAAGCTGAGTTCCAATATTAGGCCAATGCACTCAGAGTGGGAGCTTCCACTGGAACACGCAACAGGTCCAATATTCTACCATACTTGCTGACAAAGTCAGAGCGTGCTTTTTCTGACATTTACTGACTGAGTTTACATAATCTATTCACGTCATTGAGTGTCACATCGATCTTGATATTTTTCTTGGAACAGCTCGCGTTGCTAGTACTCTTCTCTAAACCAAGCTTTTCCATTTTCTTGCTATGAGGTGAATATCAAAATCTTCTAACAAAGAGACACACAAACAAAAAAAAGAGTACAGTGAAACAAATATCTTGCATGATTCATGTTGTATGGGACCCAATGGGGGTTGAAAACCCCGATGGGTATGCATTACCTTCATTATGACATAGCGCCTATTAGGTGTGCAATAATATTCGAATATGCCATTCAGGTTTGGGGCAGCAATGTGATGCCCCTAGTTTTGTGAATATTCACAATGAGTATGCATGACAATTTATGCTTATGATAATAGAAAGAGGAAAGAAAATTACGCCCCCTTTTGCCCTGAGCCAGGTAAAACCTAAGGATGGACATGCCTTAAGGTTAGGACTCTAAACAGGTTGGCCACCAGGTCTGCTCTATTAGTGAGAGTTAGGACGGGTCTAGACCTCTAAAAGTCATGGTCCCCAGATTGCCCTCATAAGAGTATGATTCATGAATCTAGCCACAAGTTGGGATGAACCCTCTCAATATGACTATTCAACGATCTCATGTACAATCTGAGTGGTGAACTGACAAGTATTAGGGAGGTACAAGACCTCTTCAATAACAACGTCAGAGCACCGCCTAATCCTTGGGTTTTTGGGCAAACTCGGGTATAAAGCTAAGTGTGTGTGTAATATATGATAGTGATGTGTGTGAAGGGGGCATACAAACCTGTAACACTTAAAAGTAAAAATAAAAAGAGAAGACAAGAAAAACCTTCAAAACACAAACATAGATATATATATATATATATATATATATCTATATATATATATATATATATATATATAAATGGTTATAAGTCCTCTATCCTATTGTTAAAACATGTGAAAAAGAAAAGAAAGGAGGAGGAAACAAAAACATTGTTAGTGAAACATATATAATAATAACGTGAGTTAAAACGCAAGCACCACTAACTCATCTTATTTAAATAAGAGGAAAAATCCAACCAAAAGGACAATCCAAACAAACAGCACCGCAAATAAAAACATTTTTGGTTTTGTCATTTAATTATTGCAAGGAGAAAAAACGGTAAGATACAGCCATAAAAGGTAAAAACAAATAAGCTACAAGTTACTAAAAATTTGCAAAACCAATTTTTATGGGATTGACTCTCTTAGAAGGAATCCCAAGTGGAGTCGCCATCTGTAGCGATCCAAAAAAAGACTTGTTTTTCCTTTCAGGGAGAAAACATGGAGTCGCCACCAACTTTATTTAATTTTGGGAAAGTTGGAAAACCCTTCAAGAAGAAGCTTCGGGTTCAGGAGTCGAATATGTCTATGGAAGGCATGGAGACTTAACCCCACGGCACCCTAGAACATCCATAAAATGGTTACCCAAAATTAGTTGTATAAATTATTGATAACTTTGAAAATAGTTGTTTTACCCAGAAAATCTTCTTCTTCTTTTTTTTAGAAAGAAACATCTTTAGTTGTGAAATTTTTTAATTAAACCTATGTGGGGTTGAACATGGCACGTAAGTCCACAGAGCAACCTCTAAATCTGAAGGGTTGAACATGACACTTGTCATAGGGCAACCCATAAATAAGGTTGTTTTAATCAAGTGATCATCCTCTATTTTTTATGTGAAATAAATAATTTTTATCTCTTGAAAATGGGACAGAAACGTAGAAATGAAACTTTTTACCAACTTATTCAGAGAACAGAAGCACGGAGAAATAAGAATGTCAAGAGAAATTTATTAATAATATCAACGAAAAGAACAAAGATTGCCAAATGGGATCAGAATAAGAATGATTTTGTTTACTCCCAGTGGTAAGATTTCAAGATTTACATTCAATCTTGCTAACCCCTTCAACTCTTCCTTCTCAACTACTTTAATAATAGGGAAGAGAAAAAGGAAACTCAGATCTCTAATCTCTTTTCCTCCCAGAGAAAATGTTAGATAAAAATCTCTCTCTCCTTTTCTCTTTTCTTTGTTTCTTTCCTCTCTATCTCCTCTCTGATTTTTTCGTTTCCTCTTAAGAAAAATTGTTTCCCCCCTCCCCTCTCTTCTCTTTTTCCTTTCCTTTTATAGACGAAGGAGAGGGCTCCTTGCTTCTTCACCATTGGCTTCAAGGTCGGTTTGTACGAAACCCGAGGCTTGGGTCATTCTGAGCAACAGAAAAGAGGTGATTTGATGTGAAGGTTGCACGCTTGAAAAGATAAGGAGATGGGGTGTTTTGTCTGATGGGCATGATGGCTTTTTAGGGAGTCGCCATCTGTAGCGATCCAAAAAAAGACTTGTTTTTCCTTTCAGGGAGAAAACATGGAGTCACCGCCAACTTTATTTAATTTCAGGAAAGTTGGAAAACCCTTCAAGAAGAAGCTTTGGGTTCGGGAGTCGATTATGTCCAGGGAAGGCATGGAGACTTAACCCCACGGCACCCTAGAATATCCATAAAATGGTTACCCAAAATTAGTTGTATAAATTATTGATAACTTTGAAAATAGTTGTTTTACCCTGAAAATCTTCTTCTTTTTTTTAGATGTGAAATTTTTTGATTAAACCTATGTGGGGTTGAACATGGCACGAAAGTCCACAGAGCAACCTCTAAATCTGAAGGGTTTAACATGACACTTGTCATAGGGCAACCCATAAATAAGTTTGTTTTAATTAATTGATCATCCTTTATTTTTTATGTACGTAAGAATAAATAATTTTATCTCTTGAAAATGGGACAGAAACGTAGAAATGAAACTTTTTACCGACTTATTTAGATAACAGAAGCACAGAGAAATAAGAATGTCCAGAGAAATTTATTAATAATATCAATGAACAGAGCAAAGATTACCAAATGGGAGCAGAATAAGAATGATTTTGTTTACTCCCAGTGGTAAGATTTCAAGATTTACATTCAATCTTGCTAACCCCTTCAACTCTTCCTTCTTAACTACTTTAATAACAGGGAAGAGAAAAAGGAAACTCAGATCTCTAATCTCTCTTCCTCCCAGAGAAAACATTAGATAAAAATCTCTCTCTTCCTCATCTCCTCCCTCGTCTTAACCTAACAGCCCTACTCCTAACCCTAAAAAGACATCATGCCCGTCAGACAAAACACCCCATCTCCTTATCTTTTCAAACGTTCAACCCTCACATCAAATCACCTCCTTTCCGCTGCTCAGAATGGCCTCAGATCTCTAATCTCTCTTCCTCCCAAAGAAAACGTTAAATAAAAATCTCTCTCTCATTTTATCTTTTATTTGTATCTATCCTCTCTATCTCCTCTCTGATCCATCTGTAGCGATCCAAAAAAAGACTTGTTTTTCCTTTCAGGGAGAAAACATGGAGTCGCCACCAACTTCATTTAATTTCGGGAAAGTTGGAAAACCCTTCAAGAAGAAGCTTCGGGCTCGGGAGTCGATTATGTCTAGGGAAGGCATGGAGACTTAACCCCACGGCACCCTAGAACATCCATAAAATGGTTACCCAAAATTAGTTGTATAAATTATTGATAACTTTGAAAATAGTTGTTTTACCCATAAAATCTTCTTCTTCTTTTTTTTTTAGAAAGAAACATCTTTAGTTGTGAAATTTTTTGATTAAACCTATGTGGGGTTGAACATGGCAAGTAAGTCCACAGAGCAACCTCTAAATCTGAAGGGTTAAACATGACACTTGTCATAGGGCAACCCATAAATAAGGTTGTTTTAATCAAGTGATCATCCTCTATTTTTTATGTGAAATAAATAATTTTTATCTCTTGAAAATGGGACATAAACGTAGAAATGAAACTTTTTACCAACTTATTCAGAGGACAGAATCACAGAGAAATAAGAATGTCAAGAGAAATTTATTAATAATATCAACGAAAAGAACAAAGATTGCCAAATGGGATCAGAATAAGAATGATTTTGTTTACTCCCAGTGGTAAGATTTCAAGATTTACATTCAATCTTGCTAACCCCTTCAGCTCTTCCTTCTCAACTACTTTAATAACAGGGAAGAGAAAAAGGAAACTCATATCTCTAATCTCTCTTCCTCCCAGAGAAAATGTTAGATAAAAATCTCTCTCTCTTTTTCTCTTTTCTTTGTTTCTTTCCTCTCTATCTCCTCTCTGATTTTTTCGTTTCCTCTTAAGAAAAATTGTTTCCCCCCTCCCCTCTCTTCTCTTTTTCCTTTCCTTTTATAGACGGAGGAGAGGGCTCCTTGCTTCTTCTCCATTGGCTTCAAGGTCGGTTTGTACGAAACCCGAGGCTTGGGCCATTCTGAGCAACGGAAAGGAGGTGATTTGATGTGAAGGTTGCACGCTTGAAAAGATAAGGAGATGGGGTGTTTTGTCTGATGGGCATGATGGCTTTTTAGGGAGTCGCCATCTGTAGCGATCCAAAAAAAGACTTATTTTTCCTTTCAGTGAGAAAACATGGAGTCGCCACCAACTTTATTTAATTTCAGGAAAGTTGGAAAACCCTTCAAGAAGAAGCTTTGGGTTTGAGAGTTGATTATGTCCAGGGAAGGCATGGAGACTTAACCCCACGGCACCCTAGAATATCCATAAAATGGTTACCCAAAATTAGTTGTATAAATTATTGATAACTTTGAAAATAGTTGTTTTACCCTGAAAATCTTCTTCTTTTTTTTAGATGTGAAATTTTTTGATTAAACCTATGTGGGGTTGAACATGGCACGAAAGTCCACAGAGCAACCTCTAAATCTGAAGGGTTGAACATGACACTTGTCATAGGGCAACCCATAAATAACGTTGTTTTAATTAATTGATCATCCTTTATTTTTTATGTACGTAAGAATAAATAATTTTATCTTTTGAAAATGGGACAGAAACGTTGAAATGAAACTTTTTACCAACTTATTTAGATAACAGAAGCACAGAGAAATAAGAATGTCAAGAGAAATTTATTAATAATATCAAAGAACAGAGCAAAGATTACCAAATGGGAGCAGAATAGGAATGATTTTGTTTACTCCCAGTGGTAAGATTTCAAGATTTCCATTCAATCTTGCTAACCCCTTCAACTCTTCCTTCTTAACTACTTTAATAACAGGGAAGAGAAAAAGGAAACTCAGATCTCTAATCTCTCTTCCTCCCAGAGAAAACGTTAGATAAAAATCTCTCTCTTCCTCATCTCCTCCCTCGTCTTAACCTAACAGCCCTACTCCTAACCCTAAAAAGCCATCATGCCCGTCAGACAAAACACCCCATCTCCTTATCTTTTCAAACGTTCAACCCTCACATCAAATCACCTCCTTTCCGCTGCTCAGAATGGCCTCAGATCTCTAATCTCTCTTCCTCCCAAAGAAAACGTTAGATAAAAATCTCTCTCTCATTTATCTTTTATTTGTATCTTTCCTCTCTATCTCCTCTCTGATCCATCTGTAGCGATCCAAAAAAAGACTTGTTTTTCCTTTCAGGGAGAAAACATGGAGTCGCCACTAACTTTATTTAATTTCGGGAAAGTTGGAAAACCCTTCAAGAATAAGCTTCGGGTTCAGGAGTCGATTATGTCTAGGGAAGGCATGGAGACTTAACCCCACGGCACCCTAGAACATCCATAAAATGGTTACCCAAAATTAGTTGTATAAATTATTGATAACTTCGAAAATAGTTGTTTTACCCTGAAAATCTTCTTCTTCTTTTTTTTTTTAGAAAGAAACATCTTTAGTTGTGAAATTTTTTGATTAAACCTATGTGGGGTTGAACATGGCACATAAGTCCACAGAGCAACCTCTAAATCTGAAGGGTTGAACATGACACTTGTCATAGGGCAACCCATAAATAAGGTTGTTTTAATCAAGTGATCATCCTCTATTTTTTATGTGAAATAAATAATTTTTATCTCTTGAAAATGGGACAGAAACGTAGAAATGAAACTTTTTACCAACTTATTCAGAGAACAGAAGCACCGAGAAATAAGAATGTCAAGAGAAATTTATTAATAATATCAACGAAAAGAACAAAGATTGCCAAATGGGATCAGAATAAGAATGATTTTGTTTACTCCCAGTGGTAAGATTTCAAGATTTACATTCAATCTTGCTAACCCCTTCAGCTCTTCCTTCTCAACTACTTTAATAACAGGGAAGAGAAAAAGGAAACTCAGATCTCTAATCTCTTTTCCTCCCAGAGAAAATGTTAGATAAAAATCTCTCTCTCCTTTTCTCTTTTCTTTGTTTCTTTCCTCTCTATCTCCTCTCTGATTTTTTCGTTTCCTCTTAAGAAAAATTGTTTCCCCCCTCCCCTCTCTTCTCTTTTTCCTTTCCTTTTATAGACGAAGGAGAGGGCTCCTTGCTTCTTCACCATTGGCTTCAAGGTCGGTTTGTACGAAACCCGAGGCTTGGGTCATTCTGAGCAATAGAAAAGAGGTGATTTGATGTGAAGGTTGCACGCTTGAAAAGATAAGGAGATGGGGTGTTTTGTCTGATGGGCATGATGGCTTTTTAGGGAGTCGCCATCTGTAGCGATCCAAAAAAAGACTTGTTTTTCCTTTCAGGGAGAAAACATGGAGTCACCGCCAACTTTATTTAATTTCAGGAAAGTTGGAAAACCCTTCAAGAAGAAGCTTTGGGTTCGGGAGTCGATTATGTCCAGGGAAGGCATGGAGACTTAACCCCACGGCACCCTAGAATATCCATAAAATGGTTACCCAAAATTAGTTGTATAAATTATTGATAACTTTGAAAATAGTTGTTTTACCCTGAAAATCTTCTTTTTTTTAGATGTGAAATTTTTTGATTAAACCTATGTGGGGTTGAACATGGCACGAAAGTCCACAGAGCAACCTCTAAATCTGAAGGGTTGAACATGACACTTGTCATAAGGCAACCCATAAATAAGGTTGTTTTAATCAATTGATCATCCTTTATTTTTTATGTACGTAAGAATAAATAATTTTTATCTCTTGAAAATGGGACAGAAACGTGGAAATGAAACTTTTTACCGACTTATTTAGATAACAAAAGCACAGAGAAATAAGAATGCCAAGAGAAATTTATTAATAATATCAATGAACAGAGCAAAGATTACCAAATGGGAGCAGAATAAGAATGATTTTGTTTACTCCCAGTGGTAAGATTTCAAGATTTACATTCAATCTTGCTAACCCCTTCAACTCTTCCTTCTTGACTACTTTAATAACAGGGAAGAGAAAAAGGAAACTCAGATCTTTAATCTCTCTTCCTCCCAGAGAAAACGTTAGATAAAAATCTCTCTCTTCCTCATCTCGTCCCTCATCTTAACCTAACAGCCCTACTCCTAACCCTAAAAAGCCATCATGCCCGTCAGACAAAACACCCCATCTCCTTATCTTTTCAAACGTTCAACCCTCACATCAAATCACCTCCTTTCCGCTGCTCAGAATGGCCTCAGATCTCTAATCTCTCTTCCTCCCAAAGAAAACGTTAGATAAAAATCTCTCTCTCATTTTATCTTTTATTTGTATCTTTCCTCTCTATCTCCTCTCTGATCCATCTGTAGCGATCCAAAAAAGACTTGTTTTTCCTTTCAGGGAGAAAACATGGAGTCGCCACCAACTTTATTTAATTTCGGGAAAGTTGGAAAACCCTTCAAGAAGAAGCTTCGGGTTCGGGAGTCGATTATGTTTAGGGAAAGCATGAAGACTTAACCCAACGGCACCCTAGAACATCCATAAAATGGTTACCCAAAATTAGTTGTAAAAATTTTTAGATAGAAACATCTTTAGTTGTGAAATTTTTTTATTAAACCTATGTGGGGTTGAACATGGCACGTAATTCCACAGAGCAACCTCTAAATCTGAAGGGTTGAACATGACACTTGTCATAGGGCAACCCATAAATAAGGTTGTTTTAATCAAGTGATCATCCTATATTTTATATGTAAGAATAAATAATTTTTATCTCTTGAAAATGGGACAGAAACGTAGAAATGAAACTTTTTAACGACTTATTTAGATAACAGAAGCACAGAGAAATAAGAATGTCAAGAGAAATTTATTAATAATATCAACGAAAAAAGCAAAGATTACCAAATGGGAGCAGAATAAGAATGATTTTGTTTACTCCCAATGGTAAGATTTCAAGATTTACATTCAATCTTGCTGACGCCTTCAGCTCTTCCTTCTTAACTACTTTAATAACAGGGAAGAGAAAAAGGAAACTCGGATCTCTAATCTCTCTTCCTCCCAGAGAAAACGTTAGATAAATATCTCTCTATTTTTTTCTTTTCTTTGTATCTTTCCTCGCTATCTCCTCTCTGATTTTTCGTTTCCTCTTAAGAAAAAATGTTTCCCCCCTCTCCTCTCTTCACTTTTTCCTTTCCTTTTATAGACAGAGGAGAGGGCTTCTTTCTTCTTCTCCATTGCCTTCATGGTCAGTTTGTACGAAACCCGAGGCTTGGGCCATTCTGAGCAACGGAAATGAGGTGATTTGATGTGAGGGTTGCACGCTTGAAAAGATAAGGAGATGGGGTGTTTTATCTGATGGGCATGATGGCTTTTTAGGGTTAGGAGTAGGGCTGTTAGATTAAGACGAGGGAGGAGATGAGGAAAAAAAATGAAGAAACCAATGGTTGGAGGAGGTGCAAAAAAAGGGGTTATGAGCAGCAATAGTGTGTCCAGATGGGGAGGCTTGAGTAGCAGAAAGGAGGTGATTTGATGTGAGGGTTGCATGCTTGAAAAGAGAAAGAGATGGGGGTTTGGAGCAGAAATAGCGTAGATGGGGCAGCGTGAGTAGCAGAAAGGAGGTGATTTATCATGAAGGTTGCGTGTTTGAAAAGAGAAGGAGATGGGGGGTTTTGTCTGATGTGTATGATGGACTTTTTTAGGGCTAGGAGTAGGGTTGCCAGGCTAAAACGAGGGAGGAGGTAAGGAAGAAGAAGGACCAATGGGTAGAGGAGGAAAAGAGGTCATGCCTGGTATGTAAAGTGGGTTGGAGGCGTAACTCAGTTTCCTTTCCTTTTTGTTGATTGTCTTTTTCTCCATGTTTTCTTCGTCCTTTCTTCCTTATCTTCTCCTTCTTCTTTCTTTATTCTTTATCTGTCAGCCTGAAAATAAAATTGCAGTGAACGAAATCTCTTCGTCCCAACAAAAACTTAGATATGCAAAAGTAGATATACACTGGACGGACCTCCTTTGTCCAACAGAAATAAAAGGGACAGGACTGGACGGGACCACCCTGTCCACCAGCAAGTGTAATGACTGGACATGACCAACAGCAAGTACAAAGCAATGGACGGGACCACCCCGTCCATCAGCAAGTGCAAAGCAATGGACGGGACCACCCCGTCCATCAGCAAGTGCAAGGCAATGGACGGGAACACTCCGTCCATCAGCAAGTGCAAAGCAATGGACAGGATTAACCCCGTCCAACAGCAAATACAGTGGACTGGACGGGGCCACCCCGTCCACTTGGCAAAAGCAGTGTGATGGACGGGACTTCCCCGTCCAACAGCAAGTCCCATGTGATGGACGGTACTTCCCCGTCCACAGCAAGTGCAAATGTCATGGACAAGACTTCCCAGTCCAATAGCAAGTCCCACGTGCTGGACGGGACTTCCCGTCCACAGCAAGTGCAAATGTGATGGACGGGACTTCCCCGTCCAACAGCAAGTCCCATGTGATCGACAGGACTTCCCGTCCACAGCAAGTGCAAATGTGATGGACGGGACTTCCCCGTCCAACAGCAAGTCCTATATGATGGATGGGACTTCCCGTCCACAGCATGTGCAAATGTGATGGACGGGACTTCCCCGTCCAACAGCAAGTTCCTTGTGATGGACGGGACTTCCCCGTCCACAGCAAGTGTGATGGTCGGGACTTCCCCTTCCAACAGCAAGTCCCACGTGATGGATGGGGCTTCCCGTCCACCGCAAGTGCAAATGTGATGGACGGGACTTCCCCGTCCAACAGCAAGTTCCATGTAATGGACGGGACTTCCCCGTCCATAGCAAGTGCAAATGTGATGGACGGGACTTCCCCGTCCAACTGCAAGTCCAACGTGATGGACAGGGCTTCCCGTCCACCGCAAGTGCAAATGTGATGGACGGGACTTCCCCATCCAACAGCAAGTCCCATGTGATGGATGGGACTTCCCCGTCCATAGCAAGTACAAATGTGATGGACGGGACTTCCCCGTCTAACAACAAGTCCCACGTGATGGACGGGGCTTCCCCGTCCATAGCAAGTACAAATGTGATGGACGGGGCTTCTCCGTCCAACAGCAAGTACAAATGTGATGGACTGGACTTCCCCATCCAACAGCAAGTCCCATGTGATGGACGGGACTTCTCCGTCCTCAGCAAGTGCAAATGTGATGGACGGGACTTCCCCGTCCAACAGCAAGTCCCACGTGATAGACGAGGCTTCCCGTCCACAGCAAGTGCAAATGTGATGGATGGGACTTCCCCGTCCACCAGTAAGTCCCAAGTGATGGACGGGACTTCCCTATCCACAGTAAGTACAAATGTGATGGAGCCCTGTCCATCAGCAAGTACAAATGTGATGGACGGGGCTTCCCTGTCCAACAGTAAGTCCCATATGATGGACGGGACCAACATCAAATTAGCTATGAGTCCCCTACTCTCTTCATTTTTCTTTTTATTATTATTAATCTCCTTGAAGTGTAATGTTATAATAAAAGACGGACAAAAATGGGTGTTCACAGGGATAACGAGGCTCAATTTATTTATCCACTCCCTGGGCAGCGAATGATCCACTACAGAGGACTAAATTCCCATGACTATCAACATACTCACTCACCTAGTGATCCAACATGACATTCGTGACACCAGGATTAGCCCTATCAATGAACGGGCCGGAGTTCAACAACCAATTATTAGCCCAAAATCTTGTAGTTTCTCCATTATCTCACCGCCAAACAAGTAACTAACAAAAGCTCTCCCAATTTTGGCAAAGACCTCTTAAAAAATTGGACCCAGCTTTCTTTATGTCAACTTTAGGAAAGCTACATGTACCACTATTATACTTGTTTCTAACCAAAGAGAGCCATAAAGCATATGGAGAATTGTAGAAATGCCAAGCAACCTTCATTATGAACACTGAATTTGTATCCATAGAAAATCTAAGACCCAAGCCTCCTTCTTTCTTTGACTTACAAATTTGTTTCCAATTCACATGGTGTAGTCTTTTGTGATTTGGATCATCTCCCCAAATGAAAGAGCCACACATTTTTATCAATATCATCACAAACCCTCTTCAGAAGCATATTATTGCATCGCCACTAAATTACCTCTTATTTCCTAGTTCACATTCTTAGAAAATAAATTCTGGTTTTATCTTGACTAACCTTTTGGCCCGAGATAGCACAAAAAGAATTGAGAATTTGACTAATAATTCTAGCTTGCTTCATACTAGCCTCCGCAAACAAAATCAAATCATCTGCAAAGGCTAGATGGGAAATCTTGGGACCTCTCCTAGCAACCTGAACAGGACACCAATACTTCCCTGATACTGGCAGCTAAATCAATTGAAAGAGACACTATATACAACGAACAAATAGACAGGGTGATAGCGGGTCTCCCTATCTAATCCCCCTAGCCGGGTGGAATTACTCTAGAGCTTCCCCATTACACAACAGGCGCATTCTAGGAGTAGAGATACAAAACCAAATTAATTGGATAATTTTTTGCGGGAAGCCAATGTCTTCTAAAGTATCTTTGACAAACTCCCATTTTAATATGTCATATACCTTCTCCAAATCAATTTTAATCGTCATCCACCCCTTCTTACCTTTCTTCCTTTGGATGATGTTTATCCCTTAGTTTTAGTAGGTTAATGTTTACTTCTATTTAATATTTATTTAGTGCTAGAAGTCAGTGCTAGGAGCTAGTTGCCAAATGAGGATGTGTTTACCTCCCTTAGTTCAGTGCTAGATCAGCTCTTACATAAAAATTGGGCATAATTATAATTTTGGTTCCTATAGTTTTATAAATGAGTAATTTTGGTCATTATAGTTTCAATTGCTCAAATCAATTCCTTCTAATTTCAAAATCAAACAAATATGGTCCTGCCATCAACCTATCATTCAATACGTATTGAGGGTTGTTGACTTGATTAAGTGATGTGGCATTAGTGTAGGATTAGTTTTATTTAATTAGTTAAAAAAAGACTAAAACTAAAACTAAAATTAACCTAAAAAAGCCAAAAGGGAAGACACATGTAGAGCATGTTCGTGAAACTATACGGATCAAAATACTCGTTTGTGAAACTGCATGAACTTTAGCACTTCACATTTGAATTTGAACTTTCATCTTTTGAGAAATTCTTTTTGGAAAAGAACTTTGAGGGCTTTTTGTAGAAGTTTTTCTTATTTTTGAGAAACCTTTTGAATTTTCTGACCAGTAGTCCCATATCTTCTTCTGAATCTTCATTCTCCTCAACTTCTTCATCTTCATCACTATCAAGGACTTCTTTGGAGATCTGTGCTTTTAGTGATAAGCCTTTCTTCTTTTTCTCCTTCTCTTCATGATAATTCAACCTATGAAGCTCCATCTCATGTTCTTTGAGATTTCCAAATAGTGTAGCAATGTTCTTGGTTTCTAAGTCTCTTGATTCAGCTATAGCAGTGATCTTTGGTTGTCATTCTCTTGTCAAGCATCTCATGACTTTATTAATTTGTTGTTCATATGAAATATTCTTTCCAAGTTCATTTAGTTGATTCACAATATGGGTGAATCTTCTGTGCATATCATTGATCTCTTAATCTTTCTTCATGTGAAATAGTTCATACTCGTGCATGAGTGAGCTCATTCTTGCTCTCTTCACATCACTTGTCCCTTCATGAGTAACTTACGGCGTATCCAACATTTGCATTGCTGTCTTACAATTAGAGACCCTAAAAAATTCATCATAACTCAAAGCAGCAGTTATAATATTTTTAGCTTTATCATTATAACCTACTCTTTTCTTGTCCTCATCATCCCACTCAGCTCTAGGCTTATTTGTCTTGGTGCCATTTGCATCAAGAGTGTGAGGGATGTATGGACCATTCTCAACAGCATCTAATACATCAAGACCACTTGCCTCAAGGAAGATTAACATCCTTTCTTTCCAATAGATATAGGCAGTGCCATTGAATGCAACGGGTCTTGCTAGAGAACCCTCTTCTCCCAAGATGTCATTTTAAGCCATCCTCTTAAGCTGTTAAGCCTTACACAAGAGTGAAAGCTCTGATGCCACTTGTTGGTTGTGCCTTCTAGATACTCAAGAGATGGGGAGGGGGGTTGAATTGAGTATGGGTGATTTTTGAAAACTTTTAAAAACTGAAACTTTTCTAAACCTTTCGAAAAAGTTTTGTCAACCAACTAACCAAAACAAGTTTTTTCCAAAGTAATTGTTCAAGACTTTGTTCTTTAACAAGAAAGATAGATGAAGAGATTGATTTCAGATATTTAATATTCACAAGTTATTCCTTAACAATTGCCTAAACATACATTCATCAATTAAACCAATTAAAAGAGTTAAGGGATATAGAGAAATGCAAACAAAGATTTTATCCTGGTTCAGCTACCTCCTTTGGTAACCTACATCAAATCCCCACAATTACTGTGAGTTTTGTCCACTAAAGTCAATATCAATTACAAAATCCTTTACAAGCTTCAACTCCCTGGTTCCTTCTACCCAATTGACAGCTTTTCAGTCAAAGCGATCTTCCAATTCCAAGAGTCCCTTCTACTCTTGTCAAATCACCAAGAGTCCCTTTTAATCTTGATCTAAACAGAGAGAACACCTTCTCTCTAATCTTCCTTTTGCAGTAAGAAAAGATTTTGATTCTGATTCTAAGTAATCAAATATTACAAAATGAATCTCTAACAGAAATATTCAAGTATTCTCGATGAAAAGCTCTCTAAATGAATTTCGTGTTTAATCTCAATATTGAATGAATTGTTGTACAGAAAGTGTTTTCCCATGCCTTTATATAGTAGTATATCAAAATAGATCCGTTGGGTACACTTCAGAAGTCAGTTGAGATCAAAACAAACTTTCTTTGAAAAATTTAGTTATCAGTCAATCAATTGTGTAATCGATGTATTAAACAAAGTTTCCATTTCTATAACTGAGTTCATCGATTGCCAAATCGATTGTGTTCTTGGAAATTCTTGATTTTGACTAATACATAGATGTGGTTGATTGTTTTCTTGATAATCATAAGCATTCTCAGCCTAGAAGTCTTTACATCGATTGGTCAACCGGTTGGTCAATTGATTGCATAATCATTTTCAAAAGTCTTTGCCTCTATTTGGGCTTATGCATCGATGTATCAATCGATTGTTCTATCATTTTCGAAAGACTATACTTTTGTTCTGTGTATACACCGATGTACTAATCGATTGGATGCATATTAAAAGAAGTGTTGGCTCCTGTTTAGCCTTATACATCAATTGTGCAATCGATTGTATGCTTATTTCAAAAAGTGTTAGTTTATGTTTCACCTTATACATCGATTGTGCAATCGATTTACAGAAGCTGGTTTTGCATACTGGTCAATTTAGTCAAAATCAATCGATTTATACATTGATTTATAGCATTTATACATTGATGTACACATAGGTTTTCAAAAAAAAAAAGTAAAAAGGAGCCTCATTTAAACCTTATGGTGCAAAACCCTCCTTAGGGACAAAAACACCAAAAGGAAAACGAGTGCCATTAGGTTTTCATTAAAAGTTAGTTAATTAACTGAGAGTACATCGATGTACACATAGATGTATAGAACTTTCAATTAATTCTTTTTCATTCAAAGATCATTTTTAAAAGAGCTATTTCACACAGAGAAACTTAAATATTTCTTTACATTAGAATCTAATTTTGCTTGAGATGCCTTGTGATTCAACTTTGAGATTCTTCATCTTCAAGCATTCCTTCATGATCCTTTTTCTTCTCCTTTGATACTTTGCATCCTTTTCCTTGCACTAATGATATCTTATATAAACAATTAAACTTGGCAAGTAGTTAGTGAACCAAAGTGTAACTCAAGTTAGTTTAGTCATTAATCAAAACACAATAAGGTTATTTATCAACAATACATAGGTCCAGTATAAGCCAAAATGATAAAAACAAGTGCTTACAAAATAAATAAAAAGGAAAAGGCATTCATAAAAACAAAACTCAAGGATCAGCACCATTGGGATCGCGAGAAGAATTCTTCCGACTGCTCAGCATCCCCAGAGGGCCCCATCGACACCTCCACCTCCTCCCCGGAGCCGAGTACTTCCATCAAGGGGCAATCCTCCACAACACGAATCACGAATAACAAATCTACGTGAAGTGGGACAGATGGATTCAGTAGCCGAACCTGGCTCACGACATTTTGGAAGGATGACTCGGAGGTAGCTTCAAACCAACCCACTTACTTGGAAGCCTCACCCTTCAAGTGATGCAACTGCTTGCTCGTCTACTGGATATCCTGGGAAAACCGCTAGCAAGATTCTCGCTTTTGAGAAAGCTCCCACGAAACTATATCATAGACCTCCTAAGCGGTCTTCAACTCTTTGTTCGCCTTCCCAGACACTACCAAGGCCGACTGAAGTTTCCGCTCCTTGTTCTTCAACTTGTCTTCGATCTTTAAATGCTCATTTTCGACCTTCACGGTCGCATACTCCGCCATATGTCATTTCTTCTCCGACTCAGCAAGGGTAGCATCCGTATTATCCCGAACCGTCTCTAACTCCTTAGCCAAACCTAGTACTTGGAGTGACTAGGGTTGTTCACCTCCATAAAATGGAGCATAGTTGTGACAGTACAAGCATAACCCTTGGCTGTAGCTAGCATGGACTCGTAAGAAAGTGCTACAAATGAAGAGTAATCCCTACCCGGGGGGGCGAGCGCTGCATTAAGATTGTGCATATAAGCATCGTCAGTCCTGAACGGCCCCACCGGAGCAGGTGTTGTTAATTAGCAGCAGTGTCGACTTCTCCCAATGTGAAGCATCAAGCACGGATCCTTATTGCTGGAGCTGAGAAAATGAATGCTTGTGAGACGGAAGCCGACCGTCGACCATAGAGTTAGACCCGGAATTTATGAAGGGAGGGGTGGCCTCAGTCGCATCCCTGGTAGGAGCATTCTCCACCGAGGAATTGCCACCGGGTGGGGGATTACCACCCAAGACAAGACCGGGAGCTACATATGGCGCCCCCTGGGCAGAAACAACAGTCGAAGCACCTCGAGCGGGAGCCTGTCTCCTTCAAGCAAAGTCCACTAGCATCTCGTTGGTGGAAGCCATGTTCTTAGGAGAATAAAAGGATAACAATAAATAAAGCGTTCAAAGGAAATGAATCAAGAAATACTAAGAAAGAAACACAAAGAAACTACCTAGCCAGCCCTCAGGATCCACTACCGTCTGGAACTCGTGGCAGCTAAGAAGACCAGAGACCCCAACCTATTTTGAAAAAAAACTTTACATTGGCTGACTCTTTGGTCCTCAACGAATCTGTCGTTGGATTATAAAAGGACAGCTTCTGGCTAGCCTCATCCCTGTCCCAAAACAGAGGAAAGAGGGGACCACTATTGTCATCCAAGAAGAAGGCGGGAAAACGAGCAGGAACATGGATACAGACAAAAACGTCCTTGAAACCCTTGAAAGAATCCTTAAAAGCAGAGAAATCTCCTATGTGGCAACAAGAAGAGAAAGTAGTCCGGCCATGATAACCAATCTTGTGTTCGAAGCAGTTTGTGGTTGTACCCATAGAAAAGAAGTGTAAAAACGTCCTGACCATGCAAAGTAAGTTATATGCCCGGCAAAAGATCTCAAATGCCCGAAAGATGCCCCCAGGAGTTGGGATGGAGCTAAGAACGGGCTACCCGAAGAAAATTAAGAACGACCATATGAAAAGAGGAAAAGAGGAGACGAAACCGGCGCGTCATCGAGCGACACCCCAAGACTTCCCTGTCAACCCACGGGTACTGATCAGCACCCGAAGGTTGAGGACACCTATCATAGTTCTCGGGGTCAAAACTGCGGTCTATATTTGTAAGACCCCGTTTTATCGCGTCTTAACAGGTAATTATATTCTATATTTTTACCGGTGACCCAGAAAATGATTTTGAGGAAAACATAATCATATTTGAGACCTTCTATATCGAAGGAAGTTACGGAAAAATTTTGGGTCTAAAACTCAAACGGAAACAGTCTGCATTTTTGCTGACAATATAGTTTTATGCCGGCAGAAACCCGGGACTACATAGGTATGTCGGGAGATAGGAACAGAGAATCATCACCTACATGAGTCACCATGGTGAGTCACACCATGACTCATCAAGTGTAATGATCACTTGTGAAAATATCTAGATATTTCCATAAAATATGACCAAAATGCCCTTGAACTTCTTTGTTAATTCCTTTCATGTCCAACAATGTTAAATGACCAAAATATCATCCTTCTCTCATGGATATTGTCATGCCAAGCTTCACCAATATCCATCCATTCATTTTCATTTGTACAAAAACACCTAAACTAGTTAAGTTAGAAAGTAACATCAAACTAGTATTTTTCATTTCCTCTCAAGTGTTCTTGAGAAAGTTCATAGTTATTCTTCATTCCTCCTCCATACATCATCATCTTAGAGACATGATTTCATGATTCTTAAAACATGAAACTTGTTCCCTAAATCCTTGCCTTCACTTTGAGCTATCATGCTCCTAAATCCAAGAACATTCAAGTTCTTTTTCTCCTAGATTCAAATTAGGCCAAGCCCCCTAAATCATCATCCAAACCTTGTTTCAACATTCCAACTACATATTCCTACTCCCATAGACCATCTAGATACAAGTTATTTCACACAAAAATCCCTTTGGAGCTCTCTAGAGAAATGGGTATTTTTCTAGTCAAGAGCTTGATCTCTTTATTATCCACTTTCTTGAATCAAAGTGAGTGTTCTTACCATGATCAACCTTCCTTTTTCATGCCTAGACTTATGTGCATGCTCCTTTTGATTTATTGTTTCTTCTTGCTAGGTTTTCTTGCCCAAAAACCGTGAGCACACTTGGAGGATTCACCTCCATCTAGCTTGTTTTAAAGTGATCTACAAGGGGTATGGAGGAGACTAACCCCCATCATGCCATATTGTGGGTGTGTGTGTGGTTTATATTGTTTTTGTGTTATCTTGAAACCCTAAATGTTAGGGTTATGACTTTGTGTATATGTGGTCCTCTTGGAGGAATTGTATATGTGATTGTGTGGTGATGGTTGTGTGGTAGTAATTAGTAAAGAAATTGCTTAGTTGATGTGTGCTTGGTTGCAAAAGAAAGTCATGAATATCTCACTTGAGTATTAACAAAAAAGTATGCCTAAAATGTTAAGTATATGCCATAATAGTTGTGTATGAGAACATTGATATGCATATGAATGATTTTGGGCTGTTTAGTGAAGTGAAAATCTTCACTCTGTTGTGACTTGGTTTCGGCAAAGAATGATGATAATGCGGTGAACAACTTGTTGTAGGCAAACTATACAACTATATGCATAGTTAGAACTTTTAAGAAGTAATAAAAGAAAGGAAGAAATAATATTTTGCAAAACTGTTTTCGTAGTATTTAAATCTTACTTTGGTGTTTTGATGTCGCCAACATGGTTTAAATTGGAGATTCGGACTTATGAGAACAAAAATCATGTTTTAGCGGACTTAAAAACGAAATTATCACGAAATCGGACACGTAAAATGAACCAAGATTTTAATTTTGCCCAAAATTGATTTAGACATTTTGAAACTATTTTTTAAGTTTATCTAAGTTTTCTAAGACTCCAAAATAAGTTTTGGACCATTAGGTTTAAGAGTCGTTGAAAGAAAAAAAAGACTTACGCGATCTTCGAATTTAGCAATGTCGGTCAAGTTATAGGATTTTTATACAAACTATAGAGTGAAGCTCGAAATTTGCCTTTTAATACTTTAACATGAGCATTTGAATCTAAGAAAGTGAAGGATTTGAGAAAAACAATCATATTTTCAAAAACACGGAAGTTAAGTTGAAATATAGTAAAAAGTGGCAAAACTGTGTTTTAAGTAGTTAGATGTTTTTGAGAAATAGTTTTGAGGAATTTAGTACTTATGTACTTCTGGTTAAGTTTTCTTTCAAAATTATTTGGTTTTATTTAAAGGTTTTGGTTTAAACCAAAAAGAATTCCTCAAAGACTAGGATTTACAGTAAAATACAAAACCTAAGTCATAAATGACTTAATGAAAATACAAACTTAATAATTTATGACTTATGGTGAAGCAAGACCATTTGTCATAAAGTGTCGATAATTCAATATCCACACATCCATAATACTTAATGACAAAGATTATTTTAAGGTTTCTTGCTCGACAAGTAATCCCGTTTGAGAATGGACTTAAAGAGGTATAATGAGTTGGTGATGAACGACCAACCTTCATAATATACTAAATCGTTGAAACATGGATAGTCCAACGAGTAGTGATTCCCAATAAGTTGGTACTATCTACTTTGCCTCTAGAATGGCTTTTGGTTTCTGCAAGGAACCCCGAAATTTATCTGGTGGATAAATATGAACTCACACGTCGTTATCGGTCTGATCCAAATGAAATTGTCAGTAAGGCCTTTGTGCCTAGGAAGCGAGCTTACATGTCTATGCACTTGCGGACGTGCTAGTGACGATCTTCAATGGTATCGGGGATGACCAGGGTAGGAAGGTCACAGATGGCCAGTTGGTGATTTTTCTTGGTTGTGGCATTCCATGTAATACACTGACGTCTACGACTAGATGCTAGGCGGTCCAGGTTATTGAGTGTTTCATAATCAGTTCTAATTCAACATGTGACTGTTATTATTGATTCACACAAGATGCCTAATATTGGCAATTGTGATACATAATCTCTAACCACTCCTTCTGAACGTTCTCTTAGCTCCGAAGTTAGGGTCATATTTTCCTTGAGACTGTGTAGGTATGGGACTATGCAGTTTCAATCAGTTACCTCCATTCTCGTGTCTCTAAGAATTGACAGTGTGTGTCATATTTTATTAAGCTTGTTGTTAGAGAGATATTGTTTACCTTCGAGTATGTGTGGAATTGCTAATAATTATACTGTGATATGTATGTTGTCATATGTATGTGTGTCGTACCACTGCATGCTTGCCTTTTGTTGTATGATGTTGTATAATGAATGGGGATCTCACCTAATTTTCTATTTTTCTGCCTGTGGCTCCATCTTATATTATGCGAAGTCAACGTTAGCACCGTCGAACCATCGAATCCAATTTGAGTATGAGACGGTCCTCTTACGTGGACACATCCTTCGAAACTGAGGAATGGAAGACTATATAGTCAGGATGTTGGAGCTTCTGGATCGCCTATAGACAATCAAGTAGATCGAGACGATGGAGTCATGCCTTGGTCATGTCCTAGTTTTCCTCACCTTGAGTCGGGTATGACAGTCGATAGTTCACGGGCCCTGACTTTTCCTTCGGATAGGACAAGGGGCATAGCTTGAGAAAGCTACACCTGTAGTGGCTACAGAAGGATCATCTATGACGACATCTGTAATGATCTCAAATAGAGTTTCCACTAGACCTCGTCAGTTGGTTCATCATGCTCGCACTGTGCGAGAAAGGATAGTTTTTCTTTTTATGTTTTAGTTTGGCCAGCTTGGTTTGTCTGGGAGTAGTGTTATCATTTACGGAGTTGCAACTCCAAGTATCTGATATTTTAGGAGCTATGTCTCCATATCTTTATACTGGATATGTATATTTCTATGTTTTCTGTTTATGAGTCGGTTTGGGTCTTATGTAGATGATTTTCGAATTTATAATCTTAATTATGATTATGAAATATTTTATTGTACATTTACTTGAATCAAAGCATTTATATTTATGTCTTACGAAAAAGGAAAATTTCCCCGCTATATATTGATATCTTAATTAACCCACTTTTCGGTCATAAAATGTCATGGACAATGTAGCACTCGAAAAGGGTGTTACAATATTGACTCCCCCTGAAACACAAAAAAAGGAGGCGGAATCAGAAGAGGACCCAGAAGATAGAGAAATTCCCTTCTCCTGTAAGACACCTTCCCAATGAGAGAGAGCGCTACCTAAAGGAGGAAGCATGAGGATTCCAAGGGAAGGGCACGCATGTGAGACCCTGAAGGAACATCGGGACCTTGTTAGCTCCTAATCACCTCATGGGATAAAGCCTCCCTAAAAATTACAGTATATAGGCATGACAATGCTAGGAAACATCTAAATCACTATCATCCCCCCCCCCCCCGACTCAACCACACCATGGTTTTTCGAAAAAAGAAGCAAGAAAACTACAAAAGGACTGCCAAAAAGGGAAAGGAATGTTACCTGGAAAAAAGGAAGCAGAGAAGTTGAGGAAGACAACCAGAGGACGGGAGAACGACGGGAACATTAGAGTGATGATGCGAAGAGGAGGAGCAAAGTACAGGATGAAGGAAAAAACTCTTGGTTGAGACAAATGAATTTATAGAAGGAAAAACGAAACGTCGCACACCCTCGAAAAACATAACCGTTCGAAACAACGTAACAATTGGGGAATGGACTAACGGGCATCCAACCACAAAAAATGGAATCACACGTGTCTCTCCCTTCTTTAATGGAACGACCCTACCCGACACCAGTCAGGGCCATCCCAAGGGTGTAACATCCCTGACTGCTCTATAGATTGACGACTGCCTCCACAAACCAACACGGGTCTTTTCAGGATGCTTTGTCCTCACTCACACGCTTCCTGGGAAAACTTCCTATTAGGTCACCCATCCCAGAATTCCTCCAAGTCAAGCACGCTTAACTGTGGAGTTCTTAAGTGATTGTCTAACGAAAAGAAGATGCATTTTGTTGGTATAGGTAGTACTAATCAATTCATATAAGTCATTCTCAACTCTATAGTCCCATACCTACACAGTCTCAGGATCTCTCTCATTCCGGTGTGTTCATTCATGTGTCTCTCTACCTAGAAGCCTGCCAGGAGCCGCTCCTTGTCTGTGCCTTCTTGCACTGGTGACCACTCCCCGCCCTCATCAGCACCGGGTGTCACATGCCTACCAGCTTCCGCTTGGTTCGTCCTCGAACCACACCATACTGGGATAGGTGCCTCTCTAATACCATTTATAACATTCATGGCTGCTCTATGGAATAACGACTGTCCCCACAAACTAACATGGTCTTTTTAGCATGCTTTGTCCTCACTCACACACTTCCTTGGAAAACTTCCCATGAGGTCACCCAACACAGAATCGCTCCAAATCAAGCACGTTTAACTGTGGAGTTCTTAAGTGATGGGCTACTAAAAAGAATATGCATCTTTTTGGTATAGGTAGTACCAATCAATTCATATAAGTCATCCTCAACTCTATAGTCACATACCTACACAGTCTCAGGATCCCTCTCATTCCAGTGTGTTCATTCATGTATCCCTCTACCTAGAAGCCTGGCAGGAGCCGCTCCTTGTCCGTCATTCTTGCACCGGCAATCACTCCTCGCCCTCGTCAGCACCGGGAGTCACAAAGGGCTTATGTTCCGGTCCAAAAATGACAAGGCCCAAAGCCCTTCTCTCATTTGGCCCAAGAAGGGTTCGACCTAATAAAACCCTACTCAAAGGCCGAGCAAACTGCTCCAGCTGACGAAACTGCTCGACCACCCCACCTTTTCCGTATAGAGTGGACTTTCCTGACTCCGGAAAGAACCCAACCATGCCTACCCCCAGGAACACGAGAGAAGAAGGGAAACCACCCCTCTCCTCCTAACATATGTGATTACCTACAGAAACTAGCACTACGGACACCCCTTCTTGCAAGATTAGAGAGGGGAAAACACGCCTCACAACATGGGGTATCATACTTGAAATCATCGTACTAAATCCAAGAGACATGTATATAAAGGAACCTCCATCATAAGAAGAAGGAGGAGATACTTTGTGTTTTGGTTTTTTGGCCAGAACAAATATATTAACAATAAAATCATAAAATGTCAATCAACACATTTTAGCATGTCATGGAAAACACAATAGCAACAAACAATTCAGACAACCTCGATCAACATAGTTCCTCTAACCTAAGGTTTTAAGCCTATCATCCATAAACCTACAACAACTAAACCCTATACAATATTAAAATATATAATTTTAATAGGGTTTACCCATTGTCGATTATTGAACACACTAGAAGGGTTCGGGGCACCCTACACACATGCATGTATAATAACTATGCTATGCTTGCTTCCCCGACGATGTCAGTTACTTTCTCCCCACCTTACTGATCACGTGTGTGCTTCCCCATCTTTGAATGAGTCCATGCTATTGACATGAATCAACATGTTCTCCAACAACACCGAATCTACTATCAATGTACTCCAAAACGTGCATTCGACCAAAAATTGTCTCGAGCACACGCACGAGTCCAAAAGCAGATAGAAACACAAACAATTGTGCAATCAACAACAGAACAACACAAGATTCGAAACGATGACCCAAAACAAATTAAACACAATAAATCAAAGAGGAAACTCAACAACACAACCTTTGTCCTATGCAAACTCAGTCTTGCCCTGGTCCTGCTATCGTTTTCCCGATTGACTGATTTGGCAAAAAAAACGTAAAAGCCTATAATTCACCGAAAACGATATCGAGACTAAGAATGGAGTAGTATGAATTTAAATAGCTTAAAAAGGGTAAATTTCGATATAGTCGACACCAAATTACCTTGATGATATTTGCATGCAAAGATACAACTACGAAGATGTCGAAGGCAAGAGTACGAATACGCAATCGATTTAAAAATCCGACAACCGAAACTATTCCAACCAAGATCTCAAAACTTAACAACCATGGCTTTTTGAAATTGAAATCTATTCATTTCCTTCTTTGGTTCGTGCAGCAAATGAAGAGAAAATGAAGTGATGTTAGTTTTTTTACTTTTAGTGTAGATTAGGATTATTATATTATTATATTAGGTTAGTGGAATTTTTAGGTGTCTTAAGTAGCTCAGGTGTCATTAGGATGTCATTTTAGGTGGGTTAGTGGAATGTGTCGTGGCGCCATCATGATCACCTTTCTCCTGGTCGCGACACGTGTCACTACGTGTTGCCCCGTCAACATAATCGGGTGTAATGTTTCGCATCATCTCCTCAAACTTGAAACACAAGCTCACTAACACATAAGGAACATGATTGATCCTTCAAACATGCTTAATCCTTTCCTCATACACTAATCGTGAAAATAGGGTGTTACAAATTGCCCCCACTAGCTCAGGATCCTGGGTCCGCCACTGCCGTTGAGTGCCAAATGAGATGTCTGAACTTTTTTCCTTTCTTTACTTTGTATAAATCTGTGTGAGAGAGATATAAGGATACAATGTCCAAAGGCGGCACAAAGGGAATACCAATCCACCTGTACACAAATCGCTAGACCTGGACTGAAAAGGGACAGGAAACAAAAAGGTGTTGTATTGTTTTGATAGAATTTCCACAAAAGACACACATTGCTTGAGGATCATTTGGAATCACATTTCTAAGAACCAGGTTTGATCTTGTCGGAAGGCGATCCAAAATCAGTTGCCAAGAGAAGGCAATGACCTTCTTTGGAGCACAATAATCCCAAAAGCGTTGGAAAAGATGACTCAAACCAGATCAAGAACTAAGAAAATGTGGCTGAGTTAGTAGTATCGCATATGCTAACTTAATTGTATATACCTTTTCATTCCCAACTTTCCAAATCCACTCGTCCTCCAACTCCCTACAAAGGATTGTTCCTTCCATTGTTGCTTTAAACAGATCCACCAATTCTTCTTCCCAAGCAAATAGCCTCCCTTGCCACCGCCAATTCAACCTCCAAACAACATCGTCCCACCACCCCATGTTGGCTACCAAAGAGAACTTGCTAACAGGTAAAGAGTATATATAACATGGGAAACTCCTTTTTAAGACATTTCTGCCCAAACCATACTTCGTTCCAGAAAAAGATTTTGACTCCATTCCGACATTCCCCACCTTCCTTTGCAACTCTTTAGAGAACCAATTCAGCGGTGAGTAGCTACCTTTAGCACACAAGTCTCGCCACCAGAGAGAGGAATTCTTAGAATTTCACTCATTTTGTTATTGGGCACCATTCATGTTTCCATATCTAAACTTTATAATATTATTGCACCAACATGCCACTCCCAACAGGATATCCGGTCAAAGATAAAAATAAAATAACATCACAAAAAATAACGTGTGGAGAATTTTTTTTTTTCTTTAGAACTTGAACACACTATTCGATATAGATTATCTATAAATTATGCAGCCAAAAAATGGCAAATGAGAGACTTGAGTTAGAACACTCACATATTATTAATTAAATAATCTTTTTAAATTAATGTTTTAATATTATATGTAATAAAATGCAAGAACCAAGGTTTTCAATTGCGATCACAGTTGCAGTTGTGTTGCATTTACAGCAATCGTGGACAATTGCGAAAAAATGTGACCGTAATTGTGGTCACATTTCGATTTCGGAGACCTCCAAAACTAAGTATTGCGATCCCAATTGCGGTCACAGGCCTTTATTTAAAACCTTGCAAGAACATAATAGATAAGAAGAATGAATAGTTTAGTGAAGGATCATATCCTCAATATGCATCATATAGTCCGGTAACAAAAAATAAGACTATGTTTGGTATTTTGTTCAAATGATGATATGCAACTACCAAAAGCTTGAAACTAAGATTTTGGAGAAATTACTCGACTTATATGTTTAACTCATTCTTAGGTACTTTTTTTTTAATAAAACAAATAAATTAATTTTTTTTTTATAAACCAACCTTATATATATATATATAGTACTTGGGGTACCCCAACCCATATACATTGTCACCTCAAAAACCCAACTATTGTAAATGAAATACTACCCTAAAAAAACAAAATAACAAATAAATTAATGAGAATACAATAGATACTTCAACCCATTCACAATACTTTTAATAATGTTTCTTTACACATTCTAAAAGACAAAACACCAATTCAATCGAAAAAGAGAAAGAATATATTATTAGTTACTTTATTCTCGATATTAAATGAAGTTTCAGATATAACATGTGGTTGGTCAGAATAGATTCTTAAATAAGTGATGATTCTTGTGTAAAGAAAAAATCTGATTAAAAGAGGACAATTCTTAAATGTCATTCCGTCCAAGTCTCGTAATAGTCAATATTTATGATGATGGATATTTTGTACGAATCACATGATAACTCAAAATGAAGTTTCAGATTTTTGAGCATGCGTACTAAAGAAAGATTAACGGTTTCCTTGGATAAAATTGGTCACCGTCAAGGCATTGCTTGCCTGCACAGTGATACAACAAAGGTGTACCGCTCAAGCCCCAAATGTAGATAATAGCAAGAGACCCGTGTGTAAGAAGCAGAAGAAATAGTACTGTTTTTGTGCCACACCGCACAAACAAATTAAAATAACAATTTCACATTGCAGAATGCACGGACAAATACAGGGAAAAGATGGCAGAAAAGTGTTCGAGTTTTAAGCCGACCTCTACCACCCTTTACTCTCCTCTCGTTTATTATAAAACGGGGCTTTGGGTTGCAGAGGCAGAATCACTGAAAGCCTGTGTTTGCTTAGCGTCACCAATAATAAATTATTGCCTGGTTTCTTGACCAACCCTTTGGAATGTTCCCCTTTTTCTATTAGTTTCTTAGATGATTTTTGAAAATCAGCTCTCCCACTTTTCTGTCACATTTTTATCCCTCAATCATTACAATTTATCATTTAATAAAATAAAATCATAACTCATTAATACTCATCCATATTCTCAATTTTTGATTGGTTTGGAATACCGAGACACCATTTTTTGGACACATATTTGTATCCCACATGCACTTGCTTGCCAAAACTCCCTAACTAGTTTCCTCTTTTATTTTGTCCATTTTTGGTTCACACAAAACAACCTTGTCATTCACGTGTAGTACTACTTCTTTTACCATTTTGACCATTACTTACTTCAACCTTTGATATCAGTAAATTTAATTTATATATATCTAGGGCAAGTGGTTGATAGAAAATAAGTGCTTATATTGAGAAAAGCAAATCAAACACACAAGGGGTGGGAAAAATGATGCATTCCATTTTTACCCAAAAGACAAAAAAAGGTGGGTGGAAAAAAAGAGAAAGAGAGAAAAGAAGAAAGAGAGGGAGGAGAGTAGGAGTGGTAAAATGATCCATTTGTTCACCATCCATCCAAAGGTAAAGCCATCCAATCCATCCATTGCAAAAAGAAAAACATTAATGGACATGATTGGATTGGACCATTTTATCTTTTGGATGGATAGTGATCCATCACTACTAGAAAACTTGAATTTTCAGACGAAATTTTCGGACAGAAATGTTTCCGTATGAAATTTTATGAACATTTCGGACGGATTTGAGACGAATGTAATTTTCAATGAGATTCCGTCTCAAATCCGTCTCTACTTTGTCCCAAACTTTCGCGCCAAAATATTTCCCACGGATTTCGCACGGATGGGTTTCATATTTTTTTTATCTTGGGTCTTTTCAACCATCCGTCTAAAACCTGTCCGAAAATTTGAGACAGATTTCACACGGATTTATAATTTTTTATATTTTCTTGGAAAAGATTAAATAATTTATCTTACATCCGTCTAAAATCTGTCCAAAAATTTGAGACAGATTTCACACAGATTTGTTATTTTTTATATTTTTCTTGAAAAAGATTAAATAATTTATCTTACATTCGTCTGAAATTTGTCCGAAAACTTGAGATAGATTTCACACGGATTTGTTATTTTTTATATTTTTCTTGAAAAAGATTAAATAATTTATCTTACAAATATGATTAAAATATTTGATCTTAATAAATTTAAAAGTAAACAAGTTTTATGAAAAAAATTAAAAAACATATTTAGACTAATAAAATGTAAAATATAAAATTAAATTCAAAAATTAAATTTTAGAAATTAAATTGTTGTAAAAATTTATAACAATAGATTAATATACAATAACAAAAAATAGGCAATATGATCACGGCGCCATAAATTTTTCACTGGGGGCGAGGGAATTTTCAGCCAAATTTCTCAGTTCCCTCCTTGTAAAAATCTTCGGTTAAAGTAATACTGTAGTCCCTATACGTGACATGAATTCTCGATTTGGTCCCTATACATAAAAAATTATTAAAATGGTCCATATACGTACAAAAAATCTCCATTTGGTCCCTATACATTACCCGTTTAGTCCCTATACGAGCAAAACATAGTTAAATCTGTCCTTAAAATTTTGTACGGCAGGGACCAAATGAGGACTTTTTGTACGTATAAGGACCATTTTAATAATTTTTTATGTATAGGGACCAAATCGAGAATTTGTGTCACGTGTAACACCCTAGTTTTTACACATGTGATTAATTATTTTATTTGGATGTGTATGGATATTTTGTTATATGTAACATCCCAGTTTTCATATAGATGTTTAATTATTTTATTGGAGTAATTAATTATCCGGATGTTTAAGTTTGTTTATTTTTATGTTGTTTAGTTTGAATAACTATATTTACTCATTTAAAATTATTTTATTGATTAAGTTAGCAATGTGCTACTGCAGTGTATACACGCTTGCAGGGCAATAATATTATGCTATTGTTACTATTATTATCTGCTTAGGAAAATGTATTAAATAATTTGATTAAAAGGAATTTATTTTCAGATTTTATTCTATTTAATTTTAGATTTGAAAATAAATTAGTTTAGTGTTAATTGGAGATTAATTTTGGATCACTGATTTTCTTGATTGACTATTTCAATCATCAATCTTTACTCCAATTTAAATTTTAAAAGTATATATTTGTTACTCGTTGTTTTTAGATCTAATGTTAATATATTTTTTTTTCTAAATTTAATTTCAACCACACATTTTACCTACTACCCAAAATAAAAGAAAACAAAAGAAATGTCCCCCTCCTTCTCTGGTCACGTGCAAAACGCCCCCACATTCTTTCTTTCCTTTTATTTTCCTCCTTCTTCAACAACTGAGCAAACCCATCTTCTTCTCATCTCTCTCCCTAACTTCAACTCCTTCTTCCTTCACTCTTGGACTAGGCCGCGACCACCGACCTTGCCGTCAACGTCCAGCAGCACGCCATCGCGCCGTCTGACCGCTGCTCGACGAGAAGGCAGCCACGCGACACCGGCCGTTCGCTGCTCACAGTGCGTCGTCTTTGTGCGACGTCATCGTCGTGGTAAGGCTTCAGCCGCCGTTCACGGTGGTTTACCCTTATTCTTGTTCAGTTCAACCTTCCTCTTCCTTCAAGTTCACCTCTTTTTGTCGTTGTTCTTATTTCTGGTCTTGGCTAGTGCAGAACACGGATTGTCGCTGTCGCTGTCGCCGCTCACCACCTCCAGCCACCATGTCATCTCTTTTTCTTCCTTGGGTGAGTGAAAACACTCTATTTTGCTCAGATTCAAGAAAATCCCCAAATTGATTTTGAAATCCTAACCCTCGCTCTTTGATTTCATACTGAAATTTGAAATTAAAACTTCTTTTTATGCAATTGGGACTGTGCCGGCAACAATTGCAGGGTGTAATAAGGTCCCAAAATTTAAAGTTGTGTTGACTTAGCAACTTGATCGTGGACACAAACCTTTTCGTGTATGGGGCAACGAGTGGTTCCTTTCTCTTCCACCGGTAAGTGGACTTATGATGTTTTCCTCGGCTTCAGAGGAAAAGATACCCGCTATGGTTTCACTGGCAATCTCTACCATGCTTTGAAGGAAAGGGGAATCAAGACTTTCATGGACGATGAGGAGCTTGGTAGAGGAGAAGAGATTTCACATGCCTTTTCTAAAGCAATTGAAGAGTCCAGGATCATAATAATTGTGTTCTCTAAAAGCTACACATCATCAAAATGGTGCCTTGAAGAGCTTTTGAAAATCATGGAGTCTTTCAAAGCCAAGGGATGCATTTTTATCCAGTGTTTTACAACGTGGATCCAAAAGAGGTACGCTATCAGACAAGAAGTTATGGAGAAGAATTGGTTAAGCATGCACTACTGGATATAATGTAATATACGGGAACGTTTACGTCAGTTGAATATATGTTTGACGTTAAAAATGAGGCGGTGGCAGTTTTGTAAATATTAAATCACTATTTGCGTCAGTTGTGTAATGAACTGACGTTAAAAGTGATTATTAACACTTTTAACGTCAGTTGTTTATACAACTGACGTTAAAAGTGTGATTTTTTACTTCAGTTAAATAAATAACTGACGTAAATAATCCTATGTTCCTATCTGAAACTCATTCCTATCTTTCTTTCGTTGTCATCTCCCTGTTGTCACTCTTAACGCAGATCACTCCATAAAGTTCAGTTTATTTCTAAACTTTTTTTTTTAAAACAAGTTTATTTTTAATCTTAATTAGCTTGAATTAGTAAACAAATTCTTGTGCAAATTAAAATAAATAAACACTTAACATAAAACAAGTTATATGTATAATCAAATCGTATCTCATTGAAGCGATTCATAAGTTACAATTACATGATTAAAAGATAAAAAATTTCTGCAACATAGCCCTAAAATATAAAAACGTTTCTGCTTCAACATCATTTTCTTCTCAGTCCTGTCCTCAGAAACTCCAATGGATGCATCTCCTCCCTCACTTGAATTCCTTGATGCTCCATCTGCTTTATCCACAGTCACTTGCTGCGAAAGCGGAGTGAAAGGGATGAGGGGATGAAATAAAGTGAGGGAATCGCATTACGTGATTCACTCGACCTTACCATCCATGTTACGTGATTTACTCAACCTCAGAAGTTTTTTGACCATTAAGACATTGACCTTTAAGTCTAGGTATAGGAAGAAATAACAAAAGTCTCAGAGCCATTTTGTGAAGGAATAGAAAACGCACGAAATATAGAGGAAAAGAAGAGGGTGTATTACAGACTGATACAGAAGAATGGTACTTTATATAGAGAAGAGAGATTAACTGATTTTCTTGAAAACTGATCTATAAACTTAATGCTCATTAAAAGGATTAAGTTACAAGGTGCATGGGTAAGTAGCACAGTAGTCAAAGGAATGAATGTTTTTGCAGAAACTTATACACTTTTAACGTCAGTTGTTTCATACAACTGACGTTAAAAATGTTTTTAAAATAAAAAATATTTATTTTTAACGTCATTTTTTTTATACAACTGACGTTAAAAGTGTGATTTTTACTTCAGTTAAATAAATAACTGACGTAAATAATCCTATATCCCTATCTGAATGCCATGTTGTCACTCTTAACACAGATCACTCCATATAGTGCCAGTTTATTTCTAAACTTTTTTTTTAAACAAGTTTATTTTTAATCTTAATTAATTAGCTTGAATTAGTAAACAAATTCTTGTGCAAATTAAAATAAATAAACACTTAACATAAAACAAGTTATATGTATAATCAAATCGTATCTCATTGAAGCGATTCATAAGTTACAATTACATGATTAAAAGATAAAAAAATTCTGCAACATAGCCCTAAAACATAAAACAGTTTCTGCTTCAACATCATTTTTTCTTCTCAGTCTTGTCCTCAGAAACTCCAATGGATGCATCTCCTCCCTCACTTGAATTCCTTGATGCATCATTTTGAATCCACAGTCACTTGCTGCCAAAGCGGAGTGAAAGGGATGACTGGGATGAAATAAAGTGAGGGAATCGCATTACGTGATTCACTCGACCTTACCATCAATGTTACGTGATTTACTCAACCTCAAAAGTTTTTTGACCATTAAGACAGAGACCTTTAAGTCTAGGTATAGGAAGAAATAACAAAATCTCAAATATGATAGAGCCATATTGTGAAGGAATAGAAAACGTACGAAATATAGAGGAAAAGAAGAGGCTGTATTACAGACTGATACAAAAGAATGGTACTTTATATAGAGAAGAGAGACTAGCTAATTTTCTTGAAAACTGATCTATAAACTTTATGCTCATTAAGAGGATTAGGTTACAATGTGCATGGGTAAGTAGCACAGTAGTCATGGGTAAGTAGCACAGTAGTCAAAGGAGTGAATGTTTTTGCAGAAACTTAAACACTTTTAACGTCAGTTGTCTTCAACAACTGACGTTAAAAGTGTTTTTAATAAAAAATATTCATTTTTAACGTCAGTTGTTTAATACAACTGACGTTAAACAATGACTTTTAAAGTCAGTTGTTTAAGACAACTGACGTTAAATAAATTACCTTTAACGTCAGTTGTTACAAACAACTGACGTAAAATGTTGTTTTATTTTTGGTTTTTGATTATAACGTTTACACCCCCGCGCCTTCTGCATTTCGCTCTGTACGTCTCTGTTCTTCTCTTTTCATCATGCTCACTCTCAACTCTCACTCTCACTCTCACTCTCACTCTGCCCTAATCGCGAGCTCATCTCCACCACAACCACCGCGAGGGCTTCTTCGCCACCACCGTGAGGTACACTCTTAACCCCTAACTCTGTCTTTCCCGCTTATTCTTTGCAATAACTTGACATCTCTCCTTCCCCTTCCCGCGCACTAACTCTCCTTATCCCCCTGCTCTCAGTAACCAGATTGAACGTTGGCGCCACTCGAGCTCCCCTCCTCACCACCACGCGAGCACCTATTTCTTGTGAGTCTTTAGGGAACATTTTTTTATTTTTGGTTTTGAGTGTATGTTGAAACTGTAGTCTCTGTAGTTGAAACTTGAAACTGTGAGTTTACGTTGTTTGGAATGTCTCTATTTCTGGTCGTAGGTTTTGTGTTTTCTCTTGTTTTTCTTCTGCTATCATGACCTATTTCAAAATGGGAAGAAATTTAGAGTTGCTTGTAGCATGTGACATCAACAATATATTGCTCATTGGAATTATGTTTTGTTAATTTATCTTCATCTGCTTATTTCTTTTGTCTTAAGAAACCTGAAAATGGTGTAAATTTGAAATAATTTTTAAATGCCTTGGATATATGTTTTGTATATCTACAGAACCTATCTAGTTATGGATCGTAGTTGGATGGTTTGTAAGCGCACTAGTGCTGAGTATTTGAAGGGGGTGGGAGAATTTATAGAATTTTCTCAAAGGAATGTTCCTAATAGTAATGGAATGTTCTGTTGTCCTTGTGTCAAGTGTTTGAATACGAGGAAATGTACGGTGAAGGATATACGTACTCATTTGATTTGTGAAGGGATTTGCTTGAGTTATACAAGATGGATATGGCATGGTGATGTGTTGTTGAGTAGTACGGCAAGTGTCTCCCGAAGTGAGGACGTTGACGTAGATATGGAGGATGATCGAGTAGAGGACATGATCCGTGATATTGGACCAGAATCTTTTCATCGAGCTCATGTGTATGATAGGTTGTGCGGTGATGCGGATAAGCCTTTATATCCAGGGTGTACTACTCATACACGGTTGTCGGCGGTGCTGAAATTGGTTTGTGTGAAGGCGAGAAATGGTTGGACCGATAAAAGCTTCACGGAATTGCTTGAAGTGTTGAAAGACTTGCTTCCGGAGGACAACACATTGCCTGGCCGTAACTATGAGGCCAAGAAGGTATTGTGTCCGATGGGTATGGAGTATAAGAAGATACACGCATGCCCCAATGATTGCATATTGTACACAGGTGTTCATGAAGACAATCACGATTGCCCCAAATGTGGGTTATCACGATACAAAGTGAAGGGTGGTGATGATGATGATGATCTTGATGATGTGAGAAAAAAGGGTCCTCCTGCGAAGGTGTTGTGGTATCTTCCAATAATTCCAAGGTTCAAGCGATTGTTTGCCAATGCGAAAGATGCGAAGAATCTTAGATGGCATAATGATGAGAGGAAACGTGATGGAAAGGTTCGTCATCCTGCTGATTCTATGCAATGGAAGAATATTGATACTATGTTTCCGGATTTCGCCGATGAGCCAAGAAACCTAAGGCTTGGACTTGCTACGGATGGAATGAATCCTTATGGTAACATGAGTAGTATTCATAGTTCATGGCCTGTTCTGTTGATAATTTATAACCTGCCCCCTTGGTTGTGCATGAAGTGCAAATACATGATGTTGTCTATGATGATTTCGGGCCCAAAGCAATCGGGAAATGACTTAGATGTTTATCTAAGTCCCTTGATTGAAGACTTGAAAACGCTGTGGGTGGAAGGTGTTGATGTAGTTGATCGGTATTCTCATGAGACTTTCAAGCTTCGTGCCATGTTATTTTGCATCATCAACGACTTTCCAGCATACGGTAACTTGTCCGGGTACAGTGTCAAGGGGCATAAAGCATGCCCTATATATGAAGAAGGCACATGCTACACTCAGTTGCATCATGGAAAGAAGACGATTTACCTTGGGCATCGGAGATTTCTTAGATGTGATCACCCATATCGTAAGATGAAAAAAGCTTTTAATGGATGCCAAGAGACAGAAGAAGCTCCGGCGGCCTTAATTGGAGAGCAAGTTTATCAGAGGGTAAAGGGCATCGATGTTATATTTGGCAAGTCCAAAAAGAAAGGTAAAGCTGTTGAGAAAAACATATGGAAGAATAGGTTAATATTCTTTGATCTTCCATACTGGCGCAAGCTTGATGTCAGACACTGCATTGATGTGAATGTGGAGAAAAATGTGTGTGATAGTGTGATCGGGACGCTTCTCAACATTCAGGGCAAGACAAAGGATGGTGTGAATGCTCGTCTCGACCTCGTTGCTATGGGTATACGAGAGCAGTTAGCTCCAGTTGTTGAGGATGGTAAGTGGACTTATTTGCCGCCAACATGTCATACTTTGTCAAAAAAAAGAGACAAAGTTTCTGCGGGTGTCTTCAGGGCATCAAAGTTCCACATGGTTACTCTTCAAATATGAAGAGGCTTGTCTCTAGTGATCTCAAAATAAGTTGGCTTAAAGTCTCATGATTGTCACATCTTGATGCAACAACTTCTGCCCGTTGCTAGTCATGGTATTGCTCCAAAAAATGTGAGACATGCCATTACTCGGTTGTGCTCATTCTTCAATTCTATTTGTAGCAAAGTCGTTGACCCCCGTATGTTGGATGACTTGGAAGTTGAGGCTGCTACAATCTTGTTCCAATTGGAGATGTATTTTCCTCCTTCCTTTTTCGACATAATGGTTCACTTAATTGTTCATTTGGTGAGGGAGATTAGATTATGTGGACCGATTTTTCTGAGATGGATGTACCCAGTTGAGCGCTACATGAAGATATTGAAAGGGTACGTGAAGAATGCTCATCGTCCGGAAGCATCTATTGTTCAAAGGTATGTTGCAGAAGAAGCTATTGAGTTTTGTTCGGACTACCTTCATAACGCGGATCCTATAGGGGTTCCTAAGCCTCGGCATGATGAGATAAGATGTCAAGATAAGGGTACACATGGCTTAAGAATTAATAGCAAGGGTCGGGAGGAAGTGCTTCAAGCACATTTATATGTATTGAACAACATCGATTATGTTCAGCCTTTCTTATTTGAACATAAAAGAAAAGTCAATCAAGAAAACCCTCGAATGAGCGAAAGGTGGTTGTTGAACAAGCATAACAAGACTTTCTTACCATGGTTCAAGGAATAAATGCTTAAGGATGGTAGTACTGCTTCTGATGACGTAAGATGGCTAGCACGTGGGCCTAGCTTCAACGTCATATGTTGGAGCGGATACGACATCAATAACTTTTCCTTTTATACAAAGGAACAAGATAACAAGAGTACCGTGAAAAATAGTGGGGTTATGATCGTGGCCGAAGCAATGCACTTCTCTAGTGCAAAGGACACAAAACCCGTTAAAGCACCGACACCTTACTTTGGATATATTGAAGATATTTGGGTGCTCGATTACACTAAGCTTACGGTGTCGGTTTTTAAATGTAAGTGGGTTGATAGTAACGGTGGTGTACAAACCGACGAATTGAGGTTCACATTGGTAGACCTCAACAAGTTAGGTCATATAAATGAGCCTTTCATAATGGCTTCCCAAGCAAAACAAGTGTTCTACATCACCGATCCTTCTAACAAAAGGTTGTCCGTGGTTCTCCAAGGAAAAAGCATGTATAATGGTAGTGATGAAAATCAAGATTCAAATCTTGATATTCCTGAGACTCCTTCTTTTTCAACAAACATGCCTACTATAATCGAGGAGACACAGGTGGACGATGTACATGCCACTCGTGATGATCATCACGAAGGGATATTGATATAGGTAGTTTAAACTTAGTATACATTTATTTTTATTTATACTTCTGTATTTATTTTGAGTTATAACCTATGTTAATAAATATATATTGTTTCTGAACAGGCATACATATGGATCAGTCGGATAGCCCACATGCATGGGAGGGCACTGTGGGGCCTACGCAGGATCGGATCGCGCCTACGCCTGATTCTAGTGTAGGTTTACATGTTATATACTATCTTTAGTCCTTCTTTTTAATGTAAGTTTATAATGTTACAACCCTCTATTTTATCATTTTTTTGTCCATACAGACATCACAGGCTCATAGGAAATGGGGTAGAGGAGCCACGACGTTGAAGAAACTAGAGAAGGCCAGGCAAAGCAGACAGAAGCTTGAGGTGTCCTTCGATGCTAATCTAAATGCCCAGGGACCCCATGCTAAAGAATTTAATAAGTGGGTGTTTCTACAAGCGAAGCAGCATGTTAGCATCAACTACAACCACTGGAATGACGTTCCACAGAACGTTAAGGATAAGATTTGGGAGGCTATCACAGTATTTCACCTTTACATTCCTTTGATTTACATTATTAGATAATTATCCGAGTTATAATTCATCCAGTTGTTATGTATTTAATGTGTAGGTAGCTTGGACTGTGCCAAATGACGAGGATCATCGTAAGAAATGTATGAAAATGGCATCAAAGCGTTGGAATGGGTTCAAGCATGATCTTACCAAGTACTACGTATCTGGGAAGAAGTGGCTTGATAAAATGTTTTGCGATTATCCATGGATTGATCAGGATACTTGGGATATGTTTGCTATGAGTCGACAGGATGGAGAATTTTAGGTTGGTTGATTAAGTTAATTTTGTATGCTTCTTATAGATCAATTAACTATATTTAATTATGTGTTTTTGTTTGAATAGGCTAAGGCAGATAAGGGTCGGCAGAATCAGGCGAAGAACGTCCACCGCCACACCATGTCTTAGGGTGGGTACCAGACTCGGATCGAGGTGATGATGGTGGATAGGCTGAGGGTGAAGCAGGAAGAGCACTCTGCTAGGATAGAAAGAGGAGAGGTGCCTGAGGGCACGCCATTAAGTCCTCCTTCGGACATCGACCGCGAGGATGTTTGGTTAGCCGGCTGCATGACAAAGACGGGATCTTTTAAAGTTGATGCCACTCGCGAAGTGGCAGATAAGATTGTAAGTAAATAATTAACTTCATTTCAATTGATATTTGTATAGATATTTTTAACACTTTTCACTTGCACGTTTTTTCATTTTTTTCATTGTAGATGGATCTCAAAGCACAATCCTCCCTGGGCTCATTCGTCCCTTCTGGACGGCGGGACGTCTTGATGACTGCTCTAGGCAAGAAAGACCATCCTGGTCGGGTTATCGGTGTTCCTGGGAACGTGACCATCAAAGAATATTATGGCAAGTCTGCTTCACGAAAGCGGGTGGTCGATGAAGCATCAATTTTGGATGACATTACTCAGAAGCTCATCTTCAACCCTGCTATTAGAACGCATCTGATGCAAAGCTTAAAATCCAACCCAGAATTCAAGCAGGCGCTTGCTAGAGAGCTTTCCTCCGTCGGTTCATGCCAGGACACCGCAGGGCATGCCAACCCTTCACATGTGAGCACAAAATAGAGTTATAGTAGGGCACATGTGGAGGACGATGAGTTGGCAGCTAGGGGGCGGGAGTTAGAAGTCCAACGCCATGAGCTTGAGTTGGAAATGAAAAGGTGTGAGCTTAAGTTGGACTTCAAACGACGTGAGCTTGAAATGTTAACAAAGGTATGTATTCATTATTAATGTCCAAATTATTCAAATAATTACTTGTGTTTTTTTTTAATTATCAACAACTTATCTATTTTATTTTTCCTAAATTGAAGGCGACGTCGGTGTCGCTGTCACTTGTCACTCGTTTGTTCTCACTTGGTGAGGATTATGCGTTTGAGATTTTTGAATGTCCATTGGAGCATGATGGATGGGTGGCACGCCCAAATCAACAGAGGATATTTTCCTTCCGTGGTGAAGATCTCGAGCACGCCTGCAGAGATAACGTCTGGATGGCCAGCACGGTTTTGAGTCTCTGGTGTACGTAAGTTAATTTTAATTTTATAACTTATTTATTTTTGTATTTTTCCATTTAATAATTTATTTTAATTTCAATATATATATTATGTAATTAACATCCACACCTTTTCATATCTTAGGTATCTCCATCGTCTTTTGATAAGGACGTTGCATCAGTTTACGGCTTCTTAGATCCGTCAATCCTTGTGCCCCAATTCTTTGCTGGCGATGCATTTAGTAAATACATAGGGAACTTGTTGGGAGACAATCGGAAAGAATTATATCTGGCTCCCTACTGTATGAATAACCATTGGCAGTTGTTCGTACTTCACCTGTCTAGGCATACTGTCATATTCTTATGCTCTCTCCACCAAAACCCGCCACATGAGGTGGTGGAAGCTGTAAATACGTAAGTAACTAATCTTAAATTTAATTTAAGTTTTAATATCAGTTGTTTTTAGTTTATTACACACATGATATATGAATTTGTTAGTTGACATGATTATTTGTTTATGATAGCGCGCTGAAGGCGAGTAGCATAAGTTGCGCCAACGGGAGAAGTAGGACTTCTAAGACTAAAGAAAATCCTGAATGGACCATCCTCAAGGTTTGGTAGTTTATTTATCAAATAATTAATATTATAATTACTAATTTATATGTATATTTAACTGACATTGAAATTAATTTTGTTTGTAGTCTCAATTTCAATATGACGGGTGGTCATGCGGCTATTATGTGATGCTTCATATGCTGAACATAGTCTCCACATCTATTACGGATGGATGGAGGAAGGTAATATTTAAACAACTTGTTAAATTATATATTATAGTTTTGGTGATGACTTGCGTTAATGTTATTGTTATTATTTGAACGTATGTAGGCATTTAACGACCAATCACCTCTTCAAAAAGATGAGTTTAGAGACTTGAGGATGCGCTTAGCAGAATTCTTCTTCAAGTATGCGGCTGAAAAAGGAATTGACAAGATACCTCCGCAATACTTAGATGAATAGTTTTTTTGTTAGACTTTAGAAACTAATTAATAACATGTATATATATATACTTAGATTGGTAGTTTTGTTTTTAGACATTAGAGACTAAAATTTATATATATATATATATATATATATATATATATATATATATATATATATTTACACACTTGTAGATAGTTATGTTTTTCCTATACATGGGTTTTGGTTTTAAGTCCCCCTATTGTTCCTTTGTATATTTCTTTTCTTTTTGTTAATATTGAAATTTAAGGGTAGTGTTTGCAATTCTGTAATGTGTGTGATATTCTGTGTTACTAGGATATTTACTGAATGCAGGGATAGCTGAGGGGAGTGATATTTTAAAACTGAATTTTAAAAAAAATCTATTAACGTCAGTTATATCAAATAACTGACGTTAATAGTATTTTATAAAATATACAGTACACTATTAACGTCAATTGTATTAGAAAACTGACGTTAAAAATAAAACCTTTAACGTCAGTTCTTTAACACAACTGACGTTAGGTTGGACAACATTAACGTCAGTTGTGTTAAAGAACTGACGTTAATAGTTTTATATTTAACGTCAGTTGTTTAAACAACTGACGTTAAAATATTAACTATTAACGTCAGCTGTATTTACGTCAGACAATATTCTGACGTATAAAATCAATTTTAACTGACGTAAAAAACACTTATTGCACTAGTGATGAAGAGAAGCTGAAGGATAACAAGGAGAAGTTGCAAAGCTGGAGATTGGCTCTGCATGATGCAGCCAATTTGGCAGGGTTTTGTTTTGAAGATGGGTACAACTTTACCACTCTTGCCTTTCTTTTTTCTTTATTCTTTATCCTTTTAAAAAAATTATCATCTCACACTTATTTTTATAACATTTTTTTACACCTGATTAATGATATATAAATTCGTGGTCAATCACATGTATGGGATAGTTAAGAGGTTGTTTAATGGTTGCATGTTAATGATTAATCCGTTAACCACTCAACACATGTGATTAACCCAAATTTATATATCATTAACCAAATATAAAAAGTGGTGTAAAAAATTAATGTGAGAATATAGGGGTTGTGTCCTTTTACGTTCAATTTCCTGGCTGATAACTTTCATATTTACATCAATGATGATGGAAAATGAAATACAGCCCTTCTGATTGTAGTTGCACACTTGCGTATATAAGGAAAATGGAAATAAGCAGTAGGGAATTGGTTTATGTTAAATTAAATTAAAACAAGGGAAAACAACTCTGTCTATTTACTTTAATTTTCACTCCCAAATAAGGGGAAGCTTGATCTCCTATCCTTCCTTTAACATATAAACAAGAGGAAGTAACTCACCCTCCATCCTTCCTTCCCTTTCTTCCAACCATAGCATGAATGGACTTAAAAAGATATGTGAAGAGCTTTATATATTTATTGGTTTTTAGTTACTTTTGTAGGTAAAAATTTTTGTGAAATAAGACTTTCTTTTATCTCTCATTGTCAAATATCATTTGTTGAAGTATTTATTCTATTAGCATATGCGAGTACCTTTTGTTTTTTAATTTTATAGGCCCCCTCCCATAAGGGAAAGGGGAATGGCAACGGGGGGTCAACTTAACCAAGTAAGCATGAGTGGGAAGGGGAGTCATTAACATCCTAGTGGCATGGGTCTAATGATGAAAAGAGAGAAAACAGTACAGGAGCATGGGAGAGAAAGAGAGTTGGCAAGAAAGAAGTAAGGGAAGTGAGTGGTAGAGTCCGGGCCTCTCGAAGAGTTGGGGTATATCTGTATTTTCTTTTATTTCTTGTTTAGTTCATTCATCTTCTCTATACTTTCACTCCATTGATGCTGATATCTCCTTGATACCCTAGGAAGCACAAATAGGACACGGGACACAGGACACGATACAACACGAAGATATGACAAATTTTTAAAATTATAAGACACGATAACACTATGATACAAGATCTAAATTAATACAAGGTTAACATAAAAACGCAAATCTTAAGAGAGAGGGATAATGTTTTAAAAATTAACATGAGTCATTGTAAACATAAGATGCTAACATTCATCTAATTATTGTGGCATTGCTATCTGTAACAGTATAAAAATTTAATTATGTCTTTGACATTATCTCGTACAATATTGCACTAAAGCCCATTTATAATACACACACATGACCTGCAGTAAGGTTTTCCACAATTTTACATGCATGTATCAAATTTACTGTTCTAAGTTCACTTATTCTTGTTTTGTAAGGGCATTGATAAAATTGAAGGCATAGTGTTGGACTACATACCACAAGGAGAAGTTGTGTAGTTGAGTGACAAGGCCTTCAAGAAGATGAAAAGCCTGAGAATACTAATTTTTAAGAATGCCTCATTTTCTGGAGTCCCCAAATTCTCCCAAACAGCTTAAGAGTTCTGGAGTGGAGGGGATATCCTGACATCCCCACATTTGTTCTATTCCTAGTAGTTTCTTCAAATTTGACTTCAACTTGATATAGCCTTAGAGAGCATGTTTCAAAGTCGAGAGTATCTTAATGTGATGGTATCTATTATGTGAGTACAAGCCAAATGGTTTGAATATCCATATTTTCTATCTTGTTATTTAAATTAGTTATAATGTCTATTATCTTGTTACGGTGTGATGAATGCTTTCTCGGAATGACTCACTATCTTTTATTTGATTATAGTAACATCCTTCTCGTTTATGATGGTGGCCACGAATTAATCAATGACGACGATGATTAGATGACAACAACGATGATATGATGATGAGGAGGAGATGATGGATGATGTGCTAGATGAAGATGAAGAGTTTAGTGATCAAAGTAACAATGAAGAATAAATTTATGTCTTTGATGTTTGTAATGATATTTTAATGCTTTGAATCTTAATATATCATTCTTGTATTTCAAGATACTTTGTGTTTTTGTTTATTTGAAGCTTGATACTTGTCTAGAGTGGTACCTTAATAATAATTATTTTTTATTATATTATATTAGATTCCAAATCCAGGTACCTAATTTGGTATGCATAATTATTTAAGTTTGACCCTTTTTTATTAATAAACATGATTTGTATATCAAAAAATATTATTTAAATATGATTATCTAATCCGTGGGAAATCTGTCCAAAGTAATATCATAACATTCGTTTGAAATCCGTCCAGAATTTGCATGAATAGCAATATTGAATCCGTCTGAAATTCGTCCGAAATTAAGCCAATATAACCAAAATTCAGATTTTTGTGTTTGTCTGAAAGCTGTTCGAAATCTGTCTGGAACTAATTTCGGACGGAATTTCAGACAGAATTTTTAATTTGCAACGAGGCTTTTTCGGACGGGGGATGTTCCGTCTGAAATCTGTCCCAAATTAATTGTCCGTCCAAAATCCATGGGAAAAGTGTCCAAATTCCGTCTAAAATCCGTCCGTGAATCCGTCTGAAAATAACAATTTTCTAGTAGTGCATCCAATATTTTACTAAATCCATTGGATCACATTATGAAAAAAAAAATCCATTGGATAAGATGAAAGGAAATAAAATTAACAAAATCCATTACTAAATCATTTGAATTAAAACAAAATACATTGCATCCATCCCTAATGTTCAGAAAGTTAATTTCAATTCCTTAATGCAACCTAAATCACTTTTCGCTTTCTTGCTCACTACTCTTATCAGCGTTCAATTTTCTTCCATTACTCTCCACTTTCTCAATTGGCAAGGTTTAAAATGGAAACTTGAAATGTGCCTGATTGGAGGTCCTTGAAGGTAGCAACCAAACTCTGAATCCACAATTATTCGGCGCTGTGAAACCTCAAAACTATTTAAGGGGCAATCTCATCGGTTAATAAACCAATGTCAAGAACGAAAGATGGTAGAAAAAGCAGAGAGGGGGGAGGGAGAGACATAGGAGATAAGAGAGGGAGAGAGAGGGGGAGAATATTTTAGAAGTAATAAAAAATATTAATTTTTAAAAATGATTTTATGGATGGATTGGATATCCATCCGTAAAAAAGTTGTTAGTGGATGGATTGGATTTTTTTTAATAATTTATTAATAGATCATAATAGATTAATGGATTGTTTTCAATCCATGATCCGTACAAAAATTAATCCAATCCATCCATTTGCAACCCATAGAGGAGAGTTACCAACAATGAATAGTTTCTTGGATCCTTTATGTAAGGTTTTTCTCAGTAGATGATAAGTTATACATGGTCAGAGAACCTTTATCCTCAAGTTCGAGCTTCTCTCATTCATTATGTACTCTCTCAATATTTTGGATAGAAAAGTAGCTTCCTAAATAATTTTGTGTTAATGAAGTAAACGAACGCATTATGTAAGGTTATAGAGGATTTGGATCCTCTCCATCCTCTCCATCTCTCTCACAAGTCCAGTTTCTCTCTCTTCCACGTTTCTCTCTCTCTTCTTCCAGCTGCTGCAGGGGCTTGATTGAAGGAGAACATCTAATTTCGGCTTTAGATCAATTAACAATTTTTATTTTTTTTATGATAACAGATCAATTAACAATTTCAATAACCCTCGTGAAGCATTTTCGCCATTGAATAATGTAAATGTCAAGTTCAAAAATCAACTATTAATTTGAGGAAATTTTTAGGAGCAAATGGGATCATATATATGTGATGCAAATTCATTAAATAACAACATCTTTTCTCTATAGCCCCCTTTCATATCGGTCTATCCGACTCGATTCGAATTAGTCGGTGTTCAATATCACTTCTAAATATTGAGGGTCTATACCAAAATGTATGTGTGTATATTAAAATATACTGGTATATCAAAATATTTAAATATAATAAATATATAATGCATTTTAGATAGATTGAGCAATCCGTTATAATTAAAAAATACATTGACTTCATGTAATTAATAGTTTTTTGTTAAATAAAAATAAAAATTATAAAACATAAATAAATCTTTCAAATTAATTAAAACAAGAAGCATATAAAAGCACTTAAAGTAATATAAAATGACGACATAAGCAAATTGTTATTAAGTAATATATTTAAGAAAAATTACTTATAAAATTAACTTACAAAATTATTTACTAAAATACTATAATTTTTCATTTATCCAGAATTTTATTTTATAACTCGTAAAAAAAAGAATTTTATTTTATAATATAAATAATTTATTTTCACCCACTTCTTTTCGTTTTTTTTCACTTTGAAATCCTCGGTATTTGGAAATCACATTAGACACCAACTAATCTGAGTCAAGTCGGGAAGGGCCGCTTAAAGTGGCAAAGCTATCCTAACACATTTTTTTCCCATTTAAAAGACTCGGACATCTAAGATTACTTAAATGGAATCAAGCTTCTTGCCACTTGTACCAACAAACGTTGATACTAATTAACACACCTCTCTTTATACCTGTAATGACCCAAAAACCTAAGCCGTGACCGGCGTACAGGCTTACGATCCTAGCCTGGCAAGCCTATTAATTTAGAAACATACTTGATAAAGATTTATATTTTTACAAAAATTTCGACAGATTCTCCTTTGTAATTTCAACATCCAAAAACAAAAATACCTGTCGAAAGATTCATATTTTCATTCTAGAAGTGCCAATCATACAAAATACATCAAGATGGTATTCTATACCATTAATACCACTCAAAATAATCTAATACTAGTTCTCCATAGCTGCAGAGTACAGATTTTCAAAAAATATGTAAAAAAAGGGCCTCCAACAACCAAAAAAAGGGGGCTTACCCAAAAAAAGCAACTCTGTGTGAATGATCTAAAGCTGTCAGCAGCCAACTACTCAGCTACATGGGAATCTGTATGGAAACATAAGAAGGGTGAGTCACACAGACTCAGTGAAGGCATAACAATCGCCATGAACTAGAAGGGAAACATACTAACACACGAATAGTTATTCTTTCAAACTTATAAGGTAAACATACTGGAATATGGATACAATAAAATCAAGTAACTTCAAGGAAACATTCATATAAAATTCATTAAACTTGCAAATTTAACATATTCCAAATAATAACATATTTAAACACCAAATCTAGTTAAAGAGGTAAAAATAATAAAATAAATGAGTAAAGCGACAAAACATAAGTTTAAAGAAATTTTTTAATCACAGTGGGGTCACACATGAGAGAACCAAAAATCCGAGGCGGCTCCATCTCACTGATAGCCCTCCCCTCCTAAGGGTGGCCTCTCTCCTAGGGGTGGCTCCATCTAACGGATAGCCACTACTATAAATCCATCTTTTTCGGACAGAATTTCAAACGGATTTCGGACGAAAATTGGACAAATTTCGGACGGATTTCGGACGGATAATTCATTTCGGACGGAATGGCACCCGTCTGAAAAAGCCTCGTGGGAAATTATAAAATCCGTCCCAAATTCTGTCCGAAAATATTTACAGACGGATTGCGGACGGAATATGGACAACATGGAAATCCAGATTTTGGTTATTGTTTGGACGGATTTCGGACATATTTATTTTTGTTTTCCAATGGATTTGGGACGGATGTTGTGATTTTGTTGGTTATTGTTCGGACGGATTTCGGACAGATTTATTTTTGTTTTCGAATGGATTTGGAACGGATTTCCCACGGAAAAATGAAAAGTCAGAATCTGTCACGGCCAGGCCGTGATGCCCATCACGGCCGTGGCATGTCAACTGAGCTAGACCCCTTCTAGGCAGAATCTGTCACGGCCAGGCCGTGATACCCATCACGACCATGACAGCCCATTTAGTGAAGCAACGTTCAAGGTAGAAGCTGTCACGGCCAGGCCGTGATTCCCATCACGGCCGTGACGCGCATTCTATGGATGATTTTTGAAAAGCCCTATGTCCAAAGGGGATAAGAATCATCAAACATCAAACATTTTTGAAAAACATACTACTATTATGCTTTAGCATCAAACATCAACTTAGCCTTAGAACAAGCTACAAACAATGGACGGCTAACAAGTACAAACAATAGTATATAAATCCCATTTAAGTATTGCCCAATGCGGACCTATATATAAAAGAGGATCAGGAACAACATCTCAAAAACTGTATTTAAACACTTAATGGAAGTCAAAAATTGGGGTTTAGAAACACAATTGATCAAAGAAGGATGAAATCTCAAAAACTGTATTTAAACATCTATATGGTCCTTTAACTTTTCAGGTGCAAACAGGAACCACAATAAGTCTCATTGTGCTCAAGCCTGCCTCCATGTCTTTGCAAGGGCTTTTCAATCTGCGCAAATGAACATTCAACGTAAATCGATATCAAGAACTAAAAGCTAAAAGCAAAATAAAGAACTAAAAGCTAGATGCCAAAAACTAAATTCAAAATAAAGTGAAACAAAGAAAGCCTAAAAATAAGGAGGTTGCAACCAGCCAAAAACGCTACATGTACAAAGATTAGTGTAACACCCCCTTGGGCATTACTTTGTAACCACGTGCGGAAATAAAATTAAAAGGATAGTTTGCTGGTTGCTTTCGGAAAATAATTTATATAAATACATAAACGTCTCGAAATTGGGTATAAAAATTTGGCACGACTCCATACATCATAGTATAATCATGCTTTCACGGGTAAAACATTAAAAACCACATAACAGTCATATAACAACTTAATTTAACACCACACATCACAACAGATAAACTCAAATACAACGCACAAATAGCATGCAGTTACCGAAAATCCCTTAGGCAGTCTCCCCTTACCTTAGAAGACAAGTAAAGGATCCTCGTCTTAATGCTCACGTTAGCTCCAAGAGTGTAACTATCTACTCCATCAAGCAAGCATAGCCGTGTCAAACGTCTCAGAGAGGGAATCCCACAACGCGCAACAACCAGAAATCAAGAAATCAATTACACATGATCAAATACACATTCTAATTTGATCTAAACACTTTATCTTATTACCAAACAAGGTTATTTTCAAAGAAAATCATGTTTGGAGCTTACGCTTCACAATACCCTTTGAGGAAACTTTGTTTTGATTAAAGGATCATGAAAATGAACTTAGGAATCATCAATTAAGAGTCCTAATTGCACTAAATCATAATTAATTTCACAAAAACAGAATCAAATTCAAATAAAAGCAAATTGGGGTTTAGGGCTCCTAAATACAATTTGGGGAAAACTCATTTTAACTATAGAATCATGAAATTAGTTCAAGAAATCACTAATCCAACAATTCAATTGATTAAAACATAATTAATTTCATGTTTAACAACTGAAATTAAAGTAAATTTGGGTTAGGGTTTCAAAATCAATTTGGGGGTTTTGAATCTAGAAGAGATTAGGGGTAAACACTTACCCAAGAAGAAGGAAAAGGCACTGCGACGACGTTCCAAGGTGGTGGTGACGGTGGGACTACATGGCAAAAGGGGCGGAGAATGGCAACATGTTTTCTGTACAGCCACCAAAATCCAAAAGAAACAAGAGTTAAGCTTCAAAGGAAGAGAAAAGAAGGATCAACAACCCAAACTATGGTGGAAACACCATAAACGGTGACCGGAAGAGCTCACCGTGGCAGTGACAGCAGCGAACTGAGGCGCGCTTGAACAGAACGCGTAGGAGGAGAACAAAAGCACGCAGCCTACCCCTTGCTCTGAGCGGTGGCCGGACATTGGCCTCCCTAGTGGTGGCACGAACCAGACAGGAAGGAAGAGGGAGGAGCTGAGTTTGGGGGGAGAAGAAGTGGGGAAGAAGAAGAAGGGAGAAAGAAGGATAAGCAGAGAAAGAAAAGAGAAAGTGAGGGAGAGGCATCAAGAGAGAGAGAGAAAAATGAGAAAGTTAGGTTTTTAAGTTAATTATTTAGTAATAGGTATAAAATGAGTGATAAATATTAAGCCTAAAATAATCATGTTTTTAATTTTTTTTGGAATCTAAAAATAAAGATTAATAAATATATGATTTCGAAATTCAAATTAGAGTAAAGATTAATAGTTGAACTGATCAACTAAGAAAATACTCAGTCCAAAATTTAATCTCCGATAAATGTCAAACCAGTTTATTTTCAACTCTAAAATTAAATAGAATGAAAATATGAAAATGCTTTTCTCTTAATCTTATTATTTAAAATATTTTTCTCTACTGGTAATAATAGTGACAATAATGTAACTTATTGTCTAGTAAGCGTGCATTCACTGAAATAAGTCAGTGCCAACGCACTCAATAAAATAATTTGAAGAGAGTAATTTAATTACTCAAACTAAACCACATAACAAAATTAACATAAACATCCAATTAAAATAATTAATCATATGTGTAAAAACTAGGGTGTTACAATTAGCAGAGAAACAACATCATCCCATTTTCATTTCATTTATATCCCTTTCCTTTTGTTTTATTTTATTTTTTTGCAGCACCTATCTTCAAACTTCAATAACCCTCCTTTGTTTTTCTTATTCCTATCTCTCTCTCTAACTCATTCTCACTTTCTCTCTCTGCATAGAATAGCAATTAGCAAACAAAATGAAAGAAGAAACTTGGAAACTCCACCCATCCACCCATCAAACAGACATATGTTTTCCTAGATCTTGCATCACCCATGAGTAATTGCAACACTCATTACATGTAATTGAAAATAAACAAACAAGTAAAGGATCCTCGTCTTAATGCTCACGTTAGCTCCAAGAGTGTAATTATCTACTCCATCAAGCAAGCATAGCCGTGTCAAACGTCTTAGAGAGGGAATCAAACAACGCGCAACAATCAGAAATCAAGAAATCAATTATGCATGACCAAACACACATTCTAATTTGATCTAAACACTTAATCTTATTACCAAACAAGGTTATTTTCAAAGAAAATCATGTTTGGAGCTTACGCTTCACAATACCCTTTGAGGAAACTTTGTTTTGATTAAAGGATCATGAAAGAGAACTTGGGAATCATCAATTAAGAGTCCTAATTTCACTAAATCATAATTAATTTCACAAAAACATAACCAACTTCAAATAAAATCAAATTGGGGTTTAGGACTCCTAAATACAATTTGGGGAAAACTCATTTTAACTAAAGAATAATGAAATTGGTTTAGGGAAACACTAATTCACAGTCCCAATTTCATAAAACAAGGTTTATTATTTAAGATTAAAATCTGAAATCAAAGGGGCTGAAAGGAGAAAGAAGAAGAAAAAGAAAGAAAGATAGAAAGAGAAAAGGGGGGTTTACGGGTATGATGGGGGAAGGAGAGAGTTTTTGTGTTTTAAACTTTACATTTAGTGATAGGTATAAAAATGAGTGATAAAATATTAAGCCTAAAAATAAACATGTTTTTAGTTTTTGAATCTAAAAATAAAGATTGATAAATATATGATTTCAAAATTCAATTTAGAGTAAAGATTACTAGTTGAACTGATCAACTAAGAAAATACTCGGTCCAAAATTTAATCTCCGATTGATGTCAAACTAGTTTATTTTCAACTCTAAAATTAAATTGAATGAAAATATGAAAATGTTTTTCTCTTAATCATATTATTTAAAACATTTTTCTGTACTGGTAATAATAGTGACAATAACGTAAATTATTGTCTAGTAAGCGTGCATTCACTGAAATAAGTCAGTGCTAACGCACCCAATAAAATAATTTGAAGAGAGTAATTTAATTACTCAAACTAAACCGGTACGGATTGCTTTAATAGGGATTGATTTCATTTTATTAGTCTAAATATGTTTTTTAATTTTTTTTTCATAAATCTTGTTTACTTTTAAATTTATTAAGATCAAATATTTTAATCATATTTATAAGATAAATTATTTAATATTTTTTCAAGGAAAATATAAAAAAAACAAAAATGTGAAATATAAAAAATAACACAATCCGTGTGAAATCCGTTCGAAATTTTCGGACGGATTTCAGACGGATGTAAGATAAATCAAGGAAAATATAAAAAATAACAAATTCCGTGTGAAATCCGTCCGAAATTTTCGAACGGATTTCAGACGGATGTAAGAAATATAAAAAATAACACAATCCGTGTGAAATCCGTCCAAAATTTTCGGACAGATTTCAGACGGATGTAAGATAAATCAATGAAAATATTAAAAAACAACAAATCCGTGTGAAATCCGTCCGAAATTTTCGAATGGATTTCAAACGGATGTAAGATAAATCAAGGAAAATATAAAAAATAACACAATCCGTGTGAAATCCGTCCGAAATTTTCATACGGATTTCAGACGAATCAAGGAAAATATAAAAAATAACACAATCCGTCTAAAATCCATCCGAAATTTCGGACGGATCAAGGAAAATATAAAAAATAACACAATCCGTCTGAAATCCGTCCGAAATTTTCGGAAAATTTCCGACGGAAACATTTCAGTCCGAAAATTCAAGTTTTCTAGCAGTGAGCCCTCTCCTCAATCAAGTTACATTAATCATATCTCATTGGGGGCTCCATCTCGTTGATAGCCCTCTCCGTACACTGGAGGCTCCATCTAACGGGTAGCTCTATACTCTCGGAATATATAACTAGGTGCACCTAGACCGTTACCCTCGCTAACGGCTACGAGATTCTAACATGGATCCCCCCAAACATAACATTCAAATCATTTTCAGTTTATATCAATCTCTTCAAGAGTAAATTGTCAATTTCATATTTCAAGTTCAACTGTTGTCAAATAATTGCTCTATACAACTCTTAGGTATAGTCAAAACCGGTTAACAAATATCCATAACCTTAAAATATCTATGAATGGTTAAAATGAACACCAAAGGTATGTTTCCCCAAATATAACTGTAAAAATTAATTTTAACAGAACAAAATAATTAAAAACAATAATTATAAAGTATTTAAAATGTCAATTAGTGCAGAAAAGGGATTCCACATCGGTTATTTTTGGCTTTTCACATCGGTTTTCAAACTGATGTTGAAATGACCGATGTGGTTTATTGCCACTTTACACATCGGTTTTAAAACCGATGTTTATAATATTTTATACAACGGTTTCCTCTTAACCGATTGGGAAAATTAATTTGTCAATTGGTATCCTATTGGGGAATTTCACTTTCCACATCGGTTTTCATTAAAACCGATGTGGAAAGTGAAATTTCACATCGGTTTTCTTTAAAACCGATGTGGAAAGTGAAATTTCAACATCGGTTTAAAAAAAAACCGATGTGTAAAGTCTCATTTTTCCCCCCTATTATTTACATTTATATCATTCCTTTCCCCCTGTTTCAGTAATGCAGATCAATACCAGAATAACATACTGTAAATATTCTCAACACAACTAATATATACTGAATTTATTACGAACAATACATATATATGTACGTTCAATTACATTCAGACAACAAAAATAATTAGAAACCAAAAAGCTACATGATATATTATAGATTTCATATCAAAATACATATGATCAGTCAAAAGTACACTATAGCTAGTACATGATAAGTTTTTAAACTAACTACATATATACAAACTATGGTTGGTACACTTCAAGAAAGAAAGTTGCCCAACGCCTCTTTATGTTGTTGATGTCGGAATCAGATAATATTGGAGTTGGATTGTTGAGTATCTGCAAGTTTAATTGGACAAAAGATTATATCTTTTAAGTAATAAACTAACATAAAACATATAACGAATCTATACTATTACTTCTAATTGTGTCAATTAACATTTACCTCGTGCCATGTTTCAGTGATCCTGGAGGAGATAATTTCCAACATCCACTGCATCACATAGTAGCCACATTCCCGTGATCCACATTGTATACGTGACTACGTACAAATGAAACCCAATTAGAATATGAGGAATTAAATAAAATAGAAATCAATTATTGTACCCACTGCATTTGATGCATTTGAACTAATAAATATCTTACGCAAGGAATAATCCATCTGATAGCCCGAGTACGCCTTTCACCACGCAACATGTGGGTTGCATTAATAGACCTATCATGACAAAAACATTAATTAAAGTATATCTAATAGATTTCAGATAATTAAAACAACTGCATTACTGATTATAAAGTATTTTAATGCTTACGTTTCGATGATCGTCTTCAGTTGATTCGCCGGCTTATTTCCCAATGAGCAGAAGAAGACCACGACATTCATCCTAGGGTACAAGATCAACAGTTGCCAATGCTGGCTGTATTTGCGGAACAGTTAGTGACTAAGTCATATATAGTTATACTTAAATAACCGGTACTTACTTATTGAGATAAGGCGCAAGGTAGAATTGATGATCGTCTCGGGCAAGTATATCACGTATGGTAGTGACCGGGTCTTCTGATGCTAGGAGAACATCACCCTGAATGAACATGGGGTCAATGAACCCATTAAGGGCGAGGTTGCCCTGATCGACTAACATACGATCCAGATACCTAATATATTGGAAAAACATGTTAATTATCATAGTATTTAAAAATTAATTACTTAACTTATAAATAAAATGTACTTACGTGCACCATAACGATATGTGTGCAGAACTAGCCATTTCTTTATTGAGTACCATCTCCATAAGTTCCTTATTTGGGATATACAGTTCATCACCAGGGCTGGCATCATGTTCCAACCTTACCAAGGCTGTGTCATTCTCCATGGTGACAACCTGTATAGCCAGAACTTTAAAAACATCACCATGGCCAGGTGCCCCTTTGTCGATCCCCTAAACAACATAGATATATATTAGTAATCACGGATAATTAAGTTATTTAATTCGTAATTAACTAAATGGTCAAATGAATACCTTGGCAGGAGCATACATCTCTGGTCTTCCTGGATCCGACCTTTTAGGCACAATATCATTTCCAACATCCTATAACGAATAAAAATAAAGCATTATCTTTAAACAATAATAAATTATTTCAACTATGAATATAGAAAAACACAACTAACTAAATACCTCAGATGCAACAAGAAAGCTGACCAGTCTTCTTGGCCAGAGGATGAAGTTACCGGGGGCCTGACCCACTGTTTGAACCTCCTCAGTGGGCACAGGGACTCGAGCATCAGCATCTCGAATAATCTCAACAATGACCCTCAGCAGATCATCCGATAATAAACGATGGTGTATGGTATTACCTAAGTTATTATGTGCCCTACCCAATGCCACTAAGCGGCGATCATGATGATCATCAACATACAACTCACACCTATCAGGGTCATCATCATCATCATCATCATCATCATCATCATCATCACCATCATCATCATTTTCAGGCTGATGAGGAGGATCACATGAGCCCTTAGTGCTCACATGGACAGAGGGTTGGACACCGGCTGTCATCTGCTGGGACATAGAAGTCAATATTGCCATCTGCTGGGCAAACTGCTCGGCCATCTCCTGTCGAAGCTCAGCTGCAATCTCCTGTTTTAGCCGTGCTCTATCTGCATCAACATCCCTGTGGCATTGGCGTGGAGATGAACCATGGTATTGGCGAATGACGACTCCCCATCCAACACCAATGACACGGCCTGGGTGGTTTGGTTTACCGATGGCAGCAGCTAAGATATCATCGCGTCCTCTAGGAACAAAGGTTCCTTGGGTTAGCAGATCGTCCAAGGCATCCTATCACATAAAATATCAGGTCACATTACAATTCGGTAACAATCTTAAAATGACAATTACAATTCAAACTATACTTACAATCTTCTCAGCTACTTGGCGGGCCTCCTTAGATGTATATTGTCCCGTTTTTCTTTGTCGGGCCCTCTTCCATTTACGATGGCGTGGGGGTGGAGGTGGATCAACAACCTCTGGACGATTTTCAGCATTAGGATCCGCCTGAGATGCTTTCGTCGCGACGTGCTTTCTTTTCCTCTTCAACCATTTTCTGAACAAGTTTTTTATATCCCCCACGAGACATGACATGGGGGTAGACATTCTTGCTTTGGTTTTTCTGCCCCTTTTTCCTCTTCTCCTGTTATAAATAGAAGACAATTAAATTACATAAGTAAATAAAATTAATGAAATTACATAAATTTAGAGACAAATCAAATAAGTTAACCTAAAAGTTGGGATCATGTCGGCTCTGAACAAAGCGATCCCACGTCGCCTGGTCAAGAAACGAATACAACTCAAGTGGGTTCTTTTTACTTTTTGGATTGAATACATAGTATCTGCCCAGGTCGACCTTAAAAGCCCTCCAACGCTCTCCAGCATACTTTAGCAAACGCTTCTTCATAACGTACGTATCCGGTATGTCAAAGGTCAACTACATTAAGACCAAAAGAATCAACGAATTACTGTATGATATTATTAAGATAAAAATAAAGTAGATACAGACAAACACAGGACGTAGAAGTATAGATACCAGAATACTCTCCCATATCTGATCCTTCACGTCCGCCGGTACATCTTTCCACATATCAATGAGTATACTAGGCCTGTTCCTAGCAAGGGTCGCCACAAAACTGTTAAACTGATCTGCCATTGTCCCAATAGGATTGAGGTTATTATCAAAGTCTACTCTTATCCTTTGATTTGAACCACGGTTGGCAGTCAAATTCCTCATTCGTGTGGCACGTCTACCCTTTCTACCAGTAGACGGGGTCTCCGACCCGCTGCATGAAGGAGGGATATCCTCACGATCAGCCATGTATACCTGTTTAAACAAAAAAAACTTGTTAGTATGTCAGGATAAATATCAAACATAACTTATAAATATCGATCAACGTACGTAAACATAACTTATAAATATCAACGTAAACATATAATATGCCAAACTTGATGGTAATATCAAACTAAACTTACTTTGTGGTCAATTAGTAAAGTTCTCCCATAACCCTTCTTGGTGATCATTACGAGTAGCATGTACATCATCCACTTCATTTTCCTCATTGAAATTAGGCACTCGTGTTGAGAAAGAAGGAGTATCAGAAATATCAAGAGTTGAATCGTGATTTCCCTCACTACCATTATACATGTTTTTTCCCTGGAGAACCACTGACCACCTTTTGTTAGAAGAATCACAGATATAAAACACTTGTTTTGCTTGGGATGCCATGATGAAAGGATTCTCTTTATTACCTACCTTATTAAGGTCCACCAATTTGAATCCTAACTCATCGGTTTGCACACCATTGTTACTGTCGACCCACTGACATTTAAAAATAGGTACTCTAAACTTCGTGTAATCAACCTCCCATATATCTTCAATGATTCCAAAGTATGAAATGGATGCCATAACAGGGTTTTTATCTTTCGAACTAGAGAAATGCATGGACTCGACGACGACCATAACCCCACTGTTTTGCATAGTACTTTTGTCATCCTGGGACTTTGTATAGAAGTAAAACTTATTGATATCGTACCCACTCCAGCATATGACATCAAAGTTAGGCCCCTGTGCTAGCCATTTTAATGTATCAGAAGTGATACCATCCTTTGCAATTTTTTCTTTAAACCAGTTCAAGAAAGTCTTGTTATGCTTGTTCAAACACCATTTTTCATTCATTCTAGGGTAAGTTTCATTGATGATGCTTTTATGCTCACATAAGTATGGTTCAACCTCATCAGTGTTATTCAATATATACAAATGTGCTTGAAGCACTTCCTCCCGATCCATTCTCTTAACAGTGATACCTCGTGTACCCTTACCATCATATCTTCCTTCGTGACGAGACTTCGGAAGCCCTACAGGTTTCGCTTCTGACATGTAGTCTGTACAAAACTCGATAACTTCTTCTGCAATATACCTTTCAACAATAGATGCTTCGGGACGGTGTGGATTTTCATATATCCTTTCAAGATCTTCATGTATCGCTCAACCGGGTACATCCACCTTAAATAAACGGGGCCGCACAATCTAATCTCCCTCACTAGATGAACAATCAAATGAACCATGATGTCAAAAAATGAAGGTGGAAAATATATCTCCAATTGGCAGAAGATACTGGCTGCCTCATTTTCCAAGTCATCCAACTTTTTAGTTTCAATGACCTTGCTACATATAGCATTGAAGAATAAGCATAACCTAGTAATGGCATGTCTGACTTTTTTAGGCAATATGTCACGAATGGCCACCGGTAGTAGTTGTTGCATCAAGACATGACAATCATGAGACTTTAAGCCAACTAATTTGAGATCTTTCATTGAGACAAGTCTTCTGATATTTGAAGAGTAACCCTGTGGCACTTTGACTCCCCGTAGACATTCACAGAAACTTCTTTTCTCTTTTTTTGATAAAGTATGACATGCTGGGGGCAAATAAGTCTTCTTATCCCCCACTTTAAGTGGAGCTAACTGCTCTCCTATACCCATTGCAACTAGATCCAGACGAGAATTCACACCATCCTTTGTCTTGCCTTGAATGTTGAGAAGCGTTCCGATTAAACTGTCACACACATTTTTCTCCACATGCATCACATCAATACAATGTCTTACATCAAGCTTGCACCAGTATGGAAGATCAAAGAAGATCGACCTCTTCTTCCATATTTTCTTCTCGGTAGCCTTCTTCTAGGTCTTCCCATAGATAACATTAGTGTTGTTCACCCTTTCATAAACTTTCTCTCCAGTCAAGGCCACCGGAGCAATTTCATTCTCCGGAAGTCCATTGAAAGCTTTTCTCAATCTACGATAAGGATGATTACGTCGTAGAAATCTCCGATGCCCAAGGTAAACCGTCTTCCTTCCATGTTGCAGTTGATGGTAACATGTGCCTTCTTCACATATTGGACATGCTTTATGCCCCTTAACACTATACCCACACAGGTTTCCGTATGCTGGAAAGTCATTGATGGTGCAAAATAACATGGCACGCAATCTGAATGTCTCACGGCAATACCCGTCGATCACATCAACGCCTTCATCCCACAACATTCTCAAGTCTTCAATCAAGGGACTCAGATAAACATCAATATCATTTCCTGGTTGTTTAGGACCCGAAATCATCATACTTAACATAATGTATTTGCGCTTCATGCACAACCAAGGAGACAGGTTGTAAATTACCAGGAGAACAGGTCATTAACTATTAATACTACTTAAGTTTCCATATGGATTCATTCCATCAGTAGCAAGTCCAAGCCTGAGGTTTCTGGGCTCATTGCTGAAATCCGGAAACAAACTATCAATTCTCTTCCATTGCAAAGAATCGGCCAGATGCCGAAGCTGTCCATCACACTTCCTCTCATCTGCATGCCATCTAATGTTCTTTGCGTCATTTACATTAGCAAACAATCTCTTGAACCGCGGAATCACGGGAAGATACCATAACACCTTCGCAGGAGGACCTTTGGTGACCACATCACAACTAGAATCACCATCCTTCACTTTGTACCGTGATACCCCACACATGGGGCACTCGTGAATCTCTTCAAACTCTTTCCTGTACAATATGCAATCATTGGGGCAAGCGTGTATTTTCTTATACTCCATACCCATCGGACACAATATCTTCTTCGCCTCATAGTTTCGAGATGGCAATGTATTGCCTTCTGGAAGCATTTCTTTCAACAACTCAAGCAATTCAGTAAAGCTTTTATCGCTCCACCCATTTCTCGCCTTCACATTGAACAATCTTAACACCGCTGATAACCGTGTGAAATTAGTGCACCTCGGATACAAAGCCACTTGTGCATCACTGCACAAAGTATCATACACATGTGCGCGTCGAAAAGACTCTTGCCCAACATCACGGATCATGTCCTCTAGTCCATCGTCCATTTCCACGTCATCAACTTCCTCTCTATCCGACACCCTCGGCCTGTCTAACGATTCACCATGACACATCCATGTTGTATAACTCTTGCAAATCCCCTCACAAATAAGATGATCACGTATCTCCTCAGCTTCTAGTCGTCTCTCATTCAAACAGTTAACACAAGGACAATAAAACCTTCTGTTACCACTATCAGGAGCATTTGTTTTTGCAAACTGTAGAAAATCTTCCACTCCATTCTCATACTCATCACCTGTCCATCTAGCATTCATCCAACCGCGATCCATGACTAAACCAATACCTTCGTACTTAGTCCAACATATTCATCAACCACTTCTTATGACAGGGTATGGCCCTATCCCATTCGAGAAGAAACTTTTTCAACATTCGGTTAACAGTTAGTCCTTAACTCATGCTCATACTCGACAAAATTTGGCAAAGCATTTCCTGCGGTCTCCGACGTACACTACTTGAACGCGATGACATCCACCACGATAAAGTATGCACCTGGAGAACGAAAGGAAATGTATCAATCCGAACTTTCATCAAGTATATAACATTAGAATCAATGAATAACTATTTTAACTGAATTAAGAAAAGTTTTTCCCAAACTGTCCAACTTTGGACAATTCAAGATCCAACACAATGAGCGGTACATTAAGCACATACACGTAGGCTCATTAGTATTGCATCTCAAACGGGAAACTAAGGCTTTACTAATTATTGGGGGCATATTCTCGAATCAAATAAATTTTCAAGAAAATACATTAAAACTCCAATGAAAGCTTTTCAGCCAAAACGTACCTTCTGAGAGACACGTCTAGTTGTTATTGTGCAAAGACAGCAGAGAAGTGAACAAAGCAGAGGCAGTAGCACTATGCAACGGAGTCAAAGACACTTGTACACCTGCCAACTAAAAACTCTTCCTTGAGTTAATCATTCTAGAATTGAGAGAATTCTGTAAATAGTCATTGAAACTTCAATAGGCAAAATACAAGACAGCAAAGCTGAAGAGATCTACACAACTTAATGGTATGGTTGATTAATGGTGACACACTTGTAAGTTGTAACTAAATTTCTGAGTAACCGAATGAAACTCACCAGGAACCCTATGACTACTCCTCAAATCAGATCCGCAGTCTAGGAAAATAACACCTGTCAATTTCTTGTTCTGCAAATAGAGTAAGAAAGTTGCTCAAATTGCTCGAGATTATTTAAAACAGGATTGAGTAACTAAAAAAGCTAAAATTGAAATAGCTGAACATGCAAGAAAAATCATTTTAAAAAGTATTACAGCTACTGTAATGGCGAACATACCTCATCCTCATCCCCTTGTCACTGACTTTTGTGCTTTGATAGTTGCTTAATTTGGTTGCAACTTTTGCAGCTAAATTCTTCCTTTCCAAGGTCTGTATCCAGTAGTAACACAATGGACCACAATTGCATCACATATAAAATAAGAAATAGACTGTTAAATAGAAGTTAGTCATATAGACCCATTGAATAATAGAAACCACTTCTTATTTCAAGTTTAATGTGTAATCCAAGATTGTTTATAATGGTTCAAGAATCCTCATTAGAAATGATTTCAGTAGCTTGCAACCAGACAACAGAAGTCATACATATCAAATTCAGCAACCAAAATCTAGAGGTAGAAATGAACTGATGCAAACATATGTATAAAGAGAAGAAACAATTAGAAGTTTAGAACCACGATAAAGACGGGAGAATACAAACAATATGATAAGAAGTCGATATGTCATAGAATTCAGAATAATAAGAGCTTTAACTTGAACAAAGCTTTGATGAACCTATAAATCGCATTGCCTTCCAAACAGAAACTAACGTGTCTCAACTTGAGACAAGAGATTGAAACAGAAAATAACACATATCAAGTCAAATTCTATGAGGTGCAGTCTCTATACTTAGCTTAGATGGTTCATATATTATAAACCATATAGTTTAAGAATTTTTTCAAACAGCTTGTGGGCAAAACCAAATGAGACATTATTGAATCCCAGTTCTATTATTTGTTTTTAGCCATGGATAAAACTTGAAGTAGAAAAGTCTTGGGGCGTGATTTCAGCACTCAATTACTTAATTTACTGAGCTATTTTCAGGAGAGACATAAAATTTGAAATGTGTATCACAATATCTGGTGGGTGCAATCTCTGCACTGTTGCAACCTCTTTGTGTGTCTCTGTCGCATTCTCTGCACAAATCACACCCAATCTCCTCTCTTTGCATATTTTTCGAATCAAATTCCACAACGCTTATCATACATTGGGAGACAGAGATAGAACTATAAACAAAAAAGTAAAAGAAAAATACCTTTCACGCGGAGGGAGAAGCAGAAGCAGAAGCGGAGGCAGAAGTGGAGACCGGCGAGCTGGGAGGCCGCGCATTAGCATAAGAGATGAACTTCGAGGAGGAGATGAGGGAGGGATTGCGTGAAGGAAGAAAGAAAGCCGCGCGTTAGCAGAGGGAGGGATTGCTTCGATGTGAGAAAGAGAGGAGTGTTTTGTGTTTTAGGTTTTCATAAACCAAAGACTGGGAGAGGGCGCGGAACAGAAGGAGGGAATGACAAAAATTAGGACTATTACACATCGGTTATTAGAAAAACCGATGTGGTTAACCATATTATACACATCGGTTATATAAAAACCGATGTGATTAACCATATTATACATCGGTTACTAAAAACCGATGTGGAAAAAGTAAAATTTTAAATTCGATTTTTTTTTATAATGTTATACATCGGTTACTAAAAACCGATGTGGAAAAAGTAAAATTTTAAATTCTAATTTTTTTTTATAATTTTATACATCGGTTAGATTGAAACCGATGTCGTTAATCACTATTTTACACATCGGTTCAAGCTGAACCGATGTTAAATGATAAAAATTCTGACTTTAAAATTTTTTTGTTTTAATTTTAAACATCGGTTAGAAATAACCGATGTGGAAATGTTTTACACATCGGTTAAACTCTAAACCGATGTGTAATACTTTGATTTTAATTTCAAAAATGTCACCGACTCGTTTTACACATCGGTTTAAAAGAAACCGATGTGGAAACTCCAATGTAAAAAGCATATTTTACACTAGTCATCCACTCACTAATATGGAGAGACAAGAAATCTACTCCCATCGACTCCAAGGGAAGCAGACAGAGGCTAACTGACAGATCTCAGAGAGCCTAAATGTACAACTTCACGGAGTGGGTACCCTTCTTTCTCCATATAGCTCCACCCCTAACCCAAAAAAATCACCACAACTTAGTTTCCCAAAATCAAAGAGGTAAAGCTTCAAGATTTGTATAAAAAACTTACAATGTTGCTTGAGATGGAAATGGAGCAAAAGGAAAAAGAAAATGAAACAAGAGGGAGGGAGAGAAGAGGAGACATAGGGAGGGTTAGAGAGAAGAAAGTAGAATGCGGGGTGAGGGGTTGCTTGAGAAGCTTCTCGAGAAGTTTGAATATCAAACTTGTTGTGTTTTATATATATATATATATATATATATATATATATATATATATATATATATATATATATATATATATAAAAGGGCAATCGTTAAGGAACGAAGAAAAAAAGTTTAGATATGAAATTTGCATATTTAATATTTGAAAAAGTGAATATATATGTTGTCTATATTTAAGTAGATGTGGTCTCACTTAAATATATATATTTTTTATTTAATTTATTTGTTCCCATTTTATTTAATTCAAGAGAATTGAAGTTATGCAGTTCAGAGAATAAGACTACAATTAACAAGTGGTTGGTCTAAATGATAACGGACGAGCTCCTTAAGCAAGTAGTAAGGAGTTCGATCCCTATTTCGTATGGAGAAAATATTGTTAAGAGATGCTAGTCCTTTACTATCATTCAATACTTTCAAGGATTAGCCCGGATTTTCACGCTGACATCCTAGGAAAATAAGAAAAAAAAAGAATAGATCGTAAACCACTTTTACTACTATAGATATTGAAGTCCATGTATCTGTCCAAAATATCTATAAAAAGCCTTGATTTGTGAGACTTATCTTTCTTTTTTTGGTGAACCTGGGTATCCTTCGATCGGGAGCCAGAAACTGATCTCTCGAGATACTGAGATCCATTTAAAGAGTTGACCTCTCCCAACATATATTGTTCCACATGCTTAAAGAAACCATTTATCAACCAACTATGTCACACCATGTTGGTTTTTGTGAGACTCATCTAAGCAATATATTTGACCACATTTGTAGCGGTATAAGTTAGAATGGCATATTATTAGGAGTTATTGAATGATGACATTTATTAGTTGAAAATGTGAAACTAATTTTGAAAACCATCAACAGTTACACCAAATTCCATTTATGCAGCTACTGAATTTGAGTAATTGTGAGCTCAAAATTAAAAAAAAAAAACTTGAGTAATTGTAATATTATTTTTTTTATAAGCTAAAATTGTATTGATACTAGAGTATTAGGGGTACTCTAACCCAAATACAAAAGAGGGTCAAAGCGAACACCAAAAAATGTAAATAAAATACTGCTACAATTTTCCTAGCAGTATTATCTTTACACTACCCAGATGCCCAATCAATAATCACTATCTTAAATTGAAAAATCATTATCCTTCAAAAAAAAAATTGAAAAATCAGTAAGAGAAGCCTTCCACCTTATTAATTAAAAGCAGTTTCTCTATGACTAATGAAGACTGTCTTTAATAAAGACGTAGCGCAATTTCGCTGTGAATACGGATTTTGTGGAATTCTGCGTTACCTTTTTGAAAAATAGCAATGGTATGTGTCACCCAAAAAACGTAATAGTAGAATAATTAAAGGAAGGTTGCTAACCCTTTTTTTTTTTTCATGCAATTAAGTTTTGGTGAGTTGGTTCTCAGCGGACTCACCGAGGGTAGGAGAGGCCTCACGGTTCAAAGAGCGCTTACAGAGGTACTTATAAAGTATCCATCAACGAGATCATCACATCGACAATGAGATTTGAACTCACAACCTTATAGATTATGAGCTGTATTCTTATCAACCGTACCGAACCAATATTCGTTGGGAAAGGAAGGTTGCTAACTTGTCATGACAATATATGTTACTCATATATGTATTTTTTATTATATGATAAGAGGATTCTCATATTTCTCCACACACACTTCTGAAGATAGCCGAATAGATTTAAAAAAATAATTCCCCTAAATAATCTTTTTCCTCTACTGGGTGTGAGTACCGAATCGAATACCTGATAGTTGAAAGACAAGTTCCAAACCAACAGAATAATCAAGAAATCGATAATTCCCCAAAAATGAAAAAATATTTTGCACCGTATTATAAAATAAAATAAAAAATTGTACCGTGAAAAATGAGGATAACATTCCTAAAAAAAAATATTGAGGATAACATGAAAGCTCGTGTGAAGAGAATTACAAGTAATAGTAAAAGATATATCTAATTAAATGCATGTTAAGATTAACTAATTAATTTAATTCTAAAGTTTTTTAAGTCAAAAAATTATTTCTCAAACATTTCAATCAATTATAAATGTATATAATTAATTTCGCATTAATTAATTTCAAACTCTGAATGGGAGTAATGATCTAGAGTCCTATGGACTATTTGACTTGCCTCTGCTGCTTAAGGCTAAAGTCTAAATAAAGGCCAGAGTATGGGCTGTTATGTAATTTCACTCTTCAACATTCTCCACCTCTTTATATATAAACCCTCCTACAGCAGTGTTACTGTATCCCATGTACTTTATTAATTTACTACCTAGGTTTCATCAGCTTCAGAAACATTTTCTTATTTCTTCTACATTTGAATGGAAGATCAGGGCCAGGACCCCAATAGTCCAAGCCATGGTAGTTCCGAGAGAACCGAACCTGTGAGGTCAAGATGGACTCCAAAATCAGAACAAATCCTCATACTTGAGTCCATCTTCAACAGTGGCATGGTGAACCCCCCAAAAGATGAAACCGTCAGAATAAGAAAGCTTCTTGAGAAATTTGGTGCTGTTGGTGATGCCAACGTCTTTTACTGGTTCCAGAACCGCCGTTCCCGGTCTCGCCGCCGCCAACGCCAGATGCAAGCCAGCCTTGAACAAAGGAACCAGCTGCAGCAGGCTCAAGTTGGCGGTGGTGCAAATCCATATCATCATCATCAAGTCACTTCTGCTGCTGCTACTGCAGCTATGGGATTTGGTGCTTGCTCTTCTTTCAGTACTGATTCATCTCCTTCTTATCTCACTGGTTCCTCTTCATCATGTGGTGTTGTTGGTGGCCAAGAAGGGTTTGGTGGTTTCTTCTCAGGCTCTACTCAAATGGGTTTCCCTGAAATTGATCACACTTCAGCTGCATCATCAGTTTTTTACCCTTCTGATGCTACAAATTTGAACTACCAATCTGGTAAATTAATTGCATGGTTGTGTTTCATTCTTCAGATTTTTTGTAAATGTTTTAGCCTGAACAAAAGTAGTTTTTTTTTCCTTCTTTTATTTCATTATTACATAAATTTCTCATCTGAAGTGATGTAATGTTCAGCTTTGCTTCTGGTTCTTCAAATTTATTAAATGTTTTAGCCTGAAGAGAAGTATAGTTTTTTTCTTCTTTTATTTCTTTGTTACATCAATTCTCCACTCAGAATTTCTTTTACATAAATTTCTCATCTTTGGTGGTGTTCAGCTTTGCATCCAGACAAACCACATTTTAAGCCCAGCTTGAGGCTCAAAATGAGTACTAGAATCTAAAGTCTTTATTCAACTGTTATTAGTTTAATGCTTTTTGTGTGTAAAAGTTCAACTTTTTCGGATGATTAGGTTTAGAGGGCTATCCGGCTATAGAATAAAGTGACAATCTTTTTCGTCACTTCACTTGATTTGACAGTTCCAGCTACTGAATTACATGATAGTCGTGCTTTCCGGAAAAGCATGTGGTTACTTTCCGGTTGCAGTTTCTGTTCCTTCCTTTTGATTGCCTCGCTGCTTTTCTGGGTTTCTTCCAAACCCTAGAATTTTTCCCCCTAGTTCTCATTTTGCTAAATTGGTTGCTCCTTTCTTGTGGATACATCTTTGAAAGGAACCCATAAATTTCATCATGTTTATTATTAAAAAATTCAACTGTCACTAATGAGCTGGTTAGTAAAGAAACTTGTCAACCATGAAAGAGTTCTTCAATTTTTGTTGTTGTTGAAGTACAGCATATGTTATTGCTTATTTTGTGCTTATTTATGTAATTGGCTTGCAAAATTCAGGAATTCATAGCCAAAGCAATTTATGAAGGGGAATCACCTTGCTTTGCTTTGGATTATATATGATTTACATTTTCTCTATTGAAAAGAAACATATACAATTATACATACACACTTTTTTTTATAAACAAAAAGTTTATTAAACAGATAGAAGGATACCCAAACCTACATACATATCTTTCTGATTTTGTAAGACCATGTTATGGTTGATGTTCTAATTTTTGTTTTTATTAATTTCCGGGTAGGATGTGTGGGGACAAATGTTCCAGGATTCATCACAGTTTTTATCAATGGGATTGCAACAGAAGTTCCAAGGGGCCCAATGGACATCAAAAGTTTGTTTTGTGAAGATGTAATGTTAGTTCATTCCTCTGGAGTGTCAGTTCCCACCAATGAGTTTGGTTTCTTGATGCAGAGCTTGCAACATGGTGAAAGCTACTTTCTGGTAATTAAGCACTAACATTAATTCTGCAAATTGATTGCTTGTATTGCTATTTTTCTTTCACTTTCAACTCCCCTCCTTCATTTTTCCCCTTGCAAAGATATATAATTTAGGGAGGCTGTTTTTCTCCTTCCTCTCTCTCTTTCTGAACTCTCTAAAAACTAAATCCATTTTTTGTGATCAAGATTACTGATTTTTTTTACAGGTTTCAAAACAAACACAAGCATAAACAGATCAGAAGCTAGCAGCCTAGCACCAATGGAAGCTTCCAATTACAATTTTCTTCTACAAATTACCTTTGTCTGCTCCTCTTTTATTTTTTTTTCTTTTTTTTTTCCTTTCATTTTGGTAATCTTTCATAAGTTGTTCAAATACTAGAGATCTACTATGTGATTACAGAAGTCCATATCTATATTCTATATCTACCTTAGAAATTATATATACTGAACGTTCTTATCCTGGTTTTAGCATAAACATACTATTAAAACTTTATATGTATTTGATGAAAGCAAGCTGTGTAATGTATCTTCCATGTATTGCACATTTAGTTCTTTGGTTTGCATCTCAATATGATCGATGATTAAATTAATAAACCTTTACTCTAATTTATCAAGGATGACATGGGACTAACACCAATAGCTCGTCCAGTCCTGTATCTGCTTCTATGATTAGAGAATTTAAATTGTTGGAATCAGACAAGATTTTAAACTGCGGTTTTGATAGTGGTTGTCGCCGATGCGGCCACAATTACTATCACGATTCGATTTTAGAGACTATCAAAACCATAATGTCGTGGCCTCAATTACGGTTGCAGACCTAGATTTAAAACCCTGGAACGAGATATAAAATAAGTGATTTTGGTCTTGTAGTTTTAATTACTCAAATTAGGTCTCTCTAAATTCAAAATCGAACAAATCAACTACTCCCAATAGTTTCATCAAATATTGCTCTAATCAAGTCCATGTAGTTTCACAAACGAGTGATTTTAGTCCCTATAGTTTCACGAAATGAAAGTGCTCTACACATGTGTTCCCTTTTAGCGTTTCTTAGCTTTAATTTAGTTTTAGTTTTAACCTTTTTTTTACTAATTAAATAAAACTAATCCAACACTAATGTCACCTTTATAAAGGGTTAGCCACATCAATAATTCCCCTTAAGTATTGGATGATATTTTGACGGCAACATCATATTTGTTTGATTTTGAAATTAGAGGAACTAGATTTGAACAATTAAAACTATGAGAACCAAAATCACCTAATGTGAAACCACAAAGACCAAAAAAGTGTAATTAAGCCTAACTATTACTATTTCAATATTTGTGATGTTAAAACAATATTTGCTGTTTCCATTAGTGGAATTCCGTCTAATGAATATTGTAAAGATCACATGGAAATATTACTTTTCATCCCTAAGGAGATTATAGAGAGAGGGACAAGCCAGGTGGGCCGATCGGGAAGCTCACAAACAAAAAGTGAAACAGAATATTCAAACTGGAGGCTGGTTGGAAACATATCTAACTCCGTTTGACATGTTGTCGATCTTTATCCAATATCTATCACTTTCTCAAGGAGCAAAATAGGGGAAGGCTGACATACATGATACAGCTATACTCTATCTCTTAAAATAAAAGACAGATCAATGAATCTTCAGTTTAGAGAATTTTTTATCCTAGAGAGATCAATCACCAGTCACTACTCCACCTGGTTGTAGAAAATGATCGCTGAGAAATACTTGCTAAATATTTCACATTAAACTTTATACAAGTATTTTTGTTAAAATAAAAAATGCTATTTCCATTCAATTTTAATCCCAATCCAGACGTATTCTTTAATTAGAGGCGATTTCATCAATGTCTCTTTATTAAGTACATTGTTGGGGTTGGAGTGGGGGAATAAATAAAAAAAGGTTTATGTGAAAAGCTTATTTGCACAAGCTGAAACCAGAGAATCTACTTCTACAACTAATTTACTTTCATTCTTTCCTCGTCACATAACTTGTGTATACCTTCATTTAGCATTTTCACATATTATACGTTCACAAATAATGAAGACTGTGCCTATCATCTTTTCATTTTTAGTGAATATGCTTACATTAACAAATTAAAATTTGAAAATGTTTACAATGTGGTTCAGAGACTGATGATTAGAGATAGAGAAACCGAATCTAAAAATATAAAACATGTTTCTTATCCTGAATTTTGTAAATTTACGTAATTTCTATTTTTCTCTCTTGAACATATCTGTTTTAGTAATTGACAGAGATTGGTATATTTGGTCAGGTCATTCGTTCACACTTATTGTGATTTGAGTTTGATTGTCAAATTTATCATATTGGTAGACGATATGTAAATTCTACTATAAATCCTAAAACTTCTCTAAGGTTGGTGGTCTTCTTTGTCCTTATAAGGGATGTGTTTTCTGTTAATTTTATCGTATCCATAAAAGATAGATTGTTTTAGTAGTTTCAAATGTGATTTTTTATATCATCATCGTCATCGTCATCATCAACATCGTCACTATTAGGAAGTTATAAGGTGGTTGGGGTGGGGGAATTAAGCAGTGATGTGATAAGGAGATTGAGGGTTCAAATCCCACCTTCTAACAAAATACTCCTCATATTAACACATTAACATTTGTCTACAAAAAAAAAATCATTGTCACTATCATCACTTATTAATAAGGTCGTCAAGGTGGTTGGGGTGGGGGAATTAAACAGTGGAGTGATAAGAAGGTTGAGGGTTCCGGTTCAATCATCACCCACTAACAAAATACTCCTAACATTAACATATTAACATTTGCCTAAAATTGTCATGATCACTATCATGACTTATTATTATTATTGATTATATATATATATATATATATATATATATATATATATATATATATATATATATATATATATATATATATATATATATATATATATATATATATATATACTCCCTCCGGTCCATATTATAAGCAAAAAAATCCCAAAACTTTTAATCTAATATATAAGCAATTCTTGTTTTCCAATAACTCATTTAATGACATTGTTCCTAAAATACCCTTCATTTAATACAAATTTTGTTTTCCAATAACTCATTCTATTCCCAACAACATAAGTAACTTTTCGTTACCATGAAAAGTAATTTAGGTAAAAGCCTAATTTTTCAACCAAATTTAATAAGATTAACTAACCACCTTAATATGTGTGTTGCATTAATTTTTTGCTTATAATATGGACCGGAGGGGTATATAAACAGAGTACCGGAAGTACTCACAATGTAACAATTATTATTATTATTATTATTGACATGAAGTTGTTTATCTAGTTATAACTAATGCTATAAATTTTGACATTCAATATTATGATAGAAAAAATATGTTATTGAAGGACTAATTTAATCTCATATATTCTAATTTAATATTTATTAAACTTACTGTTTCCATGTAAAACCCCTTTCTGTTTTCATAGTTTTATATACTAAACTAATAAATGCAAGGCGATCTCTGGAATATCAAAGATCTAAGGCGCACACACAAAGTTGCACTGTCGCAAACGATTTTGTTCAGGGAAAATTCACCCCATCTGCCTTCTAATATAACAATCTAACTTGATATGGACATGCTGTGTCAGAGTTAAACGCTTAGTGAAAAGAAGAACGATTTTGTAATTATTGAAACACTTAAAACAAGTCCGAGATTTTGATGAAAGTGCATGGCCAGTACGTGGATTCCTGACTGGAACTGAGAAGAGAGATACCAAAGCGCACAGAATAATTCTGCGATTTTGTCCCCACACCGACCAATATAACCAATGCAAATCCGACGGATGTTTGTAACAAATTTCTTGGATTCTTTTGAACTTTATAATAATCGCAAACATTAGGGGGCACACTAACTTAGAAATACCATGTGAGATACATACATTTTATTGGTTGGTATGTCCATTAAATTATACATTGCATCCCTATGTTAGATTCTGTGTTCTAGATGTCATATTCTTATGTGATTATTCTAATGGGGATGAGGATTATAGATTTTGTTGACCAGGAATTACAGCTAAGTCATCTATCTTCAGAATTCCAAGATGCATGTATGGCATTTTTTATAGTAGCTCATGATTAATTTCAAGGGTCTAAGTTGAGATTGGTACAATTTTACTCTGAAATCCAGCTGGGATTAATTACTTTGTTTCTGTGTGAACTGTGAACCTTGCAGATTCGGTCGATTCACCCACCCTTCTTTGTGTATTCCTAGAATCATCTGCACTACTATAATTTATTAATTATTAATTTGTACTGGACTAAATTAATAAATAGATTTTTTATGCCTTTTTTAATTTTCTTTTTCTTTTAATTCTTACTAAACGTTAACATAATTCAACGTATAATATCCAACAAGAAAAAAATAAATTACTAACTTGTATCAGTTTGTATCATGAACTAGAATAGAGAGATCGATTTAAACTATTCAAAAATTGTTCAGAGAGGCGAGGAAAAATAAAATAAATTGTGAGAAAGACAACCTCATATGACCACTACAAAAAAAAAACATGGATTACCGGCGGTCAAAAAGTCGTTGGTAATGGCATGTTACCGATGGATTTCCAACGGACACAGATCTGTCGGTTATAAGTGCATCGGTAAGCGTTTCCGACGGATTTGGACAATTCGTCGGTAATTACCGACGGAAAAAGTTGTCAATGTCTCGTTAGATGGGTTGTCCAATTATCGATGGAAAAAGCCATCGATAAATCCCTCAAAGACTCACCGACGGTCTTTGCCATCGGTAATAGGGAACCCACATTACCCGGCAAAAACTTGAATATTTAAACTTAATGATTATTGAACATGATTCAACTTATGATATCCAACAAAAATAAATAAATTATTAACTATTAGCACTAGTGCAATAAGTGCTTTTTACGTCAGTTAAAATTGATTTTTTACGTCAGAATACTGACTGATGTAAATACAGCTGACGTTAAAAGTTAAAATTTTAACGTCAATTGAGAATTGACGTTAAATATAAAACTATTAACGTCGGTTCTTTAACACAACTGACGTTAATTTTGTCAAAATTAACGTCAGTTCTTTAAACAACTGACGTTAATTTTGTAAAAATTGACGTCAGTTCTTTAAGAACGGACGTTAATTTTGTTAAAACTAATGTCAATTGTTATAAAGAACTGACGTTAAAGGTCTTAAGTTTAACGTCAGTTGTAATAAACAACTGACGTTAATAGCGTAATGTATATTTTATAAAATACTATTAACGTCAATTGTTTGATACAACTGACGTTAATAGTATTTTTTTTAAATTCAGTTTTAAAATATCACTCCCCTCAGCTATCCCTGCATTCAGTAAATATCCCAAAGAATACGAATATCACACACATTACAGAATTGCAAAGGAAAAATGGAACAATGATCCATATATATGCCTGTTCAGAAACAATATATATTTATTAACATAGGTTATAACTCAAAATAAATACAGAAATATAAATAAAAATAAATGTATACTAAGTTTAAACTACCTATATCAATATCCCTTCGTGATGATCATCACGAGTGGCATGTACATCGTCCACCTGTGTCTCCTTGATTATAGTAGGCATGTTTGTTGAAAAAGAAGAAGTCTCAGGAATATCAAGATTTGAATCTTCATTTTCATCACTACCATTATACATGCTTTTTCCTTGGAGAACCACGGACAACCTTTTGTTAGAAGGATCAGTAATTTAGAACACTTGTTTTGCTTGGGAAGCCATTATGAAAGACTCATTTATATGACCTAACTTGTTGAGGTCTACCAATGTGAACCCCAATTCATCAGTTTGTACACCACCGTTACTATCAACCCACTTACATTTAAATACCGGCACTGTAAGCTTAGTGTAATCGAGAACCCAAATATCTTCAATATATCCAAAGTAAGGTCTCGGTGCTTTAACGGGTTTTGTGTCCTTTGCACTAGAGAAGTGCATTGCTTCGGCCACGATCATAACCCCACTATTTTGCATGGTACACTTGTTATCTTGTTCCTTTGTATAAAAGGAAAAGTTATTTATGTCGTATCCGCTCCAACATATGACGTTGAAGCTAGGCCCACGTGCTAGCCATCTTACGTCATCAGAAGCAGTGCTACCATCCTTAAGCATTTCTTCCTTGAACCATGGTAAGAAAGTCTTGTTATGCTTGTTCAACAACCACCTTTCGCTCATTCGAAGGTTTTCTTGATTGATTTTTCTTTTATGTTCAAATAAGAAAGGCTGAACACATTCGATGTTGTTCAATACATACAAATGTGCTTGAAGCACTTCCTTCCGATCCTTCTTATTAATTCTTAAGCCATGTGTACCCTTACCTTGACATCTGATCTCATCATGCCGAGGCTTAGGAACCCCTATAGGATCCGTGTTATGAAGGTAGTCCGAACAAAACTCAATAGCTTCTTCTGCAACATACCTTTGAACAATAGATGCTTCCGGACGATGAGGATTCTTCACGTACCCTTTCAAGATCTTCATGTAGCGCTCAACTGGGTACATCCATCTCAGAAAAACCGGCCCACATAATCTAATCTCCCTCACCAAATGAACAATTAAGTGAACCATTATGTCGAAAAAGGAAGGAGGAAAATACATCTCCAATTGGCACAAGATTGTAGCAGCCTCAACTTCCAAGTCATCCAACATACGGGGGTCAACGACTTTGCTACATATAGAATTGAAGAATGAGCACAACCGAGTAATGACATGTCTCACATTTTTTGGAGCAATACCACGAATAGCAACGGGCAGAAGTTGTTGCATCAAGATGTGACAATCATGAGACTTTAAACCAACCAATTTAAGATCACTAGAGACAAGCCTCTTCTTATTTGAAGAGTAACCATGTGGAACTTTGATGCCCTGAAGACACCTGCAGAAACTTTGTCTCTCTTTTTTTGACAAAGTATGACATGCTGGCGGCAAATAAGTCCGCTTACCATCCTCAACAACTGGAGCTAACTGCTCTCGTATACCCATAGCAACGAGGTCGAGACGAGCATTCACACCATCCTTTGTCTTGCCCTGAATGTTGAGAAGCGTCCCGATCACACTATCACACACATTTTTCTCCACATGCATCACATCAATGCAGTGTCTGACATCAAGCTTGCGCCAGTATGGAAGATCAAAGAATATCGACCTCTTCTTCCATATGTTTTTCTCAACAGCTTTACCTTTCTTTTTTGACTTGCCGAATATAACATCGATGTCCTTTACCCTCTGATAAACCTGCTCTCCAATTAAGGCCGTCGGCGCTTCTTCTGTCTCTTGGCATCCATTAAAAGTTTTTTTCATCTTACGATATGGGTGATCACGTCTAAGAAATCTCCGATGCCCAAGGTAAACCGTCTTCTTTCCATGATGCAACTGAGTGTAGCATGTGCCTTCTTCACATATAGGGCATGCTTTATGCCCCTTGACACTGTACCCGGACAAGTTACCTATGCTGGAAAGTCGTTGATGGTGCAAAATAACATGGCATGAAGCTTGAAAGTCTCATAAGAATGCCCATCAACTACATCAACACCTTCCACCCACGGCGTTTTCAAGTCTTCAATCAAGGGACCTAGATAAACATCCAAGTCATTTCCCGGTTGCTTTGGGCCCGAAATCATCATAGACAACATCATGTATTTGCGCTTCATGCACAACCAAGGGGGCATGTTGTAAATTACCAACAGAACAGGCCATGAACTATGAATACTACTCATGTTACCATAAGGATTCATTCCATCCGTAGCAAGTCCAAGCCTTAGGTTTCTTGGCTCATCGGCGAAATCCGGAAACATAGTATCGATATTCTTCCATTGAATAGAATCAGCAGGATGACGAAGCTTTCCATCACGTTTCCTCTCATCATTATGCCATCTAATATTCTTCGCATCTTTCGCATTGGCAAACAATCGCTTGGACCTTGGAATTATTGGAAGATACCACAACACCTTCGCAGGATGACCCTTTTTTCTCACATCATCAAGATCATCATCATCATCACCACCCTTCACTTTGTATCGTGATAACCCACATTTGGGGCAATCGTGATTGTCTTCACGAACACCGGTGTACAATATGCAATCATTGGGGCATGCGTGTATCTTCTTATACTCCATACCCATAGGACACAATACCTTCTTGGCCTCATAGTTACGGTCAGGCAATGTGTTGTCCTCCGGAAGCAAGTCTTTCAACACTTCAAGTAATTCCGTGAAGCTTTTATCGGTCCAACCATTTCTCGCCTTCACACAAACCAATTTTAGCACCGCCGACAACTGTGTATGAGTAGTACACTCTGGATATAAAGGCTTATCCGCATCACCGCACAACCTATCATACACATGAGCTCGATGAAAAGATTCTTGTCCAATATCACGGATCATGTCCTCTACTCGATCATCCTCCATATCTACGTCAACGTCCTCACTTTGGGAGACACTCGCCATACTACTCAACAACACATCACCATGCCATATCCATCTTGTATAACTCAAGCAAATCCCTTCACAAATCAAATGAGTACGTATATCATTCACCGTACATTTCCTCGTATTCAAACACTTGACACAAGGACAACAGAACATTCCATTACTATTAGGAACATTCCTTTGAGCAAATTCTATAAATTCTCCCACCCCCTTCAAATACTCAGCACTAGTACGCTTACAAACCATCCAACTACGATCCGTAACTAGATAGGTCCTGTAGATATACAAAACATATATCCAATATAAGGACAATACGGGAGATTGAAAACTATAGTTTTTGAAGATTGCCAAGCACTGGTCACGGCCTGGTAGTGATGTCCATCACGGCCGTAACGTGCCAACTGAACCAGACCATCACAGGCAGAACTGATCACGGCCTAGCCGTGATGAGCATCACGGCCTAGCCGTGATGAGCATCACGGCCGTGACAGATCAACCAGCAGAGCAACATGCACTCAAAACCAAAAATAGAGACGTATATACATTCCAAACAACTCAAACTCACGGTTTCAAGTGTCAACTACTGAGACTACAGTTTCAACATACAATCAAAACCAAAAATAAAAAAATTTGCCCTAAAGACTCACCAAAAATAGGTGCTCGCGTGGTGGTGGGGAGGGGAGCTCGAGTGGTGGCCAACGTTCGATGTGGTTACTGAGAGCAGAGGGACAAGGAGAGTTAGTGCGCGGGAAGGGGAAAGAGAGATATAAAGTTATTGCAAAGAATGAATGGAAAGACATAGTTAGGGTTAATAGTGTACCTCACGGTGGTGGCGAAGAAGCCCTCGCGGTGGTTGCGGTGGAGATGAGCTCGCGATTAGGGCAGAGTGAGAGTGAGAGTGAGGGTTGAGAGTGAGGGTTGAGCGTGATGAAAAGAGAAAAGAGACATACAGAGCGAAGTGCAGAAGGCGCGCGGGTGTAAACCAAAATAAAACAACATTTGACGTCAGTTGTTTGTAAAGACTGACGTTAAAGGTCGTATATTTAACATCAGTTGTATTAAGAAACTGACGTTAAAAGTGTATACCTTTATCCAAAAACATTAATTCCTTTGACTATTTATTTAATTGAAGTAAAAATAAAACTTTTAACGTCAGTTGTATAAAAAACTGACGTTAAAAATAAATATTTTTTATTTTAAAAGCACTTTTAACGTTAGTTTTTGAAGACAACTGACGTTAAAAGTGTATATCTGCAAAAAAATTCATTCCTTTGACTACTGTTCTAACCCATGCACCTTGAAACTTAATCCTCTTAATGAATATTAAGTTTATAGATAAGTTTTCAAGAAAATCAGAGAGAGACTATTCTCTATAGAAAGTGTCATTCTTCTGTATCAGTATGTAAATACACCCTCTTCTTTTCCTCTATATTTTGTGTGTTTTCTATTCCTTCACAATATGGTTCTATCACACAAATTGCCACCACCTCATTTTTAACGTCAACTTAATTTATGACTGCCAAGTTCCCGTATATTACATTATTTCCAATATTCATTCTGCACGTTTATAATTTATAGGATTATTTACGTCAGCTATTTATTATACTGAAGTAAAAACCACACTTTTAACGTCAGTTGTATAAAAAACTGACGTTAAAAATAAATATTTTTTATTTTAAAAACACTTTTAACGTCAGTTGTATTAAACAACTGACGTTAAAGGTGTATAAGTTTCTGCAAGAATTCATTCCTTTGACTACTGTGCTACTTACCCATGTACCTTGTAACTTAATCCTCTTAATGAGCATTAAGTTTATAGGTAAGTTTTCAAGAAAATCAGAATATCTTAGTAACCTCATCCCCTGCTCCTATAAATAGCTTCCTTCCATCCTTTTAATTTTCTGCTTCACAATATGGCTCTGCCATGGAGATTAACTTCATCACTTTTTCTTCTTATTCCTAGACTCAAAGGTCTTTGTCTTAATGGTCAAACAACTTATGAGGTTGTGTAAATCACATAACATGGGTGATAAGGTTGTCTAAATCACATAGTGTGAGTTGCTCACCTTATCATCTTTCTGGAGAATCGCGACTCTGACACACTTAACGTCAGCTTTGGAAGCAAATGACTGTTCCAAGACCATTGCTGAAACAGATCGGGTGCACCCTTGCTCAGCCGCTCTGGAAAACTCGGTCGCTCGACTCTCCTCTCTTGCTCACCCGTGAAGGGAAGGAAGCGTCAACAAATGTTTAGGATTTTAAAACCTTTCAATGTAACTTTTTATAGGTTTTTAAACCCTATCAATGTAACTTTTTATAGGATTTTAAAGGATTTTAAACCCTTTCAATGAATGAGATCCGGTTTGGGTTATTGATTCAACTTATACTTCGCACATATATTTTAGTTTTCAAAACAGAAACACAAAACATCAAAGCAATTGTGAAACTGAAACTTGGAGGAAGGCAATACGGAAGGGTACGTATAATAGCTAAAAAAAATTATTAAAATAACCTTTAACGTCTGTTGATGAAAGAACAAAAGTTAAAAGTGAAGTGACGCACTTTTAACGTCAGTTGTTTATTGAACTGACGCTAAAATTGAATTAATGAAGTCAGATATTTACAAAACTGTCACCGCCTCCTTTTTAACGTCTAGCTTTTGGTTAACTGACGTAAACATTTACCGTCTAATGTATATTTTCCACTAGTGTAGGGGTGGAGTGAAGCTACTCAGTTCAAAAAAAAATTGATCACTACAAGAAAATACGTATTTAGCGTCCGAAAAATTCGGTCACTAATTGATTAAATTCAATCTCTAATTAATGAGTTAGAGAACGAATTAGCGACTGCAATGTCTTTCTCTCTACCAAGCTGGTCATAAATGGTATTAGCAATCACCGTTTGCATCGGACGCAAATTAGCGATGGAAATTGACGGTCGCTAAACCAAATAAATTTGGTCGCTAATTGTTGTCCCAAATTATGTTTTAGGGACCACTTTTGCCACCAATTTTGCGACTGTGTTGTTCATCGCTAATTGCGACCGACCCCTTTCGATCGCTAAATTGATAACCAAAAGTTAGCTACCGAAACTATTCAGTCTCTAATTTATTTATATTTTTTGTTATTAGGACATTAATATTATATACTAACTATAATTAAAATTGAATAATTAACATGAAATAAATTCGATACATGAAATGAAAATTCAAATAATTTATATAATAAATTATAATTAAATAAACATCCAATACAAAATAAAAAAGTACAAGTCAATGGGGATGGGGTTGGGGGGACCAATGATCATCGACCTCATCATCTACATTGCACTGGCCATTGACACTGGGCACAGGGGAGGCATCGGGAATGACAAGGACATCTGCAATGGCAGGGGTAGCCGAATCAGCAGCATCGTCCTTAGGGACAGAACCATAAGTGTGTGGTCTGAATCCCAGGTGTTGGTACAGCTGCCCCCTTTCCCTCTCTAGTGTGGCAACCCGATCCGCCAAGCTGTGGATTCGTTGTCCTTCTCCACAATGACCTCTTGGACGTTCGGTGTAGGGCGAGGGTCCGAATTAGTACATGGTTTGGAAGAGGCCCCATATTCATTCCCCACGTGGAGGAACCCAATCATCCTCAGCGTTCGTGCTGCCGACGTTTGCTATCTGATCGTCCTTTGCAGTAGCAGCATCAGTAGCCGGCGGAGAACTGGAGGAGCGACAGCAGGCGACACAATCGTCAGAGCATCACCCTGAGCAACTGGAGTCCGGATCCTCATCTGCTCCAACACCAGTGATCAGCCTCTGGCTCATTTAGTTTTATGGCTAGTATGACCAGGGTTTTGTGCAAATTATATCCTATTTTCACCCAAATTAGATTAGATTGTTCTCAAGCAAGGTTTTGAGTCTCTAAAGTAGTTTTAGGTTAATTTAGTCAGTTTTGAGTCAAATAAAGCACTTATGACTATTTTGTTGTTTTCAGGTTAAGTAGAAGTTGAGGGAATAAAGAAACGGGGGATTCGCCTCGCGAGAGTTTCCTCGCCTCGCGAACCTGAAAGCCAGCAGAACAGTAAAAATGTCATCCTCTCTGGCTCGCCCCGCGAACAGCTCTTCGCCACGCGACCCTGAAGGATGACTGTTCCAGAAATATGCAAGCTCTCGGGGTCGCCTCGCGAATAACTTCTTCGCCTCGCGATCATGGAAGTCAGAAAGCATCACGGTTGGCCCCTGATGTTCACAACGGGCGTAATAAGAAGACTCTTCAATTCTTCGCCCCGCGATCCGTTCTTCACCTCGCGAGAATGCCAAAGGTTGCTGACTCTTCACAATATTCGCCTCGCGAATTAGGATTCGTCTCGCGAGTGGGCTGAATTTATGAATAATTATAAAAGGCTGTTCTGGACAGATTGAAAAGACTTTTGCTTCTCCATTGTTTTTACCTTTTTCTGTGTGTTTTCGTTTTTCCATGGAGAACTAAGTTTCTAGGATTAATCTATTGTAATCGATTTCCACTACACTTGAGGTTCTTGTATTTCCTGTTTTGTATGCTTTTCCCTTTTCAATGCCATGCTATATATTTCTGTTTGCTTAATTCAGGAGTATATTGTGTTGTGTTGATTTATTTTCGGTGATATCATGTTCCTATAATTAATCGCGTTTGCTTAATTCGCGTGTGTACGTTTCGTGTTCGCTTAGTTCACGAAGGGCTTAACCCCGTTTGCTTAATTCGGGAATAGGGACATATATCTGGAATAGTGGTTTCGCTTGTAAATTGCTGCTACAACCGGGAGGGGATTAGAATCTGCTTAGGGCTTGGAAATTGCATGAACCTATGATAGTTGGGAAATCGAGAACAATAGATTAATCGTCTTTACCTATTGATAATCTTTTCAACTGCTCTGTTTTCATTACTGTGTTTCGCTTTGTTTCTTATTTTCATTCCAATCCAACCCCCCCCAAACAAAAAAAAAAACTGATTTTTGTGATAAATAACACTTCAAGAGTCCTTGTGAGACGACATCCGAGTTGTCGCCCTAAACTACAGTTTTAAAAACCGCTCGTTCTTTTTGGCGCGTGCGCGACAGCGCGATCAAAAATTGGCGCCATTGCCGGGGAATCTTGGTTGTTATTCTTCACATTTTATTTTTATTTTCTTTTTCTTTTATTTTCGTTTTTGTTTTGAATTGGTCTGGCTACTAGGTCTAATTGCCCTGAATTGTGTGATTTTGATCCTGAAATTGAAAGAACAATGCACACACGCCTTAGAGAGATTCGGGCTAGCACTAGTAGTGATTCTAATTCCAAAACTGTTTTTGAAAACATGGGTGACCAGAGGACATTAAGACAGCTTGCTTCCCCTGATGTAAATTACAATGGCTTGTGTATTGCATATCCTGGTGCTGATACTCCTTTTGAACTAAAATATGGTTTCATTCACTTGTTGCCAAAGTTTAATGGTCTTGCAGGTGAGGATCCACACAAGCACTTGAAGGAATTCCAGGTTGTCTGCTCCACAACCTCGAGATCAGAGGGAGTAACTAAGGATAGCATCAAGCTGAAAGCTTTTCCGTTCTCACTCCAGGGAGCTGCAAAGGATTGGCTGTTATATCTTGAGCCGAACTCTATCACCACCTGGAATGATTTGAAGAGGGTTTTCTTAGAGAGATATTTTCCTGCTTCCAGAGCTGCGTCAATAAGGAAGGAAATATGTGGCATCAGGCAAGGGAATGAGTCGCTAGCTGAATATTGGGAAAGATTCAAGCATTTGGTATCCAGCTGCCCTCAGCATCAGATTTCTGAACAACTTCTTATCCAATACTTTTATGAGGGATTACTGCCGATGGATAGGAATCTTTTGGATGCTGCTAGTGGGGGAGCACTTGTTGATAAGACCCCAGCTGCTGCCAAGCAACTCATTGAAAATATGTCACTGAATTCCCAGCAGTTTACTACCAGAAGAAATTCTGTTGAGACAAGAGGTGTGCATGAGGTCCATAGATCTTCGTCCAACCAGGCCCTTGAGAATAGAATGGATGAGCTCACTTCTTTTGTAAGGCAATTGGCAATAGACAGGGTTCAGCCTGCAAGGTTATATGGCATATGCAATTCTCCTGAGCACCCATATGATGCATGCCCCATCCAGAGAGAAGAGTTTGTTAGTGAAACGCCTCAAGCTTATGCAGTAAATCCCTATAATCAAGGAAATAGTCAGAACCGGTACAGCACTCCAGACCTCTCCACAAATAGGTACCATCCCAATTGGAGGAATCATCCTAATCTTCGGTATGGGAACTCATCCCAACAACAACCGATGGCACCTCAGAATCCTCCTCCAGTGACCACTTCTGCACCTTCTGGACCTTTATTAGAAGACTTGGTCAAGCAAATGGCTGCAACCAATCTACAGTTTCAGCAGCAAGTAGGTCAGTTCCAGGCTTCACAGGCACAGTTTCAGTAGCGAACAGATGCTAGCATTCAGGCTTTGCATACACAGGTTGGACAGCTTGCCGCATCCATAAACAACATACAGCAAGGTCAAGGGACAACCCAGCTGCCGGCACAAACAGTGATAAATCCCAATGCCTCCAATCCTAATGTGAGTGCCATTTCTCTGAGATCTGGAAGAGTTGTTGAGGCATCCTCTGAAAAAAATGAAGAAACTGTTGCAGTAACTCCTGAGCCTACTGTTGATGTTGAAGCAGAGAAATTGTACATACCACCAATCCCCTTCCCACACAGAGTTCAGAAAAATAAGAAGATTGATGGAGAAGACAAGGAGAGGGAAATTCTTGATGTGTTCAGAAAGGTGACTGTAAATATTCCTCTTTTGGATGTGATCAAGCAGGTTCCTAAGTATGCAAAATTTCTGAAAGATCTATGCACCAACAAGAGGAAGTTGAAGAATAATGAGAGAGTTGATTTGGGAAGAAATGTATCAGCTCTTATCCAGTCTAAGCCTGCACCAGAAAGAGTTGCTGTTTTAGCCCCTACTCAGGCATTACCACAGAAGTGCAAGGATCCAAGCACTTTCACTATTCCATGCACTATTGGGGACAGGAAATTTGAAAATTGCATGCTAGATTTGGGAGCCTCCATAAATGTCATGCCCACTTCTATTTTCAATAACCTTGATCTTGGGCCTTTGCAGTATACAGGTATCACCATCCAGTTGGCCAACAGGACCAGTGCCCGACCCATGGGAATGGTAGAAGATGTGCTGGTGCAAGTTGATGATTTGATCTTCCCTGCTGACTTCTACATCCTGGACATGGCAGGAGAGACACATTCCAGTAGATCACCAATAATCTTGGGCAGACCATTCATGAAGACAGCCAAGACTAAGATTGATGTTAATGATGGGACTATGTCTATGGAGTTTGGTGATATTGTGGCAAAGTTCAACATCTTTGATGCTATGAAACACCCACTGGAGGAGCACTCGGTTTTCCAATTAGAGTTGCTTTCTGAGATCATTGATGATACCCATGAGGACCTAGTTTCTGATTTTCCTTTTATTTCTGGGTTTGATGATTTATATTCATGTACTAACTGTACTGACACTAACCCATGTGCTGTTTGTGCTGAGTTTCTTGATTCAACTTTGCAGGGTGATAGTGATAGTGAGAGTGAAGCTGTCTGTTCTGCAGGAGTCCGTGGCATCATGGCTACTTCCAATGTACCATCCGTTGAGCAGCCACCCTCCCTAGAGCTCAAGCCACTTCCTGGGAACCTGAAGTATGCCTACCTGGAGACGAATGAAAAACTTCCAGTCATCATTTCCTCCAGCCTTGACTCTAACCAGGAAGCTAAGCTTTTAGAGGTTCTGGAGAAGCACAAGAAGGCTATTGGGTGGACCTTAGCTGACATTCCAGGAATTAGCCCCTCCAGATGTATGCACAGAATTCTATTGGAGGATGGAGCTAAACCAGTAAGGCAAGCCCAAAGGAGGCTAAACCCATTGATTCTAGATGTGGTGAAGAAAGAGGTGACTAAACTTCTGCAGGCAGGTATTATATACCCCATCTCTGATAATACTTGGGCAAGTCCAGTGCAAGTTGTACCAAAGAAGTCCGGTCTCACAGTAGTTAGAAATGATAATAATGAGCTTGTACCCACTAGAGTCCAGAATAGCTGGCGAGTCTGTATAGATTATAGGAAGTTGAACCAGGCCCACCAGAAAGGATCACTTTCCTTTGTCGTTCATAGATCAGATGCTGGATCGGCTGGCTGGTAAATCTCATTACTGTTTTCTTGATGGCTTTTCCGGGTATTTCCAGATCCATATTGCCCCTGAAGATCAGGAAAAGACCACTTTCACGTGCCCCTTCGGTACGTTTGCCTATAGGAGGATGCCATTTGGCCTTTGTAATGTTCATGGCACCTTCCAAAGATGCATGCTTAGCATTTTTACTGAATTCATTGAAAATTGCATGGAGGTGTTCATGGATGACTTCACTGTATATGGCTCCTCATTTGATGCATGTCTGCATAGTCTGAGTTTAGTTCTACAAAGATGCATTGAGACTGATCTGATTTTGAACTATGAAAAATGTCACTTTATGGTAGAACAGGGGATTGTTTTGGGTCATGTAATTTCTAAAGAAGGTATTTCCGTAGATCCTGCAAAAATTGATGTGATTTCTTCATTGCCTTACCCATCTTGCGTACGCGAGATCCGTTCTTTTCTTGGCCATGCAGGGTTTCTCTGAGCGCTTTATTAAGGACTTGACAAAGATAGTTCTGCCATTGTCAAACCTCGTTGAAGAATGATGCCATGTTCCATTTTGATGAAAATTGCAAGAAGGCATTTGACTACCTGAAAAGAGCATTGACCTCTACCCCCATCATCCATTCGCCCAGATGGACACTCCCTTTTGAACTCATGTGTGATGCTTCCAATTTTGCTGTGGGAGCGGTTCTGGAACAAAGGGTGGGCAAGGCTGCCCATGTAATTCATTATGCTTCTAGGACATTAGATGCTGCACAATCCAATTACACCACCACTGAGAAAGAACTGCTAGCTGTTGTGTTTGCACTTGATAAATTTAGGTCTTATTTGATAGGTTCAAAAGTTATTGTTTTCACTGACCATGCAGCTCTGAAATACCTGTTAAAGAAACCATAAGCTAAGCCAAGACTGATCCGGTGGATGTTTTTGCTCCAAGAATTCAATGTGGAGATAAAAGACAAGAGTGCAGCTGAAAATTTGGTAGCCGATCACTTGAGCCGAATAGCAAGGGATGAGGATCCTTCTCCCATCCAAGATGATTTTCCTGATGAGAGACTTCTACATCTGTATGGGGTAACCCCCTGGTTTGCTGACATAGTTAACTTTCTTGTTGCTGGTATTGTTCCTGCAGGTACAAGTAGATCCAAGTTCCATAAGCTCAAGAGCGATGCAAAGTACTATGTGTGGGATGATCCGTACCTTTGGAAGTTTTGCAGTGATCAGGTGATTCGGAGGTGTGTCCCCGATCATGAGATAGAGTCCATCTTGCACTTTTCACATGCCTCTCAAGTTGGAGGACATTTTAGACCACAGAGGACGGCAAGAAAAGTCCTGGATTCTGGGTTTTACTGGCCCACAATTTTTAGAGATGCTTATGAGGTCTACAGGAATTGCAAGAAATGTCAAACAGCAGGCCCTGCCATCACTCGTAGGAGTGAGATGCCTCAGCAGCCCATGCTTTTTTGTGAGATTTTGATGTGTGGGGGATTGATTTTATGGGTCCTTTCCCTGCTTCTTTTGGGTTTCTGTATATTCTTTTGGCTGTTGACTATGTTTCAAAGTGGGTGGAAGCAATCCCCACTAGGACTAACGATGCTAAAGTTGTTTCCAAATTTGTTAGCTCCAACATTTTTTGCAGGTTTGGCATACCTAAGGTTATCATCAGTGACCAGGGCACTCACTTCTGCAACCGAACCATGGAAGCCTTACTCAGGAAGTATGGGGTTGTGCATAGAGTTTCCACTGCTTACCATCCCCAGACCAATGACCAGACTGAGATATCAAACAGGGAGATCAAGCAGATTCTTGAGAAGATGGTGCAGCCGAATAGAAAGGAATTGAGCCGCCGTCTGGAAGACGCACTGTGGGCTCAGAGGACCGCTTTCAAGACGCCAATTGGAATGTCCCCCTTCAGGCTTCTATTTGGTAAGGCATTTCACCTCCCGGTGGAAGTTGAGCACCGTGCATATTGGGCAGTCAAGTGCTATAACATGGACATGAAGAAAGCTGGTGTTGAAAGGAAACTACAGTTGCAGCAACTTGAGGAGCTTAGGCTAGAAGCCTATGAAAGCTCCCGGATTTATAAAGAGAAACAAAACTTTTTCATGATAGGATGATTGCTAGGAAAGAATTTTTTGTGGGCCAGCAAGTCTTACTGTTTAATTCCCGCTTGAAATTGATGGCTGGGAAACTTAGGTCCAAATGGGATGGCCCCTTTGTTGTTACTAACGTTTTTCCTTATGGTGCAGTAGAGATTAAAAGTGCAGGTACCAACAAGTCCTTCAAGGTTAACGGGCAGAGGCTGAAGCCATTCCATGGTGTGGATGCGGGTGTTCCTGTGGATGCTAATGTTGAGGAGCTCTCCTTGGAAGCTCCCACCTACACTGACACTTGATCAGGGAGTACCATTTCCTTTCCCTCACTCTGATTTAATAGTTATGTTGTTTCATTGGGGACAATGCATGTTTTAAGTGTGGGGGAGGGAACTAGTTGTAGTTTTGTTTTGTCTTGTTTTTTTTCTCTGGTCTTGAATAAATTGTGTTAAGTCTTATGTTGGCAAGTTTGATTGATTTTGATTGATTTTGCACAGATTGATTGCATGATTGATGTGATGATCCCCCTAGGTTGAATAATTTTTTTTTTTTAAAAGTGATTCCCATGTGAAATTGAAAACTGAACTTTGAGATTTTGTTATGATGGCATGATTTATGATAAGTTTGGGATGAAGGGAAACACACACTAGGGATAGAATCTCTGTCAAACAATTTGCATGAATGTCCAGGTGAGGTTTTGAGCCTCCAACATGTTTTCTAACTGTGTGAACTCACTTTCAAGTTGCACTTTCCTGAATTTGCTTGAATCTCTTTTTGGTTTGCATGATTATGTGTTTGCTTCAAATGATTTAGGCATTTTCTTTGTAAATAGCTACTTAGCCTCAAATAACCATCCCTAATGCATGTTCCCTAGTTAGCCCCATTGAGCCTGATTAGCCTGTTAATTCTTGATAACCTAATGTTATAAGCCCAAAAAAAATCTGGAAAACCATGTTAACCCGATCTTAGGATTAGGAGAGCATGGAATCTTAGAAAGAGGAAGGGTGCAAGAAACTAAGTTTGGGGTGGCTACAAGGTGTAATATGTTGTTTGGGATTGAAAAAAAAAATACAATAAAAAGGTTGGAGCCAAAGGCTTGTAGGAAAAAAAAAGGAAAAAGAAATAAAAAGAAATAAAAAGCACAAAAATTTCAAAAAGGATATTGAAATAAAAGAGGCTGTAGTCACCCAAGGCAATTGGAAAGATGAATGATAAAAGGAACTTGAGTGGAATTTCAATGTTTTGGAGTGTTTCATGCTCTCTTAGTTCCTAGGGTCTTCAGCCTAGTTCCTTTGTATATCCTATCCTTAGCCAGGCCCCATTACAACCCATAAAAGACCTTTTGATGTTGCTTGCATGTTTTCTGTGGGAATCATTTGGAGATGAAAATCAAATTTATGGGAAGTGTTCTTGAAAAGTGAAATTGAGTGCAATGTTGTTAGCCTGATACAAACTGAGCGAATGAGTGAACACTAAATGCCCTTGTGAGGAAGGCAGTTGTTTGAATTTGGTGATCTCCCTCTTGTGTGTAACTTGGATCCCCTGCTTAGATTAATGATTGTTTGAATGATAAAATTCTCAATTGTTTAGAATGAATTATTGTGGGGATTGCTTTGCTTGAAAAGGGGGGGACATTGAAGAAAACTGTTTTGATGAAACTGCTTGAATTTGTGCAAGGTTGATTGAATCTTTTAAGCTTGCCAGGTCTTGAGTCTTTTTGATTTTTGAGTTTTAGTTTGCTTGGGGACAAGCAAAGTTTAAGTTTGGGGTATTTTGATCAGCCTCTGGCTCATCTAGTTTTATGGCTAGTATGACCAGGGTTTTGTGCAAATTATATCCTATTTTCACCCAAATTAGATTAGATTGTTCTCAAGCAAGGTTTTGAGTCTCTAAAGTAGTTTTAGGTTAATTTAGTCAGTTTTGAGTCAAATAAAGCACTTATGGCTATTTTGTTGTTTTCAGGTTAAGTAGAAGTTGAGGGAATAAAGAAACAGGGGATTCGCCTCGCGAACCTGAAAGCCAGCAGAACAGTAAAAATGTCATCCTCTCTGGTTCGCCCCGCGAACAGCTCTTCGCCGCGCGACCCTGAAGGATGACTGTTCCAGAAATATGCAAGCTCTCGGGGTCGCCTCGCGAATAACTTCTTCGCCTCGCGATCATGGAAGTCAGAAAGCATCACAGTTGGCCCCTGATGTTCATAACGGGCGTAATAAGAAGATTCTTCAATTATTCGCCCCGCGATCCGTTCTTCGCCTCGCGAGAATGCCAAAGGTTGCTGACTCTTCACAATATTCGCCTCGTGAATTAGGATTCGCCTCGCGAGTGGGCTGTTCTGGACAGATTGAAAAGACTTTTGCTTCTCCATTGTATTTACCTTTTTTTGTGTGTTTTCGTTTTTCCATGGAGAACTAAGTTTCTAGGATTAATCTATTGTAATCGATTTCCACTACACTTGAGGTTCTTGTATTTCCTGTTTTGTATGCTTTTCCCTTTTCAATGCCATGCTATATATTTCTGTTTGCTTAATTCAGGAGTATATTGTGTTGTGTTGATTTATTTTCGGTGATATCATGTTCCTATAATTAATCGTGTTTGCTTAATTCGCGTGTGTACGTTTCGTGTTCGCTTAGTTCACGAAGGGCTTAACCCCGTTTGCTTAATTCGGGAATAGGGACATATATATGTAGTAGTGGTTTCGCTTGTAAATTGCTGCTACAACCGGGAGGGGATTAGAATCTGCTTAGGGCTTGGAAATTGCATGAACCTATGATAGTTGGGAAATCGAGAACAATAGATTAATCATCTTTAGCTATTGATAATCTTTTCAACTGCTCTGTTTTCATTGCTGTGTTTCTTATTTTCATTCCAATCCAACCCCCCAAAAAAAAAAAAAAAAAACTGATTTTTGTGATAAATAACACTTCAAGAGTCCTTGTGAGACAACATCCGAGTTGTCGCCCTAAACTACAGTTTTAAAAACCGCTCGTTCTTTTTGGCACTTGCGCGACAGCGCGATCAACCAGCCACAGTGTCTGGCCCTGCTCGATGCTCGTCTGCATCAGCTGCTGGTGTGCCTGAGTCAACTGTACAATCTGGTTCGCCATCTGCTTCTCTCTCTCGCTCTTCCCCCGAAGCTTTGCGTTCAGCTCCGTGATGGTGTCCTGCATTTGGTTGAACGGTTCCTGAGGGATGATATCGGCGTAGGAAGGAGCAGGCGTGCCGGATGATGAAGCGATAAACTCGCCTCCCAGGTGTCTGAGGCCATACACGTGCCCCTTCTTGTTCCTGCCCCCGATGACCTCCAAATAAATGGCATTATCGTCGACGGAGAGAGGAGAGCTGGGCCCATCACCAGTCAAGGCCTCATCTTGTGACTGTGAGGCACGTGATATGGCATCGTCTTTCTTCTCGTTGAAGCCCACCTACAAAGTGTAGATGAAGAGATTTAGTTAAAATTATAATCAATATTAACAAATAAATTATAATAAATTACAAGTAAATACTAAATTGTTTTTTTGCTTATAGCATAGTTACGGGCCTTGTCGTTGACCCATGTCCCTGACTTCAACTTCTTCGTCCTCTCCACCAACTCCATAGTAGTGGGGGCCCGCTGTTTCTGTGCTTTCTGTATAGAAAAATATAATCTTAAATTCATAATAATATTTAAAAAAAAAACTCATTTAATAGTATACTAAGTCAAAAGTTTTAAGTATTACCAGCTCGTCGTAGTGGGCAGCGGTTGATTTAGACCCGCCGGTCCAAGCACATGCGCCACCATCAGAAGCTCGATTACGCCGAGCCGTGGCCTGGATCTCCTGGAACGTCTCAGTAGCCCAGTACTGGTCTAGCTGCCTCCTGATCTCAAGATCCACCCACTTCCCCTTATACTTACACTTCCTCAGCTTGTTCATCAAATTCTTCATGACAAGTGAGCCTTTATGCTCAAATATGTCCCTGACGAGACCCTCTAAAGCTACGTCCCACCTATACTCTTTCTGCAACTTACAATTGTTAGGAAATTCGTGTGTATATATATAATGTAAATTTAATTTAAATAACTTAATAAATTGGTACCTTAAACTCTTTAAACAACTGATCCCTATGGTCCCCCTGGGATGGCCTTCCATGTAGGCCATGGACCATCAAACTTGCGTCGCAGGATCTTCGATATCGAATCAGAAGGGCCCTTCATGGGTAGAAAGCTGCAGCAAAATTAGAGCATTAATAAATGTTATAAATAAATAAAAAAAACAAGTAAATAGAAATTAACGATACTTTATATATATTAAAAAATTAAATTAGCTTACTCGTTATCCTCCCTGGGGATAAGAAGAATCCTCATGTCGGATGGACCACGGCTCTCATGTCCCGATGATGATGGTGGTCCTGTCACAGGTGTGGATGATGACGGTGCAGCCTATGTCCCGACCACATGAGGCTGGGTAGGGGGTGCAACTCTATCACCCTGATGTGTCCCGTCCACAGAGGTGCTGGTAGGGTGGTCTCAATCTGAAGACCGTGGGTCGGACAGCGGAGGGACTCTCGCAGCACGACCTCTGCCACGACCTCCACGACGACCCCTACCTCTAGAGGAATCTGTCATCTGTGTAAAAAATGAAAAGATTATTACACAACAGTGTAAATAATACAAAAATAAATTACCTAAGTAGAATGACATTTGCACAATGAATTATGACATAAATAAATTACCTAAGTAGAATATCCGTCACTAAATTCACCCTCACTCTCATCAGTCTCACTTGATCGGAATGTGCCTTCGCTAGATGCGTCCAACTCAGATTGATCCATTAACTCTCTTTCAACTTCTTCCCCATTTCCGGAAATGTCCGCCAGAGAATTAACAATAATGTCCAGCGTAATTTGCAACGGTAAGTGGGGTCTTGAAAACTCATCATCTTGGTATGGAGCATCTTTTTTAGGCTGGTTGATTACATTATGAGTAATTATACTGCGAGCCTTTATCTTAATAACACCCAACCAGCCTTAATGTCCTTCGGGATATGGCGAGTAATAAACCTGATCTGCCTGTTGTGAAAAAATGAATGGGTCGTATGCCTTATTATACCTACGAGACAGCCTAACTTGAACAATACCATATATTTTATCGATTTTTGTCCCTACGTCAAGAGTAGGATCAAACCAATCACACTTGAAGATAACTAACTTCATCATGGGGAAACCGGTATAATCGAGTTCAAGGATGTCAGTTAGAACCCTATAGAAATCATCCTCTGCATTGCCATCAATGGCTCGCACACAAACACCATAGTTACACGACTGCATTCCTTCATTCCATGTTTTTGTGTTAAATTTATATCCATTTACAATGTCAGTATTCCATGATGTAACCCATCTGTTAGGCCCCCATGCCAAATTTGTCAACAATGGATTTTGAACATTGTTTTCTGGATCTAGTACCTAAAAAATCAAATATTATATTATTCTTATACATGCTATATATTTAAGGAGATAAAATATATTGTAACAAATGAAGATTCTTAACCTACATATTTATTGAACCACGTAGCAAAGTGAGAAGTAATTTCTCAATCAACCTGATCGTTTGAAATGTCAGGTTGGAGATTCCTTAGAAAATTGTCGTACATCCTACATATGGGAGATTAACAGTAGGACGATTAATAATCATAAATGTCAATTGAACTTATAAAAGACATTGTAGAAACTTACTCTAAATATGGCGCCACCTCTTCACAATTTGAAGGATATACAGATGAGCAGCATTAATGTCACGCTGCTCCAAGAAATATCCTTTTGATTTGCCACTAAATCTGCCTGGATAGTTGAATATTGATATAGGAGGACTAGTTGAACTTCCTTCGCCCGAATCAACGTTTCTAGGCATCCTTTTCCTTATCGTGTTAACTTCGTCCGGATAGTAATAAGAGGCAAAAGTGGAAGTCTCCTCTACTAAGTATGCTTCACAAATGGAACCCTCCACTCGTGCCTTGTTCTTGACTTTGTGTTTAAGGGAGTGTAGGAACCTATTAAAGAGGGATACATACAAATAATTACTAGTTTTAGGGAAAGCTAAACTACGATTTCATGTTCGTGAATTTCATATGTATTAAGTAAAATAGTTGATGTTGTTTACCTCTCAAATGGATACATCCAGTATTGGGATCGGGCCACTAACTCTTGCTTCGTAAGGTAGATGAACTGGAATGTGTTCCATAGAATCAAAGAAACTCGGCGGGAAGATTTGCTCCAGCTTACATAACAAAACGGGTATCTTGACTTCCATATCCTTTAATTGATTCACATTTAGTGTTGTCGATGTAAGCTCCCTGAAAAAGTGGCTAAGCTCAACAAGTGGGTTCCAAATTGGTTTCGGTGATCGTCGAACGCAATTGGAAGCAACCATTGCATGAACACGTGGTAATCATGACTCTTCATTCCATGTAACTTTGCTTCCTTAATGTCAACACATCTACCCAGATTGGAAGCATACCCATATGGTAACTTTAGTTCTTCAACCCACTTACAGACGGCCACTTTTTGTGTTTTGCTTAGTGTATAACTTGCCTTCGGATTGATAAGTCTGCCACGACCACCGTCCTGCAACTCAAGCTCCTTCCGATTACAAATTTCAGCCAGATCCAATCGGGCTTTATTTGTATCCTTTGTCCTCCCCTTGATGTCCATCACAGTGTCAAACACATTCAAAAACACATTCCTCTCAGTATGCATGACATCAAGCGTGATTGGTTTTGGAACTCGAAATTATTTGTGAATCAGTGAACTCTTAGTGATTTTAAACTCATCTGTGACTTACAAACTCTTTTATTTATACACACTTTTACATTTTCTGCACTTTTACATTTCCTGCACTTTTATTTCCTATTCTTACTTTAGCAGTGTTTGATCCGTTTTTCCGTAGTTTTCCTTTCTTAATTGTGTTTCTGTCGGAATTAACATTTTGCCCTTAGTTTGCTCGCTCGTCGTATTTAAGGCAGGTTTCCATAAAAGCCCTGTATTGGATTACCATCAGAAAGGAGAGAGTATATAACCACCTGATTAAAATATATTTGTTTAGTGCCTTGTCGGAAAACAGAGAAAGCAAATTTCCACATCAACAATATTGCACCCACACCACCCCCTCCACCACCACCATCATTTACTGCCCCACCACACAGCCTGGATTGATGTTTATGCCTACTCCCGGGCTGACGACATAGTTGGATCAGGCCACTTCATCGTCATCATCATCTGCATCCCACGTCGATCAGAGCACATCATCTTCTGTCCAGCAGGAGGCCGTGCTGGAGTGGGCTAGGATTCCGGCCCCTGGAGATCGACCTTGGATCGAGCCTATTACAAGATCGTAAGTTTTTTTATTTAATGTTTTATAACAATTTATGTTCTTGTTATTAATTTGTTGTTACATAATGTTTAATATTTAAAATTATAAATTTGTCAGGTTGATTCCATCGAAGACAGTCTCCAAGGCCATTTCATTTTCACTGATGGCGCAGTATCATCGATTCTGGCCTTCCTGGTGGAAGTTGACCTTAGAGGACAAAGATCGTATCTTTACACGATTCAGGGAAAGTTATTTATTTTTGTTTATAATTTTATAATTGTTTTTCATGCATTATCTTCTATTATATATAACATTCTGATTCATATGTTGTGTATTAATTTTTTTTCCTTGTTAACAGAACTTTGTGCGTCAGCGTCCGGAGCATGCAGCAGATATTATGCGCATTTTTGAGGCCAGAGCAGGTCCCAGACTCAAGGACATGCTCTGAGAGCGAAGGAACAACCACATTCGTCCACATTGGATCGACCCCAACATCTAGACCCAGTTGTGTGAGTACTGGAACTCTCAAGCTTATAAGCTAAAGTCTGAATCGAGCTTTCGAGAAGGGCGGGAGCCTACACACGAGTGGTTCGATTAACCATGTTCAACATGTCGTTAACATGGTATGTATATGAAATTAATTAAATTTATAAATTTTATTATTTCATTAATAATTTATTTTGTAAATAATTGATTGTCATTCATGTGCCGTTTGCAGGAAAGAGCACTTGGTTGGTCGATTGAGCTCCTTGAGGTCTTTATGTAGACCCATATACGTAGGGAGACCAACGACTGTGTTGATGAGAGGTCCAAGTAGACTGCGGTGAGCAATATTTATAATTTTTTTTAAATTTTTACTATTATAAGTTAATAATTTAATGTTTTTGTTTATTTATAACAAGAGGAGTTCTCTGTTAGGTTTACTCAGGTAGTGTCTGAGGCTGCCTCCTGTAATGGTGCCTCGGATCCCTCCCAACTTGACCCCACCAAGGCAAAGAGACTTGAGACCCAGGTGTGGGTTGATGTGGCTGGTAAGAAGAAAAATGGACGGATTTACGGTACTGTGAGCCTAGCTTGTACCTACCACCAGGGGGGTCCGAGCTTGACACATTGGGAGGGTGCATCTTCTAGCTCGCAGAACACCGAGAAGGTGCAACAACTGAGACAAGAGTCGCATCAACAATGGGGGGAGAACGAGTGCATGAGGCAACAGATGGAGGCACTCTCGCTGGTGTGCTCGGGGCGCTCCCACCTAATAGGCGCACCGTTTCGCAGGGGGTGCTACATACTGGCCAACCCCTTACTACTACTGACGTACCCGAGCAGTAGCAGGATGGCGGCACATCGACTCAGCCGCAGCTGGATGGTCATCTAACGCCGGGTGATGATCCTTACTCCCCCCGCCAGGACAATGACTATTGTGGTGATTATTAGGATAGTTACTTTAGATATTTCTAGGTTTTTGGTAGCTGTAGAGTTTTGTACGGAGTTATTGTCATTGTACAAAATTTGATGTTATTTATATATTGTATTTTTTTATATGATGCTATTTATTTTAATTTCAACTTTAAATTTAAATTTAAATTTAATTTTTAATTTATTTAATAAATAAAATTAAATAAATTTAATTTAAAAATTAACTCAATTAATTAATTTTAATTTTATAAAAAATAAATGACTTTATCGACAGACAGGTCCCTCGGTAATCTTCAAACAGATTATCGACGAACTAATTTGTCAGTGATTATGCAGGCCCTATTACTAGCCGAAAAGGCCATCGGTAAGCCACTAACGGAGTTACCGATGAAAAAAGCCTTAAATATTGTGGCAGCCTACTGAGGACATCACCGACGAAAATTTTGTCGGTAATTACCAACGGATCACCTAAATCTGTCGGTAACTGTTACCGACGAGCTAGTTACCAATGGATTTGGGGCTGTCGAAAAGCAATCGGAAACACGTAATTATCGACGGTTTTTGGACGTTTCCGACGGCTATTGTCCGTCAGCAATATGTGATTTTTTTTTGGTAGTGTATTCCCCAGCTGGCCCAACCCATAGACATGGATATCATTCTTTCCTCCAATCACATCCAAGAAAAAGGGCATTGTGAGAGGCACAAAATGCTCATGCCCTTGACTAGTGGCCTCATCTCGGAGGCGATGGTTTTGCATTTGTAATTATTAAAAAAATAATAAAACATAATAATTAATGAATAATAAAAAATATGTATACATGGTTTGGGTGTGGCTATGCATGAAACTTCTGGCGACAGTGCATGGAGCTTCCGATATTTGAGCCTCTTGAAGACGATGATGGCGTTGGTTTGACTAGAAAAAGACTGGAAATGGCTCTTGCACAAAACCACCTACTGAAACTCGAAACTCAGATCAATTACAGACACTTCTCTCACTCAAACTCGACACCGGAGATACAAAACCGTCTATGATGCCAAAATGGATCAAGAACAGAAGGATGAAAGGAGAAAAAGAGAAAACTCTTTTATTTTCTCAAAGGAAAAATTCAATATTGCTTTATGCCAAAACATATTGTGATTAGCTTTATTTATACTACTCTTGCTGAGCTATTTTGGTCCTAGAGAAACAGAAAAAACTAGAAACATTTAAAGCAAGTGGTGATTACAAGGAAATGATTCAGAGTAAGTAGTCATTACAAGACAATCATATTATGGCTACTCTAGTTCCCATGGCCTAATTTACTGCAAGGTGGCTAGGTCATGGAGTTGGGTTTGGGCTTGGTTTGCTCCTTGATCCATATCATTCTACATCATCACTTTCCTTGATTTGGGAAACAAGCGTTCAATTATGTGCGCAATTTAGCCAAGCACTACACATAAGTGTTCATCATCAATAATTTCATGGTAACGTGCCACGTAAACATATTCTTCAAATCAAATAATTTTGCAATTCTATATCAAATGAGTACACTTTAATCAAAAACCAAAATCACTATTCAAATAGTGTCAAGTTCACATTTAAAGGGCAGTAAGTGACATGATGATATTTAACTAAATAATTGATCCAGATGGATCCTACGTAATATATCATGATAATAATATTATTATATTATTTAGATAAAATTATAACCATTCATACTTTGAAGTTCAAAACTGACACTTTGAAACCATTCAAAGTTAAAGGTTAATATTATTTAATGAATTTAAACCAGTTATCATTTATGGTTTAATTTCACTTGTTAATTTTAGTTTCTAAATTAAGAAGTTGTCTTGTATGTAAAAGGAGAATTACAAAGGAATCATAGGAAGAATTTTTCATTGTTACAATCTTTCTTTTTCTCCATATTTTTTGTTATAATTTCCTCTCATATTAAGAAGTTGATTTCCAAAGAGAAGTAATGACTCATTTTCCTACTAAAGTTCTATCTCCTAGAAGTTTTGGATCAATAATCATATTTTATTATTCGTTTATACTCATTCGGCCAATCCATGTATGACATCACAGGCATCTAAATTAATATTCAACAACAATTTAGAACATATAGCATTTTCTTATAAACAAGGCATTCAAGCATTAATCACAGTCATAATCATATTTTATCAAACACATAAAAATAAAATAAAAAATCACACCCCTATCTTTGAATTTCATAATTTTTTTGGGCGAAAAGCATGGAAATTCAATAGTCTAGCCAAACTAATCAAGATAAAACTAGTAATATCAAAGACAAATTAAGCAAATCATGCATCTTCTCAATAAAATATTCCACAAAATTACTTATGCATTGTCGCGACCACCCGTTCGGGCACCGCGAAAAAAGATAAAAACAGAGGAGTCGTCATGAAAATGTTTAATTTGGGAAAACCTTGGAAAACTCATTAATTTAAGGAAATTGCTCATTTTTAAAAAACGAGATCGAGCTCGGGAGTGGGTGTTGCCTTAAAAATAGATGTGATAAGTATGTGCAAGTGTACACAATCGCAACTAGTAAAGTGTAAGAAAGATCGTTTGTAACACCCTTCTCAAGGGCTACATTGTCTTTGACATTTTCGCAATATAGCTTAACACGGAAAATAAATTTTCTGAAGATATGGGTTTATTTTTCCCTATTCCTTTTCGTAAATAAGAAATTAGGTAGTACTTAACATACCTTGTCCGACCTGTACATATCATTTATTAACATCTTCTAACCACTAATCGGCCTAAGACATATACATCCAGGAAATGGGAAAATAAGCAGTACATAATCATACATTCCCCGTATGTACATAATACTTACATACATTCTTTCAAAAGATAAAAGTCATGAAAAGACAAAAACAGTAAAAGGCGGAAATAGCAACACCATTAAAATAACATGACCAATAAAAACATAAATAACCTTGGAGACACAGCTCCATAAAACTATTCCTAAACACAAGGACTCATCATGCTGGCCAGTACAAAACGACGACGAGGTGTCATCATTGTACAATGGTAACCACTTAGGACGATACATCGTCGCACTGGGGTTGAGCTCTCACATCTCCCATGTATTGATCCTTGAAGATACGTCCTCATGACCGGTCTGTCTCATATCCAAAGCTAGTTATGATGGTGAAGCAGTTCTACCGTCTTTGTTGAAGAACATAAAATAAAGCAAACGACTAGAAAACACAAAAAAATGAGGTGAGATCCCCATTCATCATACACATAAAGCAGGCATGAAGTGGTACGACCCACATACATATTACAGCATACATATATCCATATTATCATCCATTCTCAGTCCACAGATCAAAACTCCAAGGATATACAATACCAAGATAAACGATAGCTTATCAAAGCATACCAGACACTGCCTGTTCACTGAGGCACGAGAATAGAGAGAAAACTGAATTAAACCGTATAGTCCCATACCTATACAGTCTCAAGAAATATCCGATCCTAACTCCGGAGCTAATTGACATTTTGGAAAGGAATTGGTCAGTACAGGTTTCACATTCGCCCACCTTAGGCACCAGGTGTGACTAGCATACTAGGCACACAAGGCTTAAATCATAACGTACATACAATCCTAGTCACATGTGATCTCAAACTCTCTGTAAGATATCAGGCTCTTTATGAAACCTCTACAATTGGGAAGCTCGGCTTCCTAGGAACAACGGCCTCATCGAACATAGTATCAACTATGTGTTTGGTCAAAAATTGTCGGAATACGTCCAATTTGTCTATCCACCGGATAAACCTCGTGATTCCACTGAAATCCATTTGATATTAATTTCAGACGGACGATATCCTTGGGTTCGAATCATTGGCACTTCCTTGAATCACAGTTCTCAAGCAAACTTTCCGTGTTTGTGCAAAGATGTTTTAAGGCACTTGCTTACAAGTCTTAACCCATTATGGAATTGGATCGACAGTCGAATCATTTATTTCTTTGTACTTTACTAGTGGAGCTTTTTACTTGGCTTTCAAGAAATCAAATTATTGAGTCTATTAAGTCTTATGGATGTGTGGATATTGAATTATCCATACTTTATGACAAATGGTCTTGCTTCACCATAAGTCATAAATCATTAAGTTCATGTTTTCACTTAGTCAGCTATGACGTAGGTTTTGCATTTTACCGTAAATACTAGTCTTTGAAGACTAAAATCCTTTTTGACTTAAAACCAAAACCTTTCGCTAAAACCAAATCATTTTGAAGGAAAACCCCAACAAAGGTACATAGACACCAAATTTCGCATAATAGTCTTTCGAAACTACTTGAAATACTTAAAATATCGTTTTACCGCTTTTTACTGGATTTCGGCCTAAACTTCGTATTTTCAAAAGTCTAACTCTCTTTATAAAATATTTCACTTCACTAAGTTCCAATACACATTTTAAGGTATTAAACCACAAATTCCAAGTATTACGCTATGGTTTACACAAAAACACTAAAACTCGACCGAATGGTACTAAGTTCGAAAATCGCGTAACTCCCTTTTCAATGATTTTTAACCTTAATGGTCCAAAACTAATTTTGGAGTCTTAAGACACCTAATTAGGTCTTAAATCAGTCTCTAACAGTCCCAAAACAGTATTGGTCGAAATCCATGCCTTAGCTCATTTTAAAATGTCCGATTCTTTAAAAGTTCCATTTTTAGGTCCACTAAAACCTAATTTTTGTTCTCTTAGAACTTAGACTTAGATTAAAAACCATTTTGGGTCATTGGAGTCACAAAGTCAGATTTCAAACCCAGGAAAACAGTTTTGCAAACTTTCATTTTCTTTATGATTTTTATTACTTTTTAAAATCATTAAACAAACTTAGAATTTCATAGTTTGCCAAGATCAAGTTGTGCATCACATTTGTATCATCCTTGGCCAAAACAAAGACATAACCAAGTGAAGATTTCCACTTCGCTAACAAACTCACAATCACATACATATTCATATAGCAATACACTAAATCATGGCATGAAACTTTAACATACTAATCATACTTTCCTACCAAGGTTCAAGTAAGTCAAATCATGCATTTCTTTCAAACAAACATACCTCATTTAAGAATATAACTCACAAATCGCAAGCACATCACATGTATGACACAATAATTACATAAGGTCTTCTTAGAGGATTATATGGACATTCACACATAACCCCACACTTAGGGTTTCAAAACAAGACAATAATACATTAAACCACAAACACACCCACAATAAGATAGATGAAGGTTATTCTCCCCCATACCTCTTGTAGCTCACTCAAAATCAAGCAAAAGGTTGGTTGTCCACTTAGAGGTCTCACGGTTTTTGGCTCCAAAAGCCTAGCACAACCAACAACAAACCAAAAGGATTGCATACATGAACTTAGACATAAACAAAGAGGATGGACCATAGTAAGATCCTTACTTGAAGTGAAAGGAAAGGATGATCAAGAAGTTGATGTTCTTAGTCTAGGAAAACCCATTTTCAAGGAAGGCTCCAAAGGGATTTTGGTGTGAAATAGCTTATGTCTAGAATGACTAGAGGATGCTAGATATGCTCTTAGTTTTCTAAGCAAGTGAATGGATGGTGGTTTGGAGGGTGGTGGCCGAAATACCCATTTATTTAGAGGTCTCCAAATGGATTTTAATGTGAGATAAGAGAGTCTTAGAATGATGAGAGGAATAAGGATCTATTCTTAGTTTTTCATACAAGCTAATGGATCATGGTCTAGGGGTGTTGGCCGAACCTTGAAGAAAATGGAAGGAATGAAGTATTTTTTTCTTTCATGAAGGAAGATGATAAGTGTAAATGAAAGTGAAGATAAGTGTGAGGGAGGTGGGTGATAGCCATGTAGTTGTGAGAGAGGGAGGAGAAGATATTTTGTTTGCAAATCATGGTTGGTTAATCATGATTGAAGTTAAGTTAGAAAATATATAACATATAATAAGCTAGATATTTTATAACCATCATGATAGGATGAGAATGAAAGAAATGTGTGGTGGAGGTGTGTATCCATGTGTCACATTAAGAGAGGATGGGATGACATATTTCAACTTTGCAATTTGGTCATTTGGTAATAATAAAAGAACTTGGGGGCAAAAAGGTCGTTTCGCATGGGTTTTTAGATATTTTCCAAGAATGTCATAATGATAAGGTGGAAATGACATAGAAGGGTGACCACTTAAGAGCTTGGTCGAATCCTACATCAAAGGGAGGAAGGGCAAAACTGTCAAAACACATGTTGAACACAAAAGGAACCAACAAGGAAATCTAAGGGTATTTTGGTCATTTCGCATGAAATCTTAGATATTTTTCAAGGAAGCCATCAGGACATGGTGAGTCATCATAGTGACTCACTAGGTGAGTTGTCCAAGATGAGTCATCACCCCTATCCTATGACATATCTCTACAGTTCCGTATATGGCTCCGTCGTTTACTCGATTAGGGTTTTTCGATAGTTTTTCGCCAAAATTTCGCCTGAATAAAATATTTTATTTTATTTTTGTGCGATAATTTTAGAAATAGACTTTATCAATGAAATTATGATAAAATCTAGAATTTTTCAATTTCGGGTCAAATTGGGGCGTCTGTCGGTATAAAACTATATTTTCATTTAAAACGCAGACCGGTTTCTGTCTTAGTTTTAAACCCAAAATTTAACCTTAACTTCCTTCTATATATAAGGTTTCAACTATGATTTTGTTTTCCTCAAAATCATTTTCTGGATCCTCGGTAAAAATACAAAAAATTATCGGTTAAGATGCGAGAAAACAGGGTGATATGAAAATTACCAAAACTCAAATCAATGGTTCTTTTTAGCTAAGATTAGAAGGTAGTCAAATAGTGTGCGAAATTGTTTGATTTTCAATATTTGAAAAAGCAATATTAACGAACAAAATTTAAGGAGCAAGATAATAAAAGTGGGTTGAAAACAGAGGTGGTAAAACAACTACGGGTATGATTCCTTACAATTCCAGTTTAGCTTTGTTTATGTTCTACGATGTTGTAGCATTTAACTCCAGGAAATTAAAGTTGTGTTTTCCAAAACTGGAAAGATAAGGTTCATTAAATGTGTTATATTCCTAGATTCATATTAATTACACCCTCTTGTTAATAAGCATGTTCCAACTAGCTTAAGGACTTGTATGATTATTCCTAATCTATTCAACATCAACTAATTTTCCAAGTAGTGACTTAACCCTTATCTCTTAACAAAATCCACTTAACTTAACTTTTCCAAGTTCAACAAGCTTAATATTTACTTAAGTTAATCAGGCTCAAATAAACAACATTAATAAGCAAATTAAGAGAAAATGCAGTAGCAAAGTTTCACATAAAATTAACTAAACATCCATTACAAGTTCACAGACCCATAGCTATAGCAAGTTTAGCTCACAATGAGCTTTCAAAAACTAAAACTAAAATTTAAAATGGGGGAGGAAGTGATTACAATGGAGGAAATGAAAATGAACAATGGTGAGGAAGAAGGAGGGACTTGCGGCTCCTCCTCCTGTAGGTCAGGAATCTCATGAATAACAATGTGTCAAGGTGGGTGAAAGAGTGTCCCCTATTTAGGGTTTTAACGGCCCTCACTCTTTTCCTACTTTTGGACCAACAAAGATAACATTAATTTATTGTCCTTGGCCATTTCCCAAAGTGTCTTAGTGCGGATCCCTAGGCACGTGACTGGGACAAGTTCTTTACATTTGGGGCGCCTCAGCATGAGAGGGAAAATGTGCCCATCTCTTGTCCTTTTCTGAAGAGGAGCTCGCGTGCCCAGATACTACAACACAAGCAAATCATTGCCCAACAGAATTGTACATGCTACATCAATTTCCTACAAAAAGAACAAAAACACCATAATCATATTTCTAAAAATTTAAAAACATAGAATTGCCTAAAATTAGCACAACCACACATATTCACAAAGCTAACTTAAAACACCTAAAATATCCATATAAAACACTTAAAGATGACAAAAATTCAAGCTAGAAGAAAGTAGATAACTCTCTTTTCTAAGACTCATCAGTCAGTTACGAGTAGGGAAGGTGTTAACACCCTACATTGCCCGTTTAAAAAAAAATAGTACCTCAAGTTATTTGTGTAAATTTTTAATAACTTCCGAAAAAGTTATTTTAACCCCATTTGTAAAATTAAAAAGAAAATAAACACAAAAGAAACAAAACTTGGCTTCACGGATCAATGATTGATTCTACTTTTATATATTCCCCAATATAATGGAAAACTCAAAGTCACATAGTTCTTTGTAAAAACTTGATTGATTTGTTGCTTTTAGTCGTTTTTAAAAAGATTTTTCTGTTTTTTTAATTTTTAAAAGGGGGTTTTTAATTAAAACAAGGAACTGAAAATCCTTTTTACAATAGTTTTTCATTTTTTTTTATTTTATTTTGTTTTAAAAAATTGTATTTCAGAAAAAGTTTTTTTTTTTTAAAAAAGACTTTGTTTTTTTAGTTGACTATTAATTAGACCCAAGATAATTTTGGCCCAAATCTCAAAAACTCAATAAAAAAATTTGAAAAAAGAGGTCTAGTAGCTTGCCCACCTCTTATATTCAATTCTGATAGGCCTCACTACATCCTTAGCCCGACTACAAAACCCTTATGAAAAAAATAAGGAAAAAAAAAACTAGATCTTGAGCAAATTGAAAGACCCCAAAAAATAATCTTTTTTAAAAGACAGATTACTCTTTTTTTTTTTATGCTTGGCCCAATAAAAAAAACAAAAATACTCACTCACAAAGAGAAACAAAAAAAAAATTCAGAAGTCATCACGAACAACATACCAATAACTTAAATCACTCAAACAAAAACGCATCAGTAACTTCAATAACTTAAAGAAAGAGAAAGAAAAAAAAAATCACACCCCAGGTTAACCCAAAGAAACAAAGCCCAATCACATGATAATAACAATAGATCACATGATAATAAAAGGACTAAATGCCCAATTAGGTCCAAAAAACATATGGGTATATTTTTGGTTCCTGAAAAAAATAATAAACTAACCATGTGATTCCTCAAATTTATAAATGTGAAACATGTTAGTTTCTTAGTTATGTGTCAATGTCCGTTTACTTGCCTATAATTCTTGTTAACCATCTTGTCTGGCTTATCGGTGGTCTTGTTTGGCCTATGACAAATTTCAATCATGAAAAAGGAAGAAAAGTGAACAAAAATACACAATTTTAAAACTCGGATACTTGAAAAATGAGCATTTTTTTTCATTTTTCATTTATTTTCAATGATAGAAATTCATCACAAGCCACACAGAACCGCTACCGGACCAGGCAAGATGATTAACGAGACACATAGACAAGTAAACAAATGGTGGAACTGGTCTGAGGGTTTTTTTTTTAAATAAATCTATTGAAGTGCAAAAACATCACAATAGATAGAGTAATCCCGACAAGATTGGTACTACAAAACCTATCAATCATCTGCAACACTTCAAATATTTATTAAGAAAAGAATATAGAATACAACAAAAATATGAGGGGACTAAAGCCAATACCCATGAAAAATCGGTGACATTTGAATCTATATCTAGATAATCCTAGCTTATTACGAAAAATCCTCCCTAATAAAATCTGAGATTGAGTCCCAACAAGTAAAACATCTTCTAACAATACCAAAGTTTATCTGCACAAATATTTTCTTGCCAAAAATATAAGTAAGAAACATATTCCATATTTATAAATTTGAGCGACAATATGATTAATTTCTTTTTTTTAAGAACCAAAAGTGTATTGATTTTTTTTTTTTTTATAACAAAGTGAATAAAACAAAAACAAAAGAAGTTTCTAGCTGAACCGAGTGACTGTGCGATCGTGGGGCGCGGATCTGGTGCGAGGTTGTGCGACAATTATGGTTCGAGGTGGTTCACGACGACGGATATCTTGAACGAGGTGGGGTGCGTCCCGGAGGAGCTGGACAGAGCGGTTGTGTGCGATGGAGCAGAGGAGGCGACATGACTGTTTACCAGCTGCTATAGTGTCTGCGTCTGGCATTGCAGGGAGACCGACGTTGGTGGCTATGGGTTGCTTATGTGGGTATTGGTTTCTTTGGTTTGGATTCGTAAGGTGGTGATGGTTGTGGTAAATGATTTTGAGGGATTTGATGTTACTGGAAAATTTGGTTGATGGTGATATTATGATGACTACCATGGTGGGTTCGAGATGGAGAGAAAACTAGTCTCTGTGTTCATCAAAATGTCCCCCTTTTTTCTGATGCTCCCCTCTTTTAACTCCTCTTCTTCCAGCTTGCAAGACTTCAAAAATGATCAGAACCCAGGGCTCCTCTATTTTGGTTAAAATAGATGATCTTTTTTCACACTTCCATTTTCATTGCTTTTATATTTGTTGTTTCATTTCTTTGAGCTACAATTTTTCCTTTTCTTCTGTCGAATGTTTTTCTCTTGGTTCAGCAGAGCATTACATATTCCCATCTTTCCCTTTTTGATCCTTAATTTTGAAAATATTTTATGTTGCAAATTTCTAAAACTGCCATTGTTCATTTTAGCTTCTTAAATGCATCAAGAGATTTTGGCTTTTCTCCCTTGGTTATGTTGTATGCATATACGTTGCACTCTTTCTTTTTTTTTTTCATTTTTTTTCTTTTTATTACAAAAGGAGTCAAACCTGTGACCCCTCCCCTTTTTTATTTTCATTTTTTTATGCTTTCAATTTTAACAAAATAAGTCAGACCTTTGTTTGTTTGAGCGGAGATTATGTAAGTGGGTCAGCATGGGCCAAGAAGATGCATCTCTATTTTTGTAAATTTTTTGATCTTTTATCCTTTTATTTTTATATATATATATATATATATATATATATATATATATATATATAATTTAATAAAATAAAATAAAATAAAATACATCATTCGGACAAAATTGAGTATTTACATGTATCGATTATTTGAGTGTAATATCTTCTTTTTGTTTTCCACAGTTGTATTGGCCGATGAGTAAAACTCGGTCACCGAGCTTGGATATCCGATCCAATAAAGGTGGGAATGATAAGATATCGATATTATCTTTAATAATTCTGATATTATCTCAAATAATCTTATCCGGTTAGAAGAAATAAATCTCTCAAATTAAGGAGATCATATCTATATTTAATAATCCTAATATTATCTCAAATAACCTTATCCGGTTAGAAGAGATAAATCCCTCAAATTAAGGAGATCATATCTCAAAGAAGATTTAAGAGATAAAAGGAGATAAATCCAGATCTCTTAAAGATATGGGGATCCTATTATAAAAAGAGGAGAACCCAAGAGAGAGACTCACTTTTTCACCAACCCAAGTGACTCTCCCTTAAGCGTATTAGAGAAACTAGCTTGACCAATAAACTATTGAAGAATCATTGCTCGCTGGTATTTATCATATACAAGATTAGGGGATTGAGATCACCGTATGGCCAAGGGTTGAACCTAGAACTACGCCTGGCTTTGATTCCTATTGGGATACGTAGAACCGGAATACAATATTCTATCAAGCCATAATCTAAAACAACCCATGTGCTCACTCTTGGTTTGACGTTCTACGACGAGATTCCGGCAAGTCGGATCTCGGCAGGAACATTTGGCGCCCACCATGGGGCCAGGTAAAACTTTTCCCTGGCCACACCCTAAAAGACCATCAGCCGTCGTGCTGTTTCCCTGAGTCTTTTCACATTTTTTCTTTCGATATGGACCTTCTTCTTGGCGAGGCAGTGCTTGAGTTGGTTGGAGTTTTATTTCGGAGATGTGAAGCTCCCTGAATTACAGCTAATCACTGAGTTGCACAAGACCAGATTGCGCTTCGGACCCGCACTGGGAGGATTATCAGCGTCGTCTTGCACACAGCCATCACTGCACGCTGTAAAGAAGGTTGACCGTGATGATATTCCATCGAGACTCCCCGGCTCGGATTGAGGAAAAAAGGTGCCAGACACTAACTGCTTGAAAAAAGTGTTCTCAGATATCAAAATGGCTAGCTAAAGCCGTGATACACAAGTGAAGTCCTTCATTTTAAAAACAAAGTCCTAAAAAGGTTGACCGAGCTAAAATCGATCGAGTTGAGGTCGAAATGCCAAACCTAAAAAGGCAAAAACTAAAGACCTAATAAGGTTGACCGAGCTAAAATCGACCGACGCTAAAGTCGAAATGTCAGGCCTAAAAAGGTAAACAAAAAGCCTAAAAAGGTGACCGACCTAAAATCGACCAAGCTACGGTCGAAACGCCGAACCTAAAAAGGCAAAAGTCCTAAAGAAGTTGACCGCGCTAAAATCGACCGACGCTAAAGTCGAAATGCCGAGCCTAAAAAGGTAAACAAAGAACCTAAAAAGTTTGATCGAGCTAAAATCGACCGAGTTGAGGTGGAAATGCCAAACCTAAAAAGGTAAACAAATAGCCTAAAAAGGTGACCGAGCTAAAATCGACCAAGGTGCGGTCGAAACGCCTAACCTAAAAAGGTAAAAGCCTAAAAAGGCTGACTGAGCTGAAATCGACTGAGCTAGAAGTCGAAATGCCGAACCTAAAAAGGTGAAACTAATACCTAAAGAGGTTGACCGAGCTAAAACCGACCAAGTTGAGGTCGAAATACCGGATCTAAAAAGGTAAACAAATAGCCTAAAAAGGTGACCAAGCTAAAATCGACCGAGTTACGGTCGAAACGCCGAACCTAAAAAGGCAAAAGCCTAAAAAGGTTGACTGAGCTGAAATCGACCGAGCTAAAAGTCGAAATGCAGGAACCTAAAAAAGTGAAACTAATACCTAAAGAGGTTGACCGAGCTAAAATCGACCAAGGTTAGGTGGAAATGCTGGGCCTAAAAAGGTAAATAAAGAACCTAAAAAAGTTGATCGAGCTAAAATCGACCGAGTTGAGGTCGAAATGTTGAACCTAAAAAGGTAAACAGATAGCCTAAAAAGGTGACCGAGCTAAAATCGACCAAGCTGCGGTCGAAACGCGGAACCTAAAAAGGTAAAAGCCTAAAAAGGATGACTGAGCTGAAATCGACCGAGCTAAAAAGGTGAAACTAATACCTAAAGAGGTTGACCGAGCTAAAATCGACCGAGTTGAGGTCGAAATGCCGAACCTAAAAAGGTAAACAAATAGCCTAAAATGGTGACCGAGCTAAAATCGACCAAGCTGCGGTCGAAACGCTGAACCTAAAAAGGCAAAAGCCTAAAAAGGTTGACTGAGCTGAAATCGACTGAGCTAAAAGTCGAAATGTCGGACCTAAAAAGGTGAAACTAATACCTAAAGAGGTTGACCGAGCTAAAATCGACCGAGTTGAGGTCGAAATGCTGGACCTAAAAAGGTGAAACTAATACCTAAAGAGGTTGACCGAGTAAAAATCGACCGAGTTGAGGTCGAAATGCCGGACCTAAAAAGGTAAACAAAGAACCTAAAGAGGTTGATCGAGCTAAAATCGACCGAGTTGAGGTCGAAATGCCGAACCTAAAAAGGCATAAGCCTAAAAAGGTTGACTGAGCTGAAATCGACCGAGCTAAAAGTCGAAATGTTGGACCTAAAAAGGCGAAACTAATACCTAAAGAGGTTGACCGAGCTAAAATCGACCGAGTTGAGGTCGAAATGCCGGACCTAAAAAGGTAAACCAAGAACCTAAAGAGGTTTACCGAGCTAAAATCGATCGAGTTGAGGTCGAAATGCCAAACCTAAAAAGGTAAAAGCCTAAAAAGGTTGACTGACCTGAAATCGACCGAGCTAAAAGTCGAAATGCCGGACCTAAAAAGGCGAAACTAATAGCCTAAAAAGGTTGACCGAGCTGAAATCGACCGAGTTGAGGTTGAAATGCCGAACCAAAAAAGGCAAAAACTAAAGGCCTAAAAAGATTGACCGAGCTAAAATCGACCGAGTTGAGGTCGAAATGCTGAACCTAAAAAGGCAAAAACTAAAGACCTAAAAAGGTTGACCAAGCTAAAATCGATCGAGTTGAGGTCAGAATGCCGAACTAAAGAGGTAAACAATGACAAAAGGCAACGTCTCTTTTCATCTCGGGAACCGAGAAACTTTGGTCACAGTGCAAAACTAAGATGTCTACCTCCGTCTCGGCTAGGCTCGGCCCCTTGATAGAAGCTTCCACACATTCACAAAAGCTCCAAGCTTGGGGGGGACTTGTATATGGACCGAGGTGTAAAGCTCGGTCACTTACCTCGCCGACTTGAAAGGCTAAAAGAAGAGACTAAGTTTCTAAGATCGGTCACCGAGGTTGAACGATTGGCCGAGGTATATGATCGGTCATTAAGACTATGGTAAAAGGGGGAAGAGAACCTATGCCATAAACCTTAGATTCTCCAAATAAGGTTTTTAAAGGTCAAGCTCGGCTACTGTCATGAAAACTTTTACGCTTCTACTAGCTCAAAGCTTGGGGGGCTTGTGTACTGGCCAAGGAGTAAAACCGGTCACCGAGCTTGGATACCCGATCCAATAAAGGTGGGAAGGATAAGATATCGATATTATCTTTAATAATCCTGATATTATCTCAAATAACATTATCCGGTTAGAAGAGATAAATCCCTCAAATTAAGGAGATCATATCTATCTTTAATAATCCTGATATTATCTCAAATAACCTTATCCGGTTAGAAAAGATAAATCCCTCAAATTAAAGAGATCATATCTCAAAGAAGATTTAAGAGATAAAAGGAGATAAATCCAGATCTCTTATAGATATGGGGATCCTATTATAAAAAGAGGAGAACCCAAGAGAGAGACTCACTTTTTCACCAACCCAAGTGACTCTCCCTTAAGCATATTAGAGAAACTAGCTTGACAAAGAGACTATTGAAGAGTCCTTGCTCGCTAGTATTCATCAGATACAAGATTAGGGGATTAAGATCACCGTATGGCCAAGGGAACTACGTTTGGCTTTGATTCCCATTGGGATACGTAGGACCGGAATACAATATTCTGTCAAGCCATAATCTAAAACAACCCCTGTGCTCATTCTTGGTTTGACGTTCTACGACAAGATTCCGGCAAGTCGGATCTCGACAGGAACAACAATGTAGTATTGAGTTTGATAGGAATAGGGATAAGGGATAAGGATTACCTTTATATGGAGGACACTACTAATAAAATTAGAGAGAGAATTTGATTGCATATTTTCTGCTTGCTTGTTTAATTCATTATCATTGTATATAAACTAATACAGCAAACCAATGTTGGTTGACCTTAATTCTAGGAACATAATACCACTAATTGGAAATACACTCATGTGGAATAACTAACATAAAGGGAATAATATCTAGTAAAGCTAACAACTTAACAAACTCCATCAAGTGATTGGGCCTTGATCGGACCTTTTAATATTCCTCCTGGGATAACCCTTACCCTATCATTCCATACCCCATCGAGCCCAACATTGTCCTCAAGGTTGTAAAGATTTTTAATTCCATGTGATTTTTTTCCATCTTTAGAAGACACAAAGCAAAAAGGGTCATGACTGTGAACAAATTAAACATGAGAGATGGCCCAACAGGTGAGGTGCCCTTAACCAACAACTAAGTCCTTGGCATCCCAGTTTTCTTTTGGCAGCAACAAGGCCCAACCCATGACAAGGCCCAGTGAAGGCCCGCCCTTGACATTCCACTCATGCCAATTGAAACCCTAAAATTGCTTTAGGTTCTGATGCTCCAAGGCACCCATGGCCAGCAAGAGGCGGCGCCGTCGTGGAGATTGAAACGTGTTTGACAGTGATTCCCTGGACGAAAATAGAGACGACCGAAACAAAATCAAAACATAGTGGCTTGAGGATAGCACCAACGAGGAAGAAAACTTCGACGACCTCCTATGGTGACGTGGGCAGCGCACGATGGAGTTGTGGTCATCGTGGAGAGTTCCGACAGGATCGAAGAGGGAAGAGACGTGGTGAAGTAGCAGAAACTTCCGAAGTGGAGAAGGTAGCGCACAACGGAGTTGAAGCCGCTAGGATCAAAGACTAAACCAAAGAGGGATTGTGCCATGGAGGATGTGATGTTCACAGTAGTCTTTTCTGGTGATGACATGGCGATGGGGGGAGCAAATGTCTAACACCCGAGGCTCTGGAAATCTGATTCGAGGTAGATGAAAGTGAAGTTAAACTTTGAACCAGAGAAACCAACAACGACGATGGCAGGCAACGATTGTGTTGATACGACAGAGCCTGGGAACACATATTTCTGGATGGCGGTTGTGGATCGGGTGATTGGCGGCTTGAGTGTAATGATTGGAGCCAAGGAGACCCCATCAGCAACTGAGTGGCTCGATGGTGGAGATGAGGATTTTTGTGGAACCTGGTTTGTCAGGTTTGGAGTGGTGGTCGGGTTTCGAAGGGTTTGGAGATTGGTTTTAAAAATCTGTATGGTCTGCGAGAAGGATTCATGGTAATCTTCCTCTGGAGCTTTTAGTGCAGTGAAAGCAGCAGTGAGGTCTTTGATGAATTCTTTGAGTTGGAAAAGGTTACGATGGGGAGGAATGGTTCAAGAATGAAAGCACTAAAATGTTAGGAGCTGAAATGGTGGAGGTGGTAAAGGTGCTGGTGGCAATGGCAGAGACGGCGCCGTCGTCGAGAACGTAACGAGTTTGACGGAGATTCCCTCAATGAAAACAGAGACGACCGAAACAAAATCAAAACGTAATGGCTTGAGGATAGCACCACCAAGGAAGAAAACTTCGGTGACCTCCTATGGTGACGTGGGCGACTGATGAGTGTGATTTCACCTCATATTTCCTTGACATTTTTGCATGCATTTTCATATAGTTTAGGCATATTTAATTTGATTTTTATGAGTTTTTACCTTGGAACGGGTAAGGTGGTTTTGTGGTGTTTGTGTGCAGGAATTGAAGATTAAAATGCTCAGGACCAGTTATGTTGGAGTTTGCATGAAGGCGGAGCTTGAAATACAAGAAAAATGAGCCAAACAGAGCCCATCACGGCCTGGCCGTGATAGGCATAACGGCCATGATCGAGTAGGGCTGAAAAGAAAGAAGGTTAAACTCAGAACTGGTCACGGCCATGACATGCAACTGAACCAGACCCTCACAGGCAGAACTGATCACGGCTAGGCCATGATGGTGGTCACGATCGTGACAGACCAAGCGGTGAAGCCATCTCCAAGTCAGAACCTGTCACGGCCAGGCCGTGACAGGCATCACGGTCGTGACGCGCAATATTTGAAAATGCAATTGCTGATTTGATCTGATTTTATAACAGCTTTGAATTCAAGTTACCCTACATTATAAATAGGACTCTAAGGCTCGAAAATAGGGACCTCTGGACTGCTACCCATAGGCAAAAACTAAGATTTCTCTTCTTCTCAATTTCTTCTCTTCTCTTAGGTTTCCTTTTTATGCTTTTGTTAATTAAGATTGCTACGAACATGACAATGCTTGAGTAGTCGTTTTATTTCTAGGAATTGGGGCTATGCCCAAGATTCGTTTATTGTGATGAATTGACGTTTTGTTTCTTGTTAATTTCAATTTTGCTTTCGATTTGATTCATATTGCTTGAATTACTTGTAAATTCGGTGGCCACTTATTTGCTTGTCGTATATACTCTAAGGACGAACTTAGTGGTGAACTTAGGTATCGGATCTATAGGAATCAAACTTAGGACTTAAATCGCGAGAGTTAGAAACGGTCCTTCGAGGGTTCACTGAATTGTCACAAAGCTTAAAGGGTTCGATTTAAATTCAATTACCACGAGAGTAGGGGTTGGTTTAATCGGACACGGTTCTTGTATCTCGAGAGGGAACATTAACTTATTTAGGATAAATTCACCTTCAAAGCAACTTTGATTATTAACAAGAGGGGTAGTCAATTTAGTAGCATGAGCAGTCTTGTTGGTAACCCAATTCCTGGAAATCTCTTTTGATATTGAAAAATCCCATATTAGATTTGATTACTATTTTAATTGATTGCGTTTTAAATATTTGATTTGCTAGTTAAGTCTTATTTTAGAAACCAAATCTTTTCCAAATCATTTTTTTATATAGTTGAGTTAAACTGATTTAATAATTAATTGTTATTTAAGATCACGGTCTCTATGGTTCGATCTTTTTGCTATGGGTTCTTTGAAAGCTCCAGGGGAAGATGGTTACCTGCCCCTTATTCTTCAAGCGAAATTGGAGGTTAGTTGGTCGTTGCTTTTTGGCTCTTTTATTTAGAAAATTTGGAAGGAAGTACATTTAATTGAAGACATTAACAATAATTTGCTGGTTCTTATTCCAAAGGTTGATAGAGCTGAGTTTGTTTCCCAACTTCGTCCTATAGCTCTTTGCAATACTACGTATAAATGTCTAATGAAGATGATTGTAAACATAATTAAGCCCTTGCTTAATGGGTGTATTTCTCCTTTCATGTCTAGATTTGTGCCTAGTAGAAATATCCAGGATAATGTCATTATTGCTCATGAGTTAACACACATTATGAAAAGAATGGAAGGGCGGAAAGGTTTCATGTCTATCAAGATTGATCTAGAGAAGGCCTATGATAGACTTTCTTGGCATTTTATTCGTGAGTTTCTTGAGCAGCTTGCTTTCCCCTTGGAGTTGGTGAATTTGATCATGGCTTGTATTACTTCCTCCTCTGTTAAGATTCTTTGGTATGGTGAGAAGACAGAGTTCTTTGTGCCTTCCTGTAGCATAAGCTAAGGTGATCCCATATCGCCTTATATTTTTGTCATTTGTATGGAGAGGTTGTCTCATTTTATAGCCGATGTTATTGATTGTGGTGAGTGGAAGCCGATTAAGGTTGGTAGAAATGGTCCCCCTATATCTCATCTCCTTTTTACGGATGATCTGTTGCTTTTTGTTGAAGCTTCTAATTCCGAAATGGTGTGTGTTTTGAAGGTGCTTGATAGTTTCTGTAATGCATCAGGTCACGGTATAAATCGGAGTAAAACTTGTGTGTTTTATTCTAAAAATGTTGAGGTCGATGTCATTAATAGTATTGTGGCGATGAGTGGTTTTACTGTTGCGCATGGGATTGGCAAGTATTTAGGATCTTTAAACGATAATGGGAAAGACAAGCGAGGTAATTTTAAGGAAATTATTGAAAATATGTAGACTAAGCTAGCTGGGTGGAAATCTCTTTAACCAAGATTCTTGTTACTATATATTTGTCAAGCTATTGAGAGGATGCAAAGGATTGTTATGTGGGGTGATAATGCTGATAGAAGGAAGATTCATTTAATTAACTGGAACACGCTTTGTTTACCGAAGCCTTTTGGGGTACTTGGTTTTAGAAAGGCCTCTGTAATGAACGAGGCTTTTTTGCTAAAGCTTGCATAGGGTATTTTAACAAACCCCGAGGACCTTTGGATCCAAGTAATGAAGGGCAAATATAATATTCGTCTACCCAAACTAATGGGGTGGTTTCTAAAGACTCTGACTCATATCTCTCGAAGAGTATTTGCCCCCTCTGGGATTGTCTCATGAATAATGTGAATATGGTAGTTGGGGATGGCAAGTCTACCTTGTTTTGGCAGGATCAGTGGTTGAGGGATGACTCTTGTTTGGAGTCCTTTTGCCCTATGGATGCTTCCTTTGCTGAGAAATTTCTACTATGAGCAGTTTCGTTAGTGATGATGGAGTTTGGTTCCTGATGATATTTTGAAGGAAATTCTTGCCACTCCAGCTCTTTTTATCACACGAGGGAGATGATTGTTTTGACTGGATGGGTTCGGATGATGGCAGGTTTTCTGTTAAGTCGACTTACTGAGTAAAGCATGGCCTTCCGGAGCAGTATCCTAACCCGCTTTGGAAGAGTATCTGGAGTTGTCTTGGTCCGCACAGATACAAACTTCACATGTGGAAGGTTTTGCATGGGAGATTCCTTACCAACTTACATCGTAGTTCCTGGCTCCATTCTTCCATATTATCATAACTGCCTTGGTGTTCAAGAATCGGTGTTACATGCCATCCGGGATCGTCCTCTTGCTGGACAAGTGTGGGTGCCTTTAGTTTCTTCGTCCAGACTTCAAGATTTTTACTCCCAGGAAGATGTCACATACTATCTTTATGGTGGCCATTTATTTTCTTTGGCAGTGGCGCAATCGGGTGCTCTTTGAGCAGGGTTTCTCCAGACCTTTCCAGCCGAGCTCGTTTATTATAAAAACAGCAGCTTTATGTCTTTCTGGTGGGGTTGATAATTTTGCTGTGCAACCTAGTATCAACATTCGTAACTCTGTGTTTGTTCATTGGAAATACCCCCCCTCCTAGTGTTTTCAAGTTGAACATAGATGGGGCCTTTAAAGGGAACCCAGGTAGTGCTGGTTGTGGGGGTATCATCCGCAATGTTGCGGGTTTGTGGGAGCGAGGTTTTGGAAACCATCTGGGAATTTGTAGTTCTTACAATGTTGAGTTGTGGGGTATTCTTACGGGTATCATTCTTGCATGGAGTATGGGTATCCGTAACCTTATTGTGGAATCAGACTCGATTGAGGCAATTGCTAGTATTAATTCTGAGATGCATGGTTTAGCTAGCAATAGGCTGTTGGAGCGCATTAGATGGTGGCAGAAAAAGGGTTGGACATTATCCTTTACTCACTCCTTCTTGGAAGGCAATCTTTTTGTTGACCGATTGGCTAATTGGAGCTTGGGAAGTATGTACTAGAGTCTCCTCCTAGAGAGCTTGCTAGTTTAGTCTTTGATGATTTATGTAACACTTTGCTTTTTATCTAAGTTGATAACGGTAACGATATATCTATTTATATTTTTACCTGAGACCAAGAAAATGATTTTGGAGAAAACAAAATCATTGCTAGAACCTACTATATTGTATGAAGTTATGATTAAATTTTGAGTTCAAAATTCACACAGAAACCAGTTTGCGTTTTCGCTGACAGTACATTTGTATTTGGTCAGAAAAACCCTGATTTGACCCGAAACTTAGTAATTTTAGATTTTTATCACTTTTTTAGTGATATGATCTATTTTAAAACTTTCGTTCAAAAATAAAATAATATATTTTATTCGGGCAAAATTTTCGAAAAAAACACGTAAAACCTAAATTTGGTAAATGATAGAACCAGATACGGAACTGCCGAGATAAGCCAGGAGATAGAACGACGAGTCATCCATGATGACTCATTGAGAATGAGTCACCATGGTGAGTCATGGTGATGACTCTCCCTTGCAATAATGACACTTAGATATTTTACAAAATATCTAGCCATGAAAAGACCAAAATGCCCTTAACATTCTTTATTAATTCCAATTTGATCCCACAGTTTTTGGACCAAAATACCCTCCCTTATCCCTTGATATTTTCGTGCCATGGGATGTTGGAAACACCATCTCACTTCTATTTTCATAAAACACTAAAGTTGTCAAGTTTTCTAGCTATTAAGGATAAGAAAACACTTAGTTTCTTTTCTCTCCTCCCAACCTCCATGAATTTCGGCCAAGGCTTGATGGAGATCATCCAAGCCTTGTTTCAACATTCTAATATCATATTCTCACTTCCCTTAATCATTCATACACTTGTTATCACACATAAATTTCCATTTGTAGCACCTTTACCATATGGGTTTTTCTAGAGCTCCAAAGTGTTCTTGACTTGTTCTTCAGAATTTTCTCATTTCTCATCATCCTATAGGTAAACTTTCATGATCTAAGATCATCTCATCATTTTTACTTCAGGATTCCTTTCATTTCCATGAATTTAGTTCAAGTTTCCATTTTCATTGGCTTTCATGGAAATATTTCTAGAAAATCATAGAAATGGAATTTGTGAATTATGACAATTTTTCTCTACTATCTAAGACCCTAACATCTTGTATTTAAAAGTTTGAAGAAAATGGAAAACCCTATCCCTCTTTTGTATGACTTGGCCGAACCCTAGCTTGGTGGGTCAATGAACTTCTTTTGTTTGTTTAACTTGTTTTATGTGTTGTTTGAGTGAAGGTTGAGACCTTAGCTTGTTGTTGTGATCTTGTGTGGTGAAAGAAAAAGATTTGAGGGTTTGGAATCAAAGAAAAGTTTGTTCTTCAAGAGGTAAGTGGAGTTTAGCTAAATGAGTTTGGTAGTCATATACTTAATTGTTTGGTATGTGTGATTAATTGTAACTATTGTGTGATGTTTAATTAATGATTTCTAGTTTTCTGATGAATATTGGATTGATAAATGATTTGTGTCTTAAATTTGTTTATGTATGTTTATTCATGAGATTGTTGTTGATTGTATTGGTTGAGAGCATGACAATGCTCATAGCTTTATAATGAGGATTAAGACACTAAAAATCTTAAGCAGAAAATTTAAGATTTCGATTTTGGTAAGTGGAAGAACTTTTAAAAATAAAAATAATGTGTCTTAAGTTTTGTTAAAAGTTACGTTTTTGAGAAATCATTAATGATTTTAAAATAACGCTTAAGAAATGAGTGTTAGTGAGGACGAACAATGATAAATTGCACTTACATTAATTTGCCCGAAAACGTTTCAAAAAGAATAAAAGAGAGAAGAAAAATCATGAAAATGTTTCAATGTAGTCAAGAAAAGTATTTTGAAAGAAAAGTTTTGGGTTTACGGAAATTTTGCTCTAAATGAAAATATTTAGAAAAATGCCTTATGACGAAATTCTTGATAATAAATTTATTGTTTTAGTCAAAAAGTTTTAGAAATTATTTTTAATGATTTGACATTTTCTAAAATGAATTTTAAAGGAAAAGGATTTCTACAAAATGTTGTTTAAAAGAGCGAAAATGTTTTTCTGACAAATGTTGATAAACTCTTGTATTTGATTTTCAATTTAGTTTTCACCGAACGAAAATCGTGTTGAGAATTATGAGAGTTGTGAGGACTTAGCAATCGAGACGTCGGACTAGAGTTCTTGTGAGTAAGTATTTGGTTATGGATTAAAAATCCCACGTTGGCGACTTGACTTCGTGTCAAATATTGACGAACATAGTGATCGGTGATTCGGCCTAGAGTTTCATAAATGAGTGCTAGGACTGCATGTCCTGTGTTAAGTGTGAATGGGCTTGATGCATGTATAAAATTAGTCATGAGCTTTAAGCCTCGACAAGAAAGAACGAACGAAAAAGAAAAACAACGAACCAACTGTTTTACATGCATGAACCGGCAGACGTGCCACCACGTTAACAAGCTACAATCCATAAGTGGATTGATAAATTGGATAGTTATGGACCAAGGGAACGGGTCTTTAGGGACATCCGGGTTTGAACTCCATAGATGGTCAGGGCTTTGCAACCTCGAGTCGTGGGAATCGACTGCCATGCACGGATATACTCAATAGGGAACTATTTAATATTATTTAGGTGTTGACGTGATACCCTTAAACAGTTGGAAGTCAGACCTAAATTCAGAGGCCGATCTCATGAGAACAATTGTGTTATGGGGGTATTGCGACCTATACTGCTCGACGAAGGGAAGTTAGGATCTTCGGAGATTACGAAATAGATAGTGGATTTTTGAAGTGTCATGCATTTTTTATAAACCTACGATGGTTGTCGGGTATGAATCCCCTTGCTTAAATAGCATTGATATTATGACTAGGATTCATATTGTTTTACATGTCGCTGTTGTCATATGTTGTTGATTGGTGTGTCACGTATGTGACTACTATGATAAACTTACGTGTCGGTATCTCACCCTTTCTATGTACATGTGAAATGTCTTGTGGCATTTGTGGATACGTGTACAGTTTCGTCTCAATGGTATTCCAGATCACTGCAAGACCTTGAGATTTGAAGGTTATGATGCTAACAATGATGATGTGTAAGCTGTTGTGGGCAAGACCCAGTTTTCCTCTCGTACCACTCACTGGAGTGAGCTACGACGCCTTGTTTTTCTATGTATCCGATGATGGGGATGCCATTGGAGAATTTCCCAACGGACATCTCTAGGTTTGACCAGTTGTGGAGTCGTCTTTTTGGTGTAAGGGTTTTGGAGTCCTTTTCCAAGTATTTATTATGGTCTATTATGATTATTTGAAAACTTGTACGTCTCGGCAAGAAAAATCTTTTAATGATTACGTGGAGATTTATATTGTGATGTATGTATTCTGAATTTAGTTTCTTACCTTGACGTTTGTAAATGTTTGTATCGTGAGAAAATTTTTAGACCAGCAAATTTTAAAACATAATTATATATCTAAATTATTTTTCGAAAACAATCAGCATTATTTATTTTTTTATTTTAAGTTCCGCAACGATTTAAGCATGTAGCATTGAGGGGGTGTTACAATTTAACTAGGCCTCTTTACCCCGTGACATTTATATTTATGTTTAGTTTCTTTGTTGTTATGTTTGGGCGTTTTGCCCTTCTGTTTATCAATATATATATATATATATATATATATATATATATATATATATATATATATATATATATAATAAATTTACAAGCAAATGACCAATAACAAGAGTATCCATATAAAATTCTTCTCAAAGTTGAAAGTTGAATGAAAATGTTGTAATTAAGTCCCAATTAAAACTTTCAGAGCCTCCTGACATGAAACCATCAACAGTGTCGGCAACAATAAAAATCCCTCCTGATCGAAACCAGTGGAATAGATAGATGAATTGTTAAGTTGATTTGTAAAGTAACATTTAAAAGAAATGGAAAAATAATGTCTAGTTTAAGCTTTGAAGTTTTCTTGTCAAAAAAAGAAGCTTTGAAGTTTGAACTACCTAGAAACTTATCTTGTGAGCTAGAATGGGCTTAACCCAAAAAAAAAAAAAAACTTTAGAAGGTCGTGGTGGACAAGTTTAAATATCCAACGAAATCAAGCCTTATAATAGCACTTCTTGTCTACCCAATGGCCGAGTAATTGGACTTTGCAAATCAGAATATAGGCCGAAATCAAAGCAACACTTTAAAAAAAAAAAAAAAACACTGTCAACTTCGTGCAATAAAAAAGAAGAGTTAATTATACATTTATACTTTACCATCTTTGAAATTTATAAAAATAACAAACCTTAAATATAATCACGAATTACGATACGACGATGAGCTTGTAGCAATTTTTACTTTTTACTAGTTTATAGTCTTTTTTTTCTTTTAAGTTAATTGAAGTAACGATTATGACGTATAACTTATCATTTTTCCTCTTATTTTTATCCTCAGAATTTTAATTAAATTTATTCTTTATCCTCAGTTAAATAAAATAAAAAATACTAACAAGATATTTTCTAATATCCAATTTCCGTCTCACGCTTCCTCTCAATATGTCATTTTATTTTTATTATCTCATTTTATTTATTAAAAATAATTTATAATAGAGTAAAGTATTAAAAGTGATAATTATTTTTAAAATTAATAATATATATAAATAGAATCTATATAAAAAAAGGCAAAAAATATGTCGTTTTATGTCATGTTATATTTATCAGGTAGTTCAACCATTAATTTTATCAAACTCTTCAAGTCTCATCTGTTAGCTTATTCACTATTCGCTATAAGCTAACTTATCACTATTTGCTAGTTTTTATCAAATTGATCTAATAGCATTTTCTCCGGACGATTATTAAAATAGTGTTTGAACTTATACCTTATCCCGTTTTCTCTTGTTTTTATCCATAATATATTAATTAAGTTCTTCCTTTATCCTCTTCTAATTAAATAAAATAGAATATATTAATTCTAATATTTTTACCTTCTCTCAAAAAAATCTAATATTCACCTGTAACAAGTATTCTTAATTGTTTCTTTTTTAACTTTTGACTTTGAGACATTAGCTCGATAACTTCTAAAAGAATATCATGCTTTCCATTATTTTGTCAAGGTGATATAACGTTTATTTTAATAACTGTTGTTGATAGATATGTCAAATATATATATATATTTTTGATAATCATGATATAGATAAGAGTGTCTAATTTAAGCTTTGAAGTTTTCTTGTCAAAAAACAAAAGCTTTGAAGTTTGAACTACCTAGAAACTTATCTTGTGAGCTAGAATGGGCTTAACCCAAAAAAAAAATAAAACATTAGAAGGTTGTGGTGGACAAGTTTAAATATCCAACGAAATCAAGCCTTATAATAGCACTTCTTGTCTACCCAATGGCCGAGTAATTGGACTTTGCAAGTCAGAATATAGGCCGAAATCAAAGCAACACTCTTTTTTTTTTTTTTAAAAAAAAAAAACACTGTCAACTTCGTGCAGTAAAAGAGAAGAGTTAATTATACATTTATACTTTACCATCTTTGAAATTTATAAAAATAACAAACCTTAAATATAATCACAAATTACGATTCGACGGATGAGCTTGTAGCAATTTTTACTAGCTTACAGCGTTTTTTTTCTTTTAAGTTAATTGAAGTAACGTTTAACTTATAACGTATAACTTATCATTTTTTCCTCTTATTTTTATCCCCACAATTTTAATTAAATTCATTCTTTATCCTCAGTTAAATAAAATAAAAAATACTAACAAAATATTTTCTAATATCCAATTCCTGTCTCACGCTGCCTGTCAATATGTCATTTTATTTTTATTATCTCATTTTATTTATTAAAAATAATTTATAATAAAGTATTAAAAGTGATAATTATTTTTAAAATTAATAATATATATAAATAGAATCTATATAAAAAAAAGCAAAAAATATGTCGTTTTATGCCATGTTATATTTATCAGGTAGTTCAATCATTAATTTTATCAAACTCTTTAAGTCACATCTGTTAGCTTATTCACTATCCGATATAAGCTAACTTATTACTATTTACTAGTTTTTATCAAATTGGTCTAATAGCATTTTCTCCGAACGATTATTAAAATAGTGTTTGAACTTATACCTTATCATGTTTTCTCTTGTTTTTATCCTTAATATATTAATTAAGCTCTTCCTTTATCCTCTTCTAAATAAAATAGAATATATTAATTCTAATATTGTTTCTTTTTTAACTTTTGACTTTGAGACATTTAGCTCAATAACTTCTAAAAGAATATCATACTTTCCATTATTTTGTCAAGGTGATATATGGTTTATTTTAATAACTGTTGTTGATAGATATGCCAAATATTTTTTTTTTTTGGTAACCATGATATAGGTAAGAGGTATCCATCATCGTTAGGATTCGAATCCATGACCACTCATTTAAGATGCTTAAATCCCTTACCATTTAGACCAACCACTTGTCGATGATAAATATGCCAAATATGTTATATATGAGTATGAGTACAAAATTGAATATAAACTTGTACATATTAAATGAGTATACTTAACAAATATAACGTACGCATATATAAGTGTTTTTAACCAGCTGTTAATTTTTATTTTTATTTTTTTAGAAAAGGCAGCTGTTAATAAACTCTTATTTTTTATGTAGTAAATTAGTAATTTACACTTTTTACTTTTAGATAAAATGCCTTAAAAGTTTTCAACATTTTCAATTTATAGAGAATGCACTGGTTAAGAAATCAAAAAAGAGAATTTTGCATTGGAAGTTGGTGTATTTAATATATTGAAAGGTATAACACTAAGTTTTTCAATACACTTAGTTTTTTAATATGTATGCACATGCGTTTTATGCCTTCTATTTGTATTTTGTGTTTGTCATTTACTGAACTCATTTTAGTTTATACTTTATACTTTGAATTTTCAATATTACTTCAATTCAAAGTCCCTTCCCCAACCCTAATTTTAGAAACTCAAGGTCTCCCTTCAACCCTTCCCCTCTGGCCGCCACTAGCCGCTAGCCGCCATTGTCCCCCTCTCACCGCATCCTCGCAGCCCCATCGTGCCCCTCGTGCCCCTCTCGCCATCATCGTCCCCCTAACATCACCTCGCGCTCCCTCACTGCTCGGTGCTCGCCGTCGCTCCCTGTTTCGCCACCGCCTCTCATCTCTGTCTCTCCCTGCTGCTCGCCGACCACCGCTGCTTAGTGTACGAGATTGCTCTGGTGACAGGCGAGTACATGATTGTTTTTCATGTATGTTTGAGATTTCAAATTTTCAATTGATGATGAACGTTTTATCAGGGTCAGTTGTAAAGATAATTCTTTTTTCTTTTTGACAAAATTGTAAAGAAAATTCTTAATAAAATAAGAAAAGGTTTTTTGATTTTTTTGTGAACATCATTTACTGAATACATGCTTGTTTCAAATTTCTGATATCTCTGGTTTTGTTTCATCATGTGTCAATATAGATCTGCCACATTCGTTCATCTGATTTATATAACATCCCTGGCTGCTCTATGGATTGACAACTATCCCCACAGACCAACACGGGTCTTTTCAGCATGCTTTGTCCTCACTCACACGCTTCCTGGGAAAACTTCCCAGGAGGTCACCCATCCCAAAATTGCTCCAAGTCAAGCACGCTTAACTGTGGAGTTCTTAAGTGATGGGCTCCCTAAAAGAAGATGCATCTTGTTAGTATAGGTAGTATCAATCAATTCATATAAGTCATCCTCAACTATATAGTCACATACCTACACAGTCTCAGGATCCCTCTCATTCGGATGTGTAATCGGTTCATTCATGTCTCCCTCCGCCTAGAAGCCTGCCAGGAGCCGCTCCTTGTCCGTGCCTTCTTGCACCGGCGACCACTCCCCGCCCTCGTCGGCTCCCGGGTGTTACATGCCCACCAGCTTCCGCTTGGTTCGTCCCCGAACCACACCGTACAGGGAGAGGTGCCGCTCTGATACCATTTGTAACATCCCTGGCTGCTCTATGGATTGACGACTGTCCCCACAGACCAACACGGGTCTTTTCAGCGTGCTTTGTCCTCACTCACACGCTTCCTGGGAAAACTTCCCACGAGGCCACCCATCCCAAAATTGCTCCAAGTCAAGCATGCTTAACTGTGGAGTTCTTAAGTGATGGGCTCCCTAAAAGAAGATGCATCTTGTTAGTATAGGTAGTACCAATCAATTCATATAAGTCATCCTCAACTGTATAGTCCCATACCTACACAGTCTCAGGATCCCTCTCATTCGGGTGTGTAATCGGTTCATTCATGTCTCCCTCTGCCTAGAAGCCTGCCAGGAGTCGCTCCTTGTCCGTGCCTTCTTGAACTGGCGACCACTCCCCGCCCTCGTCGGCTCCCGGGTGTTACAATTTACTCATTTCGTGTCTGCTAACTGTAACAATAGCACCATGGAGGTAATCACTTTACCCTATCACAGTTTGTTGAATCTGTTTTCTTTTTAACATATGTGTTGATTTTTTATTTTCCATTTTGAAGGATGAAATTAGTCAAAGTGATGAGGGAACAATTTATCCAAATGTTGAATCTGTCATGTGTACAACCGAACCGTCAGCACCATCGGCACCAGCAGCACCAACGACACCAGTCGTGGAGGAGCAAGACAATTTGAACAAAGAAGGAGGCTCCAATGCTCAGAAGAAAAGGAAAGATGGAGAAGCATGCACACCTAACGACTCTAATGCTGGAGATCCAGGTAACGCTAGTGTTAAAGTGAATCACCGAAAAACGGACATACACAAAACATAAACAACAACAAGAAACTAAACCAGAAACTTAAATTGCAGTAGCTAAATGAAGTTAAGAGGAAGAGATGAACACCAAGCAATTAACATGGTTCAGTGGTGGGGCTTACATCCTCGGGAAGGGAGAAAGAATATCCAATATGAAAGATTAACCAAGTACAAGATCAACACACACCCTTGATCTCTCACACTCTATCTTTCTTTAGCTCACAGGAATAGAGAATTACAAACAGAATATATCCCAATCTACTTTCTATATTCTACATCCATAGCTAGAACTATATGCAGATATATATAGATCTTCAGTGACTTGAGTTGCACACTCCCCTTCCAATTTTTCAGCTGTTGCAGTTTGTTGTAACAGACTTGTAACAAACTCCAGAAGCAAAATTGAAAGCTTTAACTCCTTTCTAACTGATTTTGAGACACCCTTTAACAATTCTCCACCTTGTCTCTAAATCGATCATTCCTATTGATATCCTTGCTCCCTTGCCAGACCTGGAAAAAAAAATACTGAAAACCAACCAAGTCCAAGCTATGCTTGTACTTGTTTAAGGCTAGGGATTTGGTTAAAGCATCTGCAGGATTATCCTTAGTTGCAACTTTTTCAACTAGGATTTCCTTTGCTTCAATCACATCCCTAATGAAATGAAGTATGACATCAATATGTTTAGACTTCTCATGGTAGACTTGATGTTTAGATAAGTGAATAGCACTCTGGCTATCACAAAAAATTGTAACACTACTTTGTGCAATTCCAAGCTCACCAATCAGACCTTTCATCCATATTGCTTCCTTCACCCCTTCAGTAAGAGCTATAAATTCTACTTGAGTTGTTGACAGATCCACTACAGACTGGAGAACGTATCTCCAACTCATTGTTGTACCAAAAACAGTAAACACATAGCCTGACAATGATTTTCTGGTGTCTATGTTTCCAGTAAAATCAGAATCCACATATCCTTTGATTGGTTCTTCAGTTTGTGGTTTCCTTCTAAAGGTTAGTCCAGAGGCTAGAGTTCCATTCAAGTACCTCAAGATCCATTTTAGAGCATTCCAATGACATTGTCCAGGATCAGCCATGAACCTACTGACCACATTCATTGCATATGCCAAATCTGGCCTGCAGCACACCATGGCATACATAATGCTGCCAACACCACTTGCATAAGGAATTGATGGCATTCTTTCCTTTTCCTCATCAGTTTTAGGACTTAGACTTCCTGAGAGTTTATCATGCTGCCCCAAAGGAGTTCCCACATGTTTTGATTCATGCATTCTGAATCTTCGAACCACTCTTTTTATGTAATCATGCTAAGATAAGACCAATTTACCTTCTGTTTTGTTTCTGCTAATGTCCTTCCCAAGAATTTTCTTAGCTTCTCCAAGTTCCTTCATTTCAAATTTTATTTCAATTCTGCCTTGAGTCTTTCAATTTCTTTCCTCTTTGAGCTTGCTAGAAGCATGCCATCTACATAGAGGAGTAGATACACGAGTACTTCTTCTTTCTCCTTTAGGATATATACACAACTGTCATAGCTGCATCTTTGAAATCTCAACTTCATCATGAAATCATCAAACCTTTTGTACCATTGCCTAGGACTTTGATTTAAACCATATAAGGATTTTTTCAGCAAACAAACTTTATTTTTGTCTCTAAAAAAGTCCTCGGGTTGCTGCATATAAATGGTTTCTTCAAGGTCACCATGAAGAAAAGCGGTTTTAACATCTAGCTGTTCCAATTCAAGGTTGAATTCAGTAACAATGGACAAAAGAATTCTAATAGAACAGTGTTTGACTACAGGAGAAAAAATCTCATTGTAGTCAACTCCTTCTAGTTGAGAAAATCCTTTGGCAACAAGTCTCTTACCATTTTGAGTTTCTTCCTTCCTTTTAAAAATCCATTTGCAGCCTACTATTCTCTGTCCTTTTGGTGGATCAACTAGAATCCAAGTTCTGTTCTTTTGTAGAGAGTGCATCTCTTCATCCATTGCTTCAAGCCATTCTTTCCTTTCCCTGCTGTCCAGAGATTCTTGGAAATTGCTAGGCTCATTTCCTTGGACCTCTTCACCAACATTTAAGGCATAGTAAATGAGATCAGCTTGACCAAACCTTCTTGGGGGCACAATATTTCTTCTTGCCTTTTCTCTAACCAGGTTATAGTCATTTGCCACTGGTTCAATATGTTGATGATCAGTTTCTTCTTCAATTTGAGGAGTTTGATCATTCCCTTTGTAAGAAGGTAACTCCACCTCAACTTGAGTAGTGTCTGAGCCTTCCACTTGAGTGATGTCTTTCTATTGGTCCTTTGAAGTGATGGCCATTCTTGTCTCATCAAAGACTACATCCCTGCTAATGATACATTTTGGTTCTCCAGGTTCAATCCTCCATAGTTTATACTCTTTGACTCCAACAGGATAACCTATGAAAGCACACCTTATTGCTCTTGCCTCAAGTTTGTCTTGCTTTGTGTGTGCAAAATCTAAAGCACCAAAAACTTTCAGATTGGAATAATCTGCTGGTTTACCACTCCATAGTTTTATAGGAGTTTTAAACCCAATTCCAGAGGATGGACATCTATTGTTATATATACAACAGTGACAGCAGCTTCTCCCCAAAAATTCTTTGGAGAGTACTTAATATCATGCACCTCACTCTTTCAAGTATTGTTCTGTTCATTCTTTCAGCCAAGCCATTTTGTTGTGGTGTCCTTGCAACAGTTCAATGTCTTTGGATGCCTAGATTCCTGCAACACTTATTAAATTGCTCTGAAAGATATTCCAGGCCATTGTCAGTCCTCAAGTATTTTAACTTGGTTCCTAATTGAGTTTCTGTTAGAGCATGCCATTCCTTAAATTTGTCAAAAGTATCACTTTTATTTTTAAGAATGTAAATCCATACTCTCTTAGAATAGTCATCAATGATAGAAAGGAAATAAGAACCACCTCCATGAGTCATGGTTCTAACAGGACCCCAAAGGTCTGAATGTGCATCTTCAAATGGTGATTTTGTAATATGTTGTCCAGTTTTGAAACTGACCCTATGTGCCTTTCCTAAAATGCAATAGTCACAAAAATCTAGTTTTTATATCCTATTACCATTAAGCAGGTTCTGTTTGGCTAATTCTAGCAATCCTCTTTCACCTATGTGTCCAAGTCTCATGTGCCACAATCTAGTTTTATCTTGAAGCATATCGCTAGCTACTGCAGCCTGTGCAATTACAGTAGATCCATCTAGAATATATAAGCCATTTCTTTTCATTCCTTTAGCTATAATTGAATTATTGTTAAAGATTTTCAGCATACCATGTTCCATTTGAGTTGTATAGCCTAGGTTATCATACATACTGATATAAATCAGATTTCTTTTGAGTTTAGTTATGTACCTAACACCAGAGAGAATTATCTCTTGATCATTGAACATATTCAGTCGAATTGTTCCTATCCTTTGTACTTTACATGGCTTGTTATTTCCCAGCAATATGGTGAGTCACCGGCAAGTGTACCGGGTCGTCGCAAGTAATAAAATAAACACGGTAAGAATTTACCGAGGTCGAACTCAGGGATTGGGCTACCAATTCAACTAATTCGCGATAAATCCGATAAGTTGGTCAAGTGAAGAAAGTGGTTGAGAGAGAGATTAAGATCGCAATTCAAATAACAAATCAAATAACGCTAAGGTATTAAAAATCAGGAATTAAAATATCTAGGGTCTCAAATCCACCTACCCAATCATGCATAGTACCCAAGTGATGATGTATTCCTCCCTAAGTTCAATTACAATGTCAACCGGGACCCCCAAATTCTCCTATATCCACTGTCGTGCTCAATAGGACGTATTCGAAGATTGGATTAATTACTTACTAGGTCTCATAATCCTAATCATCAAACTCTGTTAAATCTTGTTCCCTATAAGGTTGCACCGATCTCCTACTCACTCTCGTGCAATATTCGATCGATGATCCCAATTCAAGTTCTAAAACGCGATTCGCCGATCAGCCTCAACACGTTTAACTAGTCGATCACGCATGCATATAATCAACACAATGAAATCAGAATTGGAAAACAAGAATTGAATTAAAGGAGAGGGAGATACATCACATGAACACTATACCGCCATGGGTGGCTTCATCGATCCCCTAGACGAGGGGATTAGTTCCTCATGCCCGTGACGACAGACAAACAATCGGCAATAATCTCCATAATAAAATAAGAAAAGAAAAGAGAAGGGAGACGCAGCTCCAGAAACAAGGATTCGTCCTAAAACTGATCTAAAACAAGTGGAGTATCAAAAGTCCCCCAATCTGATCTGAAACAGCCTATAAATAGGGATTCTGGTTCTCGGTCGCTCGCGGGGCGAACCATATTTCGTGAGGCGAACATTAGTTTTGGCGCGCTTTCAATTCGGATTCTCGCGAGGCGAGAGTGTGTTCGGGGGGCGAGTCTTCCAACTTCAATCTGTCACAGCCGTGACCTTCATCACGGCTAGGCCGTGATGGTCTCTGTCTTCCAAGGTCTTCAAACTCTCGCGGGGCGAGCTGCCTCTAGCGGGGCGAGACTTCAAACCTTAATCTGTCACAGCCGTGACCTTCATCACGGCTAGGCCGTGATGGTCTCTGTCTTGCAGGTCTTCATGCTCTCGTGGGGCGAGATGCTTCTCGCGGGGCGAGACAGAATTAATGACGTTGCTGCTTAGCTGATCTTCAGACTCGCGGGGCAAGCATCTCCAGAATGGCAATTTCCACTATTTCTTGACTTTCCTTGACTCCCGGAGCTTCACTTCTAACCTGAAACAATAAAAAGACACAAAAAACGTAATTCTATTCAAAATAGACTAAAAACTACTAAAAATGCCTAGAACGAGTAAAAGTCTACTTAGGAACAAAACAAGGCCAAATTTGGGTGAAAACGAGACTGAACTCGAATAATTAGCACGGAAACCACCGTCCATCTAGTTATAAAACTAGATAAGCCAGAGGCTTATCAAAACACCCCAAACTTAAACCTTGCTTGTCCCCAAGCAAGCTAAAACTCAAAAACGACTCAAGACTTGGCATGCTTAAGGGAATCAATCGATTTCGCACAAATTTCATGCAATCAAAACATTTTTTCTCCAATGATTTCCCCCCTTACATCAACGTAATCCCCACATTCATTTACTTTAAACAATTGAGAACTTATCATTCATGCAAGCATTAATCTAAGTTGAGGATCAGAGTTACACACAAAAGGAAGATCACCAATTTCAAACAATTGCCTTCCTCACAAGGGTATGTAAAATTTCACTCATTTGCTCAAATTCGTCTAGGCTATCAACTTTTCACTCAATTTCACATATCAAGAGCACTTCCCATGAATTTGATTTTTATCTCAAAAATGGTTCCCACGAAAACATGCATGCAACATCAGAAGGTCTTATAAAGGTTGTAATGGGGCCTGGCTGAGGTTAGGATATTCAAGGATACTAGGCTTAAGTCCCTAGGAACTAAGAGAGCATTTGACACATCTTTCACTCAAATTCCTTTTTCCATTTTTCCTTTTTTGCCGCGGGTGACTATAGCCTTTTCCTTGCTAATCTTTTTGTTTTGCCCTATTTCTTTTGACAGTTTTTTTTTTTTGGGTTTCAACCTTTATTTTCTTTTTCTCAACCCAAAATGACATATCACCTTGTAGCCACCCCAAACTTAGTTTCCCACAACCCTTCTCTTGCTAAGTGTCCATGCTCTCCTAATCCTAAGATTGGGTTAACATGGTTTTTCAGATTTTGGCTTGTAATATAGGGTCATCAAGAAACAATAGGCTAATTAGGCTCAATGTGGTTAACTAGGGAACATGCATTCGGGTTGGTTCTTTTTAGGCCAAGTAGTTATTCAAAGAAAATTGCCTAAATCATTTGATGCAACATATAAACATGCAAACCATGAAGAGATTCAAGCAAATTCGGGAAAGTGCAACTTAATAGTGATTCACACAATCAAAAACAAAGTTGGAGGCTCAAATCCTCACCTGGACATTTTGCAAATTGTTTGACCGAGATACAATTCCTAGTGTGTGCACCCCCTCACCCCAAACTTATCATAAATCAAGTAATCACAATAAAATTCTCAAAGTTCAATTTTCAATTTTTCACATGGGGATCAATTTTTCTAATTTCAGAACCTAGGGGGAAATCATCGATGGTCAATATAATTCATGCAATCAATCTATGCTCAATTTAATTAAATTCCAACAAGCTTGACGACACACTATTCATACACAAACTCTTGATCTTCTCAAATTATTCAAGAGTGACAAACAAAAACAAAAACAAAAACAAAAACAAAAACAAAAACAAGAGTGAGGAAAGGAGAGGGTGCTCCCTGATCGAGTTTCCATGGTTGCCTCCTCATCCAATTGGTCTCACGGGCTCCCTTCTGTTGCATAGCATCCTGGAAGAACTCCTGCAAATTAAAACCTTAAGTGCAGATTCGCGAGGCGAGAGATCACTCGCGAGGCGAATCTGGAAAAATTGTTTTCACACTTTCCAGAATAACGAGGCAAGTAGTATCTCGCGAGGCGAATCTGGAATTCCAACAGATGATGATGCCCAGAATCGCGAGGCGAAAGTACACCTCGCGACGCGAGACAAATGAAAGCAAGCCTCTGAGATTCAGGGCTTCTGTCTCGCGCGGCCACTGTGGATTCGCGTGGCGAATCAAGCCTTTTTTTTTTATCAATGAAAATGACAGAAACTAAAATTAAAGGATACCTAGCTTGGGTTGTCTCCCAAGTAGCGCTTGTTTAACGTCCCGAGCCTGACTCAAGTCACCCCTAATGGTTAATCCGGAGGAAGAAACTGTTTGTAATTTGGGACTGATTCCCCATGGTCATGCCTTATCATTTGCCCATTCACCTTGAAGTTACCAGAGGCCCCTTCTAACTCTACTGTTCCATGAGGACAAACTTGGAGGACCTTGAATGGTCCCGACCACCTCGATCTTAGCTTTCCCGGAAAGAGTTTCAACCTTGAGTTGTCAAGAAGTACCGCTTGCCCGGGCTCAAGCCCCCTAGGCAAGATATGTGTGTCCTGCCTTTCCTTAGTCCGCTTTTTGTGGTTTGCTTGCTTGCGGATCCCGGACAACTCATTTAAATCCAAAAGCCCTCTATAATCGGCACATACTCTCCACTCCGTGATGGTCCCTTTTGGGATCAACTGGTTGTTTTCATTGACCACCACGATTGTGCCACCTTTCAACTTTGGTGCTTTATCCTCTTTTTCCATGCCCTTGTTGTTGCTCTCTTCCCTTGCACATTCATCCCTTGGGGAACTCGGTAAGGCTTCCATGTCTTTCAACCACTCGAGATAGACCTCATCCCCCAAAGGGTCTTTTTTCTCACTATCATCATCATGGGATTTTACCAACACTTGAGCAAGTGAAGAACCATGGGCTTCTCTAGTTGCCTTTGCCTTGACAGTTGGATCCACCATATCCACTCGATACACTTCCGACCTCTCTGCAGGGTGCTTCATTGCTTCAAAGAGATTGAAGACTACCTCATCATCTTGCACCCTTAGAGCGAGTTTCCCTTGTCGCACATCTATCAAGGAACCCCCAGTGGCCAAGAAGGGCCTACCCAATATGAGAGGGATCTCGGCGTCTTCATCCATATCAAGCACTACAAAGTCCGCCGGAAATATGAGCTTGTCCACCTTTACTAACAAGTCTTCGACCACCCCATAAGGATATTTTATAGAACGATCGGCGAGTTGGAGTGACATCCGTGTATCCTTGAATTCTTTGATCCCCAACCTCTTCATCATAGAGAGGGGCATCAAGTTGATGCTTGCCCCTAGATCACATAATGCCTTCCCTACAGTCATCCCCCCAATGGTGCATGGTATCGAAAAAGAACCGGGATCCTTCAACTTTGGAGGCAGTTTTCTTTGAAGAATGGCACTACACTCGTCGGTCAAAGCAACCGTTTCCTCATCCACTATTCTCCGCTTCTTGGAGAGAAGCTCCTTCATAAACCGGGCATACGATGGCATCTGTTCCAAGGCTTCCGCAAATGGAATGTTAATCTGAAGTTTGCGGAAGACATCAAGGAATTTGTTGAACTGCTTATCCTGTTGAGGCTTCTTCAATATTTCAGGATACGGTACCTTCATGTAGGGCGGGAGGTCTTGGGGTTCAACCCACTTCTTACTTCAGAACTCTTCATCCACAAGCTTCAGCCTTCCCCCTTGCTCTGGTGCCTTGTCACTTGCCAAGTTCTCTGTCTCAGGTTGCTCTTCCTCAATATGTGGTTGTTCCGGGGCCTTGTCTTCCTGAGAACTAGTTGCACCCCTGTTAGATCCCAACACTTTACCGCTCCTGATTGTTATGGCATTGCAATGGTTCTTAGGGTTGTTCTCGGTATCACCTGGGAAAGTGCCTGGGAGACGCTCATTTAGTTGCTTCGTAAGCTGAGCTATCTGCGTCTCAAGATTCTGAATTGCCGACCCTGTATGAGTTGCCAACTTGTCAATGGCAGTGTTTATGTTGATTGACGATTTCTCCACTGTTGCACTCATCTTCTCAAAAGCCAGCTCCCACGGTTGTCTTCCACTATCTGTTAGTTGCAACTGGTTAGGCCCCGGAAGAGCCTGCTGAGTATTGCACTGCTGGATCCCAATGTTTGACCTCAGACCCTGTTGAGGTTGTTGTTGCCCGGATAGACCACCACTAGCATTACTCCAAGCGAAACCCGGATGGTCTCTCCTCATATACCCCCTATTCTGATTCTCGATCGTAGTCATTACATGCATTCCTCCTCTGATAGTTATTCTGGGGCACAGTGTCATAGAAGTTGTGGCATGAGTCCACATGTTCCTGAGAGAAGTTGAGCGGACAACTATGAGTGTCATGATCTCCATTACAATTGTCACAACCCGGAGGCATCCCCTCGTGTATCACATTAACCCTTATGCTTCCAGACAAAGCCTCATTCTGCATCTTCACCAATCTGTTTTGCTCGAGAATGGCTTCCATTGTCGCTGAACTGATTCCACTTGAGGTTTCCCTACCACGGTTGTAATCATTATATGACATCTTTTCCAATAATGCCCATCCATCCTCAACTGATAAATAGGAAAAAGAACCGCCAGCTGCGGCATCACAGTTCATCTGATAGCGTCCCCTCAACCCGTTAAAGAAATGCTGAACCTTGGAGACCGTGTCAAAGAACGCTAAATGGCATCTTCTCAGGAGCCCGTTGTACCTCTCCCAGGCCTCATTATAGGTTTCATCTTCTGTCTGCCTGAAGGATGTGACGGCAATTCTTGCTTGTGCCGCTTTCTGAGGGGGAAAATATTTGGTTAGGAACTTTTGTGCCATTTGCTCCCAAGTTCTGATGCTGTTCCTATCCAAGCTGTCAACCCAATCGCGAGCGACATCCCTAAGAGAGAGAGGGAAAAGCCGCAAGCGAAACTCATCTTGTGAGACTCCTCTTGTCTTCTGTAAGTCACAAGCTTCAAGGAAGCGAGTGATGTGTCTATGAGGGTCCTGTTTGCCACTCCCATCAAAATGATTCTCACGGATCTGGAATGTGACACATCCCTCCACTCTGAAGGAGTCTGTATTCAGGTTGCCCCTCACAATAGAAGAATCACAATCACCCAAGCTGGGTAGATCGTACTCAAAGAGAGGCTTGTAACGAGGAGGAGGAGGATTTTCTTCAGCCATGTCCTCTATTTTAATTCCTTCAAGTCTCTTCCGTTCCCTGGCTTCTTTCCTTAATCTCGTCTCGGTCCTGGTGATCTCTGAATCAAATAGCAGGTCCTCTTGTGAAAGGGTATCTCGCATACAAAAACACGGCAAGACCAAGTGGAATTAAAGAAGTAGAGAGAAATAATAGCAATTAAATAAAAGAAAATAAAAATGAAAGTCAGCTTAACCAAACAACCGAATTTCCTAAAAATTAGGAAAATTGGTTGTGCCAATCCCCGGCAACGGCGTCAAAAACTTGGTGAGTCACCGGCAAGTGTACCGGGTCGTCGCAAGTAATAAAATAAACACGGTAAGAATTTACCGAGGTCGAACTCAGGGATTGGGCTACCAATTCAACTAATTCGCGAGAAATTCGATAAGTTGGTCAAGTGAGGAAAGTGGTTGAGAGAGAGATTAAGATCGCAATTCAAATAACAAATCAAATAACGCTAAGGTATTAAAAATTAGGAATTAAAATATCTAGGGTCTCAAATCCACCTACCCAATCATGCATAGTACCCAAGTGATGATGTATTCCTCCCTAAGTTCAATTACAATGTCAACCGGGACCCCCAAATTTTCCTATATCCACTGTCGTGCTCAATAGGACGTATTCGAAGATTGGATTAATTACTTACTAGGTCTCATAATCCTAATCATCAAACTCTGTTAAATCTTGTTCCCTATAAGGTTGCACCGATCTCCTACTCACTCTCGTGCAATATTCGATCGATGATCCCAATTCAAGTTCTAAAACGCGAATCACCGATCAGCCTCAACACGTTTAACTAGTCGATCACGCATGCATATAATCGACACAATGAAATTAGAATTGGAAAACAAGAATTGAATTAAAGGAGAGGGAGATACATCACATGAACACTATACCGCCATGGGTGGCTTCATCGATCCCCTAGACGAGGGGATTAGTTCCTCATGCTCGTGACGACAAACGAACAATCGGCAATAATCTCCATAATAAAATAAGAAAAGAAAAGAGAAGGGAGACACAGCTCCAGAAACAAGGATTCGTCCTAAAACTGATCTAAAACAAGTGGAGTATCAAAAGTCCCCCAATCTGATCTAAAACAGCCTATAAATAGGGATTCTGGTTCTCGGCCGCTCGTGGGGCGAACCATATTTCGCGAGGCGAACATTAGTTTTGGCGCGCTTTCAATTTGGATTCTCGCGAGGCGAGAGTGTGTTCGCGGGACGAGTCTTCCAACTTCAATCTGTCACAGTCGTGACCTTCATCACGGCTAGGCCGTGATGGTCTCTGTCTTCCAGGGTCTTCAAACTCTCGCGGGGCGAGCTGCCTCTAGCGGGGCGAGACTTCAAACCTTAATCTGTCACAGCCGTGACCTTCATCACGGCTAGGCCGTGATGGTCTCTGTCTTGCAGGTCTTCATGCTCTCGCGGGGAGAGACAGAATTGATGACGTTGCTGCTTAGCTGATCTTCAGATTCGCGGGGCGAGCATCTCCAGAATGGCAATTTCCACTATTTCTTGACTTTCCTTGACTCCCGGAGCTTCACTTATAACCTGAAACAATAAAAAGACACAAAAAGCATAATTCTATTCAAAATAGACTAAAAACTACTAAAAATGCCTAGAACGAGTAAAAGTCTACTTAGGAACAAAACAAGGCCAAATTTGGGCGAAAACGAGATTGCACTCGAATAATTAGCACGGAAACCACCGTCCATCTAGTTATAAAACTAGATAAGCCAGAGGCTTATCACAATACCACTCAACCATCTTGCAGCTTTATGGACTCACTACAAAAAATCAACTATTTAGCGACCGTAATATTCGGTCGCTAAATAGTGTAAATCGGTCGCTATTTAATTTAGCGACCGAATTAGCGACCGATTAATGGTGGTGGCTGAATACCTGGTCGCTAAGGTTTTAGCGACCGAATTAATATTTCGGTTGCTAATTGGCGACCGAATTTTCAGTCGCTAAATAATAATAAACGGTCGCTATTAGGTTGGTCGCATTTTTTGGGTAACCATTTCTAGCGACCGATAATCGGTTGCTAGTTCGGTCGCTAATTTTGGTTACTGTTAACCTATATTAGCGACGGATTTTCGGTCGCTATACCTCATCTGTAAATGTTAAATAAAGTTTAGTGACCGAATTATTGTTTTCTAATTCGGTCGCTAAACTGGTTATTATTAAAAAAAAATATAATTTTAATTTTTAAAATAAATTTTTTTTCCTGATTTTCTTTAAATGTTAGCAAAATTACTAATAAAACACACCAAATTACTTATGAAATATACAATCATAAAAAATAATAAATATATATAAAAATAATAATCCAAAATGTCGTACAAGAATCGTTTAAAGTCAAAAATATGAAAAAAAAATAATCAGTCATGATGAGGGGGAGATGGAGGAATCCAATCATCCTCAGTGTCCGTACCACCGACGTCTGCTAGCTGATCGTCCTCTGGAGTAGCAGCATCAGTAGCTAGCGGCGGAACTGGAGGAGCGACAGCAGGCGGCACAACCGTCAGAGCATCATCCTGAGCAACTGGAGTCTGGATCCTCATCTGCTCCAACACCAGCCGCAGTGTCTGGCCCTGCTCGATGCTCGCCTGCATCAGCTGCTGGTATGCCTGAGTCAACTGTGCAATCTGGTTCGCCATCTGCTGCTCTCTCTCGCTCTTCTCCCGAAGCTCCGCGTTCAGCTGCGTGATGGTGTCCTGCATTTGGTGGAACTGCTCCTGAGGGACGGTATCGGCGCAGGAAGGAGCAGGCGTGCCGGACGATGAAGCGATAAACTCGCCTCCCAGGTGTCCGAGGCCATACACGTGCCCCTTCTTGTTCCTGCCCCCGACGACCTCCAAATAAATGGCATTATCGTCGACGGAGACAGGAGAGCAGGGCCCATCACCAGTCAAAGCCTCATCTTGTGATTGTGAGGCACGTGATATGGCATCGTCCTTCTTCTCGTTGAAGCCCACCTACAAAGTATAGTTGAAGAGATTTAGTTAAAATTATATCTAATATTAACAAATCATTTATAATAAATTACAAGTAAACACTAAATTATTTTTTTGCTTACAACATAGTTACGGGCCTTGTCGTTGACCCATGTCCCCGACTTCAACTTCTTTGTCCTCTCCACCAACTCCATAGCAATCCAGGCCCATTGTTTTTTCTTTCTTTCTGCACAGAAAAATATAATATTAAATTCATAAGAATAATTAAAAATGAAAACTAATTAATTAAATAGTATATTAAGTCAAAAGTTTAATGTATTACCAGCTCGTCGTAGTGGGCGGCGACTGATTTAGACCCACCGGTCCAAGCACATGCGCCACCATCAGAAGCTCGATTACGCCGAGCTATGGCTTGGATCTCCTGGAACTTCTCAGTAGCCCAGTACTGGTCCAGCTGCCTCCTGATCTCAGGATCCACCCACCTCCCCTTATTCTGACCCTTCATCAGCTTGTTCGTCAGATTCTTCATGACCAGTGAGCCTTTATGCTCAAATATGTCCCTGACGAGAGCCTCTAAAGCTAAGTCCCACCTATACTCTTTCTGCAACTTACAGTTGTTAGGAAATTCGTGTGTACATATATATAATGTAAATTTAATTTAAATAACTTAATAAATTGTTACCTTAAACTCTAGAAACAACTGATACCTATGGCCCAGTGGGATGGCCTTCCATGTAGGCCATGGACCATCAAACTTGCGTCACAGGATCTTCGATATCGAATTAGAAGGGCCCTTCGCGGGCAGAAAGCTGCAGCAAAATTAGAGCATTAATAAATTTTCTAAATAAATTAAAAAAACAAGTAAATAGAAATTAATGATACTTTATATATATTAAAAAATTAAATTAGCATACTCGTTATCCCCCCTGGGGATAAGAAGAATCCTCCTGTCGGATGGACCACGACTCTCCTGTCTCGATGATGATGATGGTCCTGTCGTCGTAGGTGTGGATGATTAGGGTGCAGCCTGTGTCCCGACCACATGAGGCTGGGTGGGGGGTGCAACTCCATCACCCTGAGGTGTCCCGTCCACAGAGGTGCTGGTAGGGTGGTCTCGATCTGAAGGCTGTGGGTCGGTCGGGGAAGGGACTCTCGCAGCATGACCTCCACCACGACCTCCACCACGACCCCTACCTCTACAGGAATCTGCCATCTGTGAAAAAAATGAAAAGATGATTACACAACAGTGTAAATAATATAAAAATAAATTACCTAATAAGTAGAATGACATTTACACAATGAATTATGACATAAATAAATTACCTAAGTAGAATCTCCGTCACTAAATTCACCCTCACTCTCATCAGTATCACTTGATCGGAATGACCTTCGCTAGATGCATCCAACTCGGATTGATCCATTAACTCTCTTTCAACTTCTTCCCCATTTAGGAAATGTCCCGCGAGAGAATTAACAATAATGTCCTAGTAATTTGCAACGATGCGTGGGGTCTTGAAAACTCATCATCTTGGTACGGAGCATCTTTTTTTCAGGCTGGTTGATTACATTATCAATAATTATATCGCGAGCCCTGTATCTTAATAACACCCAACCAGCCATGATGTCCTTCGGGATATGGCGAGTAATAAACCTGCTTCACTGCTTTGTGAAAAAATGAATGGGTCGTAACGCCTTATTATACCTTCGAGACAGCCTAACTTGAACAATACCATAATTTTTATCTATTTTTGTCCCTACGTCAAGAGTAGGATCAAACCAATCACACTTGAAGATAACTAACTTCATCACGGGGAAACCGGTATAATCGAGTTCAAGGATGTCAGTTAGAACCCCATAGAAATTATCCTCTACATTGCCATCAGTGGCTCGCACACAAACACCATAGTTACACGTCTGCATTCCTTCATTCCATGTTTTTGTGTTAAATTTATATCCATTTACAATATAAGTATTCCATGATGTAACCCATCTATTAGGCCCCCATGCCAAATTTGTCAACAATGGATTTTGAACATTGTTTTCTGGATCTAGTACATAAAAAATCAAATATTATATTATTCTTATACATGCTATATATTTAAGGAGATAAAATGTATTTCAACAAATGAAGATGCTTAACCTACATATTTACTGAACCACGTAGCAAAGTGAGAAGTAATTTCTCGATCAACCTGATCGTTTGAAATGTCAGGTTGGAGATCCCCTAGAAAATTGTCGTACATCCTACATATGGGAGATTAACAGCAGGACGATTAATAATCATAAATGTCAATTGAACTTATAAAAGACATTGTAGAAACTTACTCTAAATATGGCGCGACCTCTTCACAATTTTGAAGGATATACAGATGAGCAACATTAATGTCACGCTGCTCCAAGAAATATCCTTTTGATTTGCCACTAAATCTGCCCGGATAGTTGAATATTGATATAGGAGGACTAGTTGAACTTCCTTCGCCCGAATCAACGTTTCTAGGCATCCTTGTCCTTCTCGTGTTAACTTCGTCCGGATAGAAATAACAGGCAAAAGTGGAAGTCTCCTCTACTAAGTATGCTTCACAAATGGAACCCTCCACTCGTGCCTTGTTCTTGACTTTGTGTTTAAGGGAGTGCAGGAACCTATTACAGAGGGATACATACAAATAATTACTAGTTTTAGGGAAAGCTAAACTACGCTCTCGTGTTCGTGAATTTCATATGTATTAAGTAAAATAGTTGATGTTGTTTACCTCTCAAATGGATACATCCAGCGGTATTGGACTGGGCCACCAACTCTTGCTTCGTAAGGTAGATGAACTGGCAGGTGTTCCATGGAATCAAAGAAACTCGGCGGGAATATTTGCTCCAGCTTACATAACAAAACGGGTATCTTGACTTCCATATCCTTTAATTGATTCACATTTAGTGCAGTCGATGTAAGCTCCCTGAAAAAGTGGCTAAGCTCAACAAGTGGGTTCCAAATTTGCTTCGGTAATGCGTCGAACACAATTGGAAGCAACCGTTGCATGAACACGTGGCAATCATGCATAAATGATTCCCATCGGTCTCCAAGTTACACGACTCGAGCACGATCAGAATCACCGCAATCAAGTATGCACCAGGAGAACAAAAGGAAATGCATCAGTCCGAGATTTCAACAAGTATATAAGGCATTTGAACATTGAAATGACTATTGTACGAGTGTGAAAAAGGTTTTTTTTCCCCAAACTGTCCCACTTGGACAATTCAAGATTCAATACAATGAGCATGCATACCTTGATAAGTTATGCATGCTCATTAATATTGAATCTCAAATAGGAAACTAAGGCTTTCGTAAATTAATTATTAACTCTAACAGAAAATAAAACCATTAACCTATAAATATTGCAACATTGTTGAGCTTATATAAATTGCAGCGTAAATCAATACAAACTTAGATTAAATATTGTAGCAAACATCCTATTGAGCTCCGCTCTCTACTAACAAGTAGCAGTTAATTGTCAAACACATGCACAATTTCTAAATTATCAGCACACAACCAGCATCCCGCCTTTCGGACAGGATCACATCCTATTGAGCTCCGCTCTCAACTAACAAACAACACATATTGACAAACACATGCATAAACATTAAATTATCAGCATACAATCAGACAAGATCACATCCTATTGAGCTCCGCTCTCCACTAACAAACAACACATATTGACAAACACATGCACAAACATTAAATTATCAGCATACAATCAGACAAGATCACATCCTATTGAGCTCAACTCTCCACTACCAAACAACACGATAATTCACATAATACATTACACTGAGTGTTCAGAGAACTTACCTGAGAGAGAAAACACAACCGAGCAAGGATAAGGGGAGGAGCCGGAGCCAACATAGAGTAGAAGAATATGACAACAAGGACCTATCGTGCATAAATGAAATTAGTCATTTCAAATCAAATCACTATTCTATATATACAGAATCCAGTACAACTATTTATACGACTAGAAACACATAAATAAATATAAAATAGAATCAACAATATACGGTTACAAATATAGAACAACTTGCAACTTCCCTTCTTCCTTATACTCTCCTCCCCATCTCCTTTATTTCAGAAGAAGAGGAAACAAAGGGATAAAAGTACCAAGGAACCTTTTCTCTACCAAAACCTAAGTCTTGGAAGATGAGGTAAGGGTTTAAATCTTAAATTACAAATTCCATTTGTTTGTGGTTTGTCATATTTGCATGTCTGAGAACTCAAAACAAAATTTAAAACACAAAATTTAAGCTTTAATCAGTGACAAAAACGTAACTATAATAAACTAAACTAAAAAAAAAGAATGTTTCAAATGCTTTTTGGATGGGCAAAGCAAGTGTCATGATTCATGAAATCATCCAGACCTGGACTCTACTCTGGTGTTTATACAAACACATAAAACTCACCCATGACAATTGTTCTCTCTCACTTTTAACTCTCAAACTCACACAACACTTATAAAGTAAGAGAAGAAAATTTAAGTTCTCATATTCTTAATTCATTCCATCATCAAATTGCCAACGTACAACCATGGCCTTTTATAGGCAACACTTCATAATAAACTATTAAAATATAAACAAACTTAATTGATAAGAAAGGCTTAGGCGGTGGCACACAAAATATGACTATTCTACATGAATCATGATAACGATGCAAGTAGATAATGAGCTGTAAAAAGTTCCTTGTTTACTATGCATTGCAGCAGGTAGACTTCAATTTGGACTAATATGACTTGTGTTAATTGTTGGTGATTAAAAAAAGACTTGATTTAATTATATCACCTCTGTAATGTGACATCGGGATTGAGTTTTCTTTTATGTTATGTTTTGTTATGTTTTATTTCGAACGTATGTTATTTTCCGCATTGAGATGTTGTTACAATGTGGTTATTTCTATCCAGTTTTTATTTTATGAAGTAAATGCATGTTTTTATTTTATACCTTTTATTTAAATGTTTTATAAATACATATGGTGTATAGGGTGTCACAGTGGCGGGCGGTTGTGTATGGGTGGCAAATGAGATGAGAGAGATTCCAAAATACCTGCTATTTCATCTGAATCATTTTTCTTTTCTTTGTTCATCTTTTTTTACAAAACAAGGATATATAGAGATGAATAGAAAAAAAAATTAAACAAATTATATAACAAATGATTATTCTAATAAATGAGATTAGGCATCACAAATGCCAAATTATAAAAAAATTAAAAAAATGCTCAAAAGCATACTATTAATGGTTTGTACAATTTTCAACTTTAGTTACAATTAATGAATTTATTTTGTAATTTTATTTCACTTGTGACATTTTTTTGTAACTTTTGAAAGCCATAAAAACACTCACGAGTGCAGGAATCTTGCCAAAGTTTAGTGGAGCAAGTATGAGGTTGGTTCCACCTAGACTTAGAGTTAAATTTTAGATATTGATAAATTTTTCCTAGTCTAGTTGTCGCCCAATTAATAAATGAATTGTAAAGGTGAAACAACATACATTATTAAAATAAATAAAAATAAATAAATTTATATTTAATCAAATATAAATTACCTAAGCGACAAAATCTACCAAGATGAATTTTGTCATCTACTATGTTAAATTGTTTTACCTAGATAATTTATCTCATGAATATCTAGTGGTAACGCATGTGCTCACGAAAAAATAATCAATGAAGCATAAAAAATAATAAGAAAACGTATGATTATATTTCCTTGAATCAATAGTAAATTATCAAACATCAAATGTGTCCATGATAGGAAATCACAATTTATATCCAACTACTATCAAAGAACCTCTCGAATAAATTCTAAGCATGAGAAAAACAAGATTGAACACATGGAACGTTTAATTATATCAATCGAGAGGAACACAAATTCAGTAAGTGTTAAATTCTAATATTGAGTAACAACAAGCCAACATAGCATACCAAAATAATAAGGGTTTCATCATCCCCATTGCACAAGAAAATCTAAATAGAAAAACTCATAGGTAGCATCAGTACTACCCTCCTCACACTGTGTGGGCATCCCTTAGAGATTTTTTTGTTTGAAAAGAATAATTTAGGGTGATGATGCCCTAGTCTAAGGTAGGGAAAACCCTAGGGCTCTATGATACAAAGGGATTTACATTTACCTTCCTAAAGGAGACTAGTGGGGGCTCGAACTCACGACCTGTCAGATACGAGATTATGTCATGCTAGCTCTACTAGACCAACCACTTGGGGTTCCTAATAGATTAATTTTGTTCTAGGTCTCTAACTCATTGGTTATATGATAAGATCAATTTAGATTTAGCTCTAATGCTTTATGATTTCTGCAAACACAAACATGAAAACCTCCCAGTCACCACTGTGTTCACACCACTGTGTTCGCACCATCATAGACCATATCAGACACAGCTTCTCCCATTCATTTATATAAACACAAACATGAAAACATTTGTCAATGATAAAGAAGTATTTAAAATCTGACATATGTAAAAACGAAAATTAAACATCAAAATCCAACCACAAACCACATAGCAAAAGCAAAACACACAGAGTTTTCAACAACAAATTTGTTACCTGTATTTTGTGAATCCGCCGACAGCTAACGTATCTCCCCAGTCCCCAAGCGAATGGATGAGAGAGACCTTAGAAACGGATAGAGAGAGAGAGAAGCAGAGTGAGACAGAGAGAGACGCCAGAGAAACAGAGACAGAGAGAGAGAGATGGAGTAGAGGAGAGCTTACCTGAGCAGAAGGGATGATGGTGGTGACAGGAGGTGTATTGTGGTGGCCGGAGCGCGCGGCTAGGAAGAGAGAAACAGTGAGAGAGAGATATGCGCCGAGTAAAATGAGGAAGAAGGAGGTTCTGTCGAATTTAGGGATTTCAGTTTTAGCGACCGAATTAGTTCGGTCTCTAATTCGGTCGCTAATATGGTTAGTTTGAATTTGAATTTATAATTTTAGCGACCGATTTAAATTTCGATCGCTAACACGCGTTGTTTTAATTTTTTTTACGCGTCGTTTAGCGACCGAATTAATATCGGTCGCAAATATAAATAAAGTTTGAAGTATGATTTCATAAATTTAGCGACGGATTTTTAAATCGGTCGCTAATATAAATAAAGTTTGACCGTTGCATTTAAATCGGTCGTCATTTCGGTCGCTAAAAATTCATAAATTTCTGACTTTTACTTTCCTTTGCTTAGCGACCGATATAGCGACTGATATCTCTGCTACGCTCTATTTCGGTCGCTATTTCGGTCGCAGAATCAACTCTCACCAGTGTTTCATGTAGATCCTAAAATTGGCCGCTATTTCGGTCGCAAAAACCAACCAAAAAAGTCGGTCACTATTTTCGATCGCTAAATGACCTTTTTTTTGTAGTGACTCAAAGTAGTCCTTTCTTGGACACATATGAAAGGTGCAGCCTGAGTCCAATACCCAATCCTTTTCAATTTCTGAATTTGACACAACCAGTGCTTCTGCAGAATCATATCCATTAGATACAATAGCTGCATCTCCTGATTCTTGGAAATTCTTTGATGCCTTGTTCTTCCTTTCTAGGCCCTCCTTTTTAAAGTGTCCTTTCTCGTGGCAATGGAAACACTTGTACTTGCTCTTAGACTGGTTCTTTGACTTGGATCTGTTCTTATTAGACTTGCCTGTTAGACTCAATGACTTAAAGATTTTGATATATGACAAATACAACTTAATGTGTATGCAAGTGTTTTAGTGTCAAATTGCAAAGACAGGTATCAAGCAATAATCAACAAGTTCAGCGAGCAATTAAAGGAGAATATTCAATGAAGAACTTGAAGAAATCAAAAGAGCTACAAGGAGGAATCAAAGAGCAAAGACAAAGATCAAGGAATTATCAAGACAAGAGCTTAAAGGAGAAATTTTAGATTTAAGTCTTAGATGATTTGTAAGAGATGATTTATTCACAAAAAGCTCATTTGAAAAGATGCATGAAGAAAATCAATTTTCATAACCTGTATTAAAAGGAATAAGTTTTCGTTAATGAAAATGATTTTTTTGAAATAAGATTTCATAAGAAGCGCTCATCCAACACAAGTGATAGAAGTGCTCGTCCAACACAAGTGATACAAGAACTCGTCCACTAAAGTGACAGAAGTGCCCGTCCACTAAAGTGACAGAAGTGCTCGTCCACTAAAGTGATACAAGCGCTAGTCTACTAAAGTGACAGAAGTGCTCGTCCACTAAAGTGACAGAAGTGCTCGTCCACTAAAGTGACAGAAGCGCTTGTCCACACAAGTCTTTGGACTTGCTAAGATCTTAATGAGAAGATCCGTCCAATATGGAGCTCATCTACTAGCCCGTCCGAATGTAAAATCTTAATGGTTAGATGGACGCGGTTATTTTCAAGATGGACTCGAATTCTATAAGAACTAACAGAATCTTATTTCAAGAACCAGAATTAAGAAAACAGATTCTGTTAAATCAGATAAAAATCTGTTTTGATTGATCCCAACAACTACAACTTGTTTTCTATATAAATAGGGATCAAAGGAACACTTTTTACGAATAACAGAACAATATCATATCATAACAATATATCAATACACATATCATTCATCATATTTCCTGAGCTTGTTGTGAAAAGAGTGTTTCGTTCTCATAAGTGCTTCAATTTGTTTATCTGACTATTGAGAATTAGAAATCAATTTTTGTTTTTACTTTTTGATTTTAAAGAGAGAAGGAGTCTCTCTGAGTGATTAGGGTGAGGTATCCCTAAGGAAGAACATTGAGGCTCTTCACAAGAGTGTGGTATCTCGAGGTGAAGGAGTGCTCTGTGGTGTAAAGGTTTTTCAAGCTACCTGGCAAAGCTTGTGTGTTAGTGTGTGAGATCCCACAGGTGGAGTGGGGACTGGATGTAGGTCACAGTGGAGGTGACTGAACCAGAATAAATCTGGTTGTGTGGTATCTTTAAACTCAAACCCTTTAACTTCTGTTTATGATCAAGAACCTATGGTCTTGATCTGTATAAACTATATTGAAACCTGAGTCTGATTGTAATCAATACTGTGTTAACTGCGTTCAAAACTGAGTTGATCAAAACCATTCTTGATTGCTGAAACTGAACTAATACAGAAACTGAAACCTGCAAGTTTGTTCTTGATTGTTAATGCTTGTATCTGAAACTTGCATAACTTGTTCTTAATCTTTAAAGGTTTAATCAGTTTCTGCATTTTGTTATTATTAAGTTTTGAACCCGAACCTATTCTGAATTAATCTTTCTTATCTTCATCATCCTTCTATTCAAGATTTTATATAAACCCTTCATCGATTTTGTAAAAGATCCTGAGGCCACAAATCCGCAACTCTGATTTGAAAAGTTTTGTGAAAAGTTTTAAGAGGGAAATATTTTAAGAAAACTCAATTCACCCCCCCCCCCCCCTTCTTGAGTCATTGAAGCCAAAACAACAATTGGCATCAGAGCTAAACTCTTAAGTTTGACTTAACAACTATAAGAGTATGGCTTCCAATGACTGTTTGAATGAAGGGGCTTCCCTTGCACGCCCTCCTCGCTTCAATGGATCTGAGTATATCTATTGGAAGGAAAGAATGGTAATCTTTCTTGAGATAGCATGTGTTGACATATAGGATGCAGTAAAAAATGGACCATTTGTCCCCTCTTCCTTAGATGTTAATGGTGCTCCAAGAAATAAGCCTAAAACTGAATGGAATGAGGATGATAAGAAAAGAGTTCAATATAATGCACATGCTAAGAATATTATAACATCTGCTTTAAGCCGTGATGAGTTTTTCAGGGTTTCAAATTTCAAATTAGCAAAGGAGATGTGAGATTCATTGCAAGTAACACATGAAGGAACCTCAGATGTCAAAAGAGAAAGAATGAACACCCTGACACACGAGTATGAGCTGTTCAGAATGAATCAAGGAGAACCTATAACTGAAATGCAAAAGAGATTCACACATATCGTAAATCAATTGACTGGTCTTGGAAAAGCTATATCAAATGAGGATCAAGTTAACAAAGTAACGAGATGCTTGAGTAGAGAATGGCAACCTAAAGTCACTGCAATCTCAGAATCTAGAGACCTATCATCAATGACCATTGCCACATTGTTTGGAAAATTGCAAGAACATGAATTGGAGTTGAACATACTGAATGAGAATGAAGAAACTGATAAAAGAAAGAAGGGATTGACTCTGAAATCACAAGTCAGAGAAATATAAGACAGTGATGACGATGATTCAGCACAAGAGGCAGAATCTAAAGAAGAGATGGGAATACTTGTTAGAAATTTCAAGAAGTTCCTAAAGAAGAAAGGCAACTTCAAAAGAAAGCCATCCACTTTTCAAAGGAGAAATCTCAGCAAAGGTGACAACTCTTCGAACAACATCACATGCTATGAATGTGGAAAGATTGGCCACATGAAGCTTGACTGTCCAAAACTACAAAAGAAGGACAAAACAGAAAAGTTTGACTTAAAGGACAAGAAGTGGAGAAAGCCAAGAAAGGCCTACATTGCTTGGGATGATAATGATCTAGATTCCAATGAAGAACCTGAATCTGAGGAGGCAAACTTATGCTTGATGGCCAACAATCATAGTGATTTAGAAAGTGAAGTAAGTTCTGATTATCAACCTTCTTATGATGAATTGCAAAATGCTTTCGAATAACTTCATAAAGAATCCATTAGACTTGCTAGATTTCTAATTAAGTCTAAGAAAACCATCACATGCTTAGAAGAGAAAAATTATGTTTTAAACAAAGAGCTAGATGAATTAGAAACAGAAAATTGTGCTGTAAAAGAAAGATTGGCTACTTTCTTGGAACTACCTATATGATCTAATTGTCCTAAGTGTTGTACATTGACTTAAGAAGTTGAAAAACTGAAAAATGACTTAGCCAAGTTCACAATTGGTAGAGATAACTTGAATGCTTTATTGGGACAACAAAAATGTGTTTATGATAAGGCTGGAATAGGCTATAATCCTAAGATACATGAGAAATCTTTCAAGAAATTTTTTGCTACACCTAAAACATCAAACACACCATTTGTTAATTGCAATTTTTGTGCTAGAAAAGGTCACACAGCTTCTACATGCCAATACAAAAAATCAGCATACAATAAATCTAAGTATATATGGGTTCCTAAAGGAACTATTGCTGCAACTAACCATGAAGGACCCAAGAAAATTTGGGCACCTATAGCACAAAGATGAAATTCTGTTTTGTAGGTGTGGTGGAAGGTCAAGAGCAAAAATTGGAATCATGACATAGAGCCTTCACCAAACACAAAATGGGTAACAATAAAGAAAGAATATTGATTGAATATGTTTTCTAATTACCATTATGATTGTGAATCTTTGTGTTGACTTATATATCATTGTATAATATGTCTACATTATTGTATTAAAGATATTTGATCAATCATGGAATAATCCTATGGCATTTGTGTCTCAAGTAGAACCTAAGAACATAGATGATGCTATAATTGATTAACATTGGATGATGGCTATGCAAGGTGAGTTAAACCAGTTTGAAAGAAACCAAGTTTGGAAACTAGTGCCTAAACCCAAGAACTGTCAAGTAATACGTACAAAATGGGTTTTTAGGAATAAACTAGATAAAAATGGCATAATTGTAAGAAACAAGGCTAGATTGGTAGCCAAAGGGTATAACCAAGAAGAAGGCATAGATTATGATGAAACATATGCACCAGTAGCAAGATTAGAAGCTATAAGAATGCTACTTTCTTATGCTTGCATAATGGGATTTAAATTGTATCAAATGGATGTTAAGAGTGCTTTCTTAAATGGATTTATACAAGAGGAAGTGTATGTTGGTGAACCACCTAGTTTTGAGAATAATGAATTGCCTAACCATGTTTATAAACTGTCTAAAGCCCTATATGGCTTAAAGAAAGCTCCTAGAGCTTGGTATGAAAGGTTAAGTAATTTTCTCATTGAAAAAGTATTTAAAAGAGGTAAAGTTGACACAACTTTGTTCACTAAGAAAAAGTCACCTAACACTTTACTTGTACAAATATATGTGGATGATATAATTTTTGGTGCTACTAATGAGCAATTGTTCAATGAGTTTGCAAGTCTTATGCAGAGTGAGTTTGAAATGTCAATGATGGGTGAGCTGAACTTTTTTCTTGAACTGTAAATAAAGCAAACTGAAAATAGAATCTTTGTTAGCCAAACCAAGTACTGCAATGAGTTGATCAAGAAGTTTGGCATGGAAAAAGCTAAGGAGATGGCTACTCGAATGAGTACCTCCTGTTATCTGGACAAGGATGAGCAAGGTAAACTTGTTGATGTTTCTAAATTCAGAGGTATGATAGGCTCACTACTTTATCTAACTGCTAGTAGGACAGATATCATGTTTAGTGTATGCATGTGTGCTAGGTATCAAGCAAATCCAAAAGAATCACACTTAACATCAGTTAAACGGGTCATTAAGTATCTGTTAGGAACAAAAGACATGGGATTATGGTATCCCAAGGAATTAGCTATTCAGACTTTGATTTTGCTGGTTGTAAACTAGACAGAAAAAGTACTAGTGGAACTTGCCATTTACTAGGAAACTTATTAGTATCATTGTTCAGTAAGAAACAATCTAGTGTGGCTTTATCCACTGCAAAGGTTGAATATGCAGCAGCTGGTAGCTGTTGTGCAGAGGTTTTATGGATGAAACAACAATTAGTTGATTATGGTGTGCAACTAAACCAAGTTCCTATTAGATGTTACAATACGAGTTCAATTAACCTAACTAAGAATCCCATAATGCACTCTAGAACTAAACACATAGAAATCAGACATCATTTCATTAGAGATCATATTCAGAGTAGAGAAATTGAGATTGAATATGTTGATACAACTAAACAACTTGCAGATATTTTTACCAAGCCCTTGAACAAGGAAAGTTTCTTTTTCATTAGAAGAGAATTGGGCATAATTGATCAATCATATATCTAATCTCTATCCCTCTATCATGAACAATTTTATATGCTATGTTTGAATGTTTAAATGCTTACATTCTCTATCGCTTTAAATGTTTGTTTTCTTTACCTTTTTGATAATGTCAAAAGGGGGAGGAAAAAGTATGATATAGAGAAAGGGGATAATAACAAATTATACATGGAGAAAAAGTATGATATAGAGAAATAGGTTAATAACGAATTATACATGCACATGTTGAGGGGGAGCTAATAAGCTTACATGATTAATAGGGAGTAAATCAAATTCTGCTATGTTAATATTTTTTTTGCTCTGATATACTTCTACTCTGACTGCTTTGATACCATGATATAAATTTGTCAAAAACACTTAGCATCTGCTACACTTATATTATGATATTATAATTTGTTAAAAGATTTGTCATAATCAAAAAGGGGGAGTTTGTTAGACTCAATGACTTAGAGATTTTGATATATAACAAATACAACTTAATGTGTATACAAGTGTTTTAGTATCAAATTGCAAAGACAGGTATCAAGCAATAATCAACAAGTTCAGTGAGCAATTAAAGGAGAATATTCAAGGAAGAACTTGAAGAAATCAAAAGGGCTACAAGGAGGAATCAAAGAGAAAAGACAAAGATCAAGGAATCATCAAGACAAAAGCTTAAAGAAGAAATTTTAGATTTAAGTCTTAGATGATTTGTAAGAGATGAAATATCTTATTCACAAAAAGCTCATTTGAAAAGATACATGAAGAAAATCAATTTTCATAACCTGCATTAAAAGGAATAAGTTTTCGTTAATTAAAATGATTTTTTGGAAATAAGATTTCAAAAGAAGCACTCGTCCAACACAAGTGATACAAGCACTCGTCCAACACAAGTGAGACAAGCGCTCGTCCACTAAAGTGACAGAAGTGCTCGTCACTAAAGTGACAGAAGCGCTCGTCCACTAAAGTGACATAAGTGCTCTGTAAGACTAAGCCCTCATTCATGTTTTGATGTATGACAAACAAAGTGTATTTTGCATAAGATTTTTAATCTTGACTACGTACTCATTTCGTGTTAAGCTGCATGCAAGATCACTCGTCCAACAAAGTAAAACAAGCTGAAGTCCAACAAAGCAAAACAAGCTGATGTCCAACAAAGTAAAAAGCTGATGTCCAATATACTACTTTAGAGCGCGTCCACTAAAAGAAACAGAAGAGATCGTCTGCTGATGTGGCACATAGAGCACGTCCACTGAAGTCTAACAAGATTCTTTCAGATAGAAACAGATATTTTACTCTTCAATTAGACTTGGCTATCCTCTCATATGGAAACGGTTATTTTTCGAGAAGGACGCAAACTCTACAAGAATCAACAGAATCTTATTTCAAGAACAAGAATCAAGAAAGCATATTTTATTAAATCAGATCCAAATCTGTTTTAAATGATCCCAACGGCTATAATTTGTCTTCTATATAAAGAGGGATCAAAGGAACACTTTTTAACACAACGAATAACAACAACTCAACTCATTCTGATTGTGAAAAACTACAAAAGATCCAAAAGTGCTTCATCTCTGAGAAAAGTGTGATATTAGTTAGAACTTCAATTTGTATAATCAGACTTTTAGAGTCTTACTTCTACTAAATTCTTTTCGTGAATTAGTGTGACTAAGAGAGGGTATCTCTTAGGCTTGAACAAGGATAGAAGGGATCCTTGGGTATAGAAAAGCAAGTGTGCTTTCTGGTGAATTCTTGAGCAAGGAGGTTATCCTTGTGTTGCTGTAATTAGAATTTTGTAATTGCCGATTATAATGGAGAAAACCATAGAGGTGTGGGACTGGATGTAGGCTTACCAGAGGAGGTAGCCGACACTACAAAAAAAAGGTTATTTAGTGACCGAAAATAGTGACCGAATTTTTTGGTTGCTTTTTGCGACCGAAATGGCGACCGATTATAGGATCTACATGAAACACTAATTAGAGTTGATACTGCGACCGAAATAGCGACCGAAATAGAGCGTAGCAGAGTTATCGGTCGCTAAATAAAGGAAAGTAAAAGTCAGAAATTTATGACTTTTTAGCGACCGAACTGGCGACCGATTTAAATGCAACGGTTAAACTTCATTTATATTTGTGACCGATATTAATTCGGTCGCTAAACGACACTTAAAAAAAATTAACATAGCGCGTGTTAGCGACCGATTTAAAAATCCGTTGCTAAATTTATGAGTTCAAATTTTAAATTAACCCATTTAGCGACCGATTTAGCGACCGATTTAATTCGGTCACTAAAAATGAAATCCCTAAATCGCAATTTCCTTTCTCTCTTCCCCCATTTCTCTCTTTTCTTCTACTCTCTCTCGCGCAGCTGCTCTGCTTCGCCCCATCCCTGTTCCGACCGCGCATCACCACCTCTCACCGTGTCATCCTCCTCCGGCCACCACTTGGTAAGGTTCTCCCCTTATCCTTCTCATTTTGTGTTTCTCCTTCTCTGTCTCTCACTCTCTCTTCCTCCTCCCAGCAGCACCGTTGATGCGTGATTTTTTAGATATAAATATAGGCAAGTGCACCTCGTCGCAATCAAGTAATACGGTGGTAAGACCGGTTATCGTATCCACATGGATTGGTTGTTAATTACCAATTCACAAACTTAACAACTATCTAGACTAAACTATGGTATGAGATATCAAAACAGAAAACAAAGCAATACAATATTTTTGGTCTTTTTGGACTTTTAACAAACACTTGGAGTGCAGAATTTATAACGGTTGAGATTGTCAGGTTTAGACTACACTAATCCTCCCTTGATTGCAATGAAATGGCTAACAACACAAGTCCTAATTCAATTATGCCAATCAAGCCTTTTCTAAAGTACTCAAGCCTAATGTCTTAGGTGCATTGAGCCTAAAACCCCAAATTAAACCCTAATGTCTTAGGTGGATTAATCTGAGATTTTGCATTAAGTCAAGACTTATAAGATTGCAAGCAACCAACACCTATGTCTAGATTCCTGGACTACTTGGTATATGATTCATGAGCATGCCTTAACACCAACCTTTCAGTTATCTATCAAAGCAACATATCATTCCTATGGGTAGCTAAGCCAAGGAAAGCATTAAACACAGAATCACATACTCATAAAGAAATAGAAACTTGTATTGAAATCAAATCAATTAACAATCAAGTTTAGAAAAGCAACATCTAAACCCAACAATGGGGGAATTAGCTATACATGAATATGTCTACAAAAGGGAAAGAGAGAAGAGAGAAGAGAGAAAGAAAACTTCATGACGAATCCTTCAATCTCCTTCCAATCCAAGAGCAGAGAGATGTCATCTTTAAGGTCCCAGCCTTCCCCCAGCCATCAGCCCTCTTTAGGGTTTCCAAGCCTCTGCAGAAAGTCCCCTTTTTCTGTCTGCTGTGCTGTTATTTATAGGTCTGTCGCGCGTCACGGCCGTGATGGCCATCACGGCCAGGCCGTGACGGATTCTGTTTCTGGCACTTTCGCACTTTTCAGTCTCTCGCGTGGCGAGCTCATGCTCGCGTCGCGAGCCTCCATTTCATGGCCGTGATCTCCATCACGGCCAAGCCGTGATGGTCTCTGACTTGTGGTGGTTTTGGGTCACGGCCGTGATGTACATCACGGCTAGGCCGTGACAGACTCTGTTTTCAGCCTTTCTGCCTTTTCAGTTTTACCCGATCATGGCCGTGACGGGTATCACGGCTAGGCCGTGATGGGCTCTGTTTAGCTCATTTTCTTCACTTTTAAGGCTCTAATTCATCCAAGCTTCATTATAGCCAAATATGCACAGTTTTCCTTCAATTTCTGCAAAACAACACACAGAAACCACCTCATCCGTTCCAAAGGAAAAACTATACAAAATCAACACTAAATTGGCCTAACTATATGCAAATGCATGCAGAAATGTACATGGAAAATGAGGTGAAATCACACTCATCAACCGTGCCACCACCGCCACCATGACCACCACTGTAGCATCGTGACCTCCTTCTTTGGTAAGGTCTCCTCTTCTCTCTCTCTGTGTATCTCGCTCCCCCTCTCTCTTGCTCGGTTCTCTTTGTCTCAGTTTCTCTCAATGTCTCTCTCAGGTGTTGTCACTTCCTCCTCCGGCCACCACCACCATCTCAAGGGGTTCTGTTTGCGCAACCCCCCCCCCCCCCCCCCCCACAGTCTCCTCTGATCAGTTCTATCTCAGGTTAGGGAAGTTATGTCAGTATGAGTATTTATGCTGTCAAATTAATCATTGATGTTGTTCTAGTGAAATCCAGAGTAGAGAAATTTTGACAGTAGGGGTATATTGATTTAAATAACTTATTGGATAGATACTATAAGTTAGCTTTCTCTTATTTAGATTACTCAAGTACATTGTTGTTTCAAATGTGAGATGATTAGGATAGTGAATCCAAATACATCTTTACTAAGCATACTTGAGAAAAGTAATTTTCCTTTGCTCTAATTTCTGCATGTTCCCAACTACTTGACTTATTTTACAACTATGGTTCACAATGAATTAAAACACGTCCAAAGAATGAGGATTGGAATGAAAGTGACTTTGGTGGGTTTGAATACTATGTATTTGGAAATGTTGCATGAATTGCTTGGGTGTTGCTAGGGAATGCTTAAGGTGAGTGGGTAAATTGGGTGCATTACAATTGAACAACAATAAAGGGGTTGTGCGCTGCAGTAGGTGGAAAGCTATCTTTTTTGTATTTCTTTTCTTTTGGCAGATGCATTCATGTATTTCTTTCATTTGTAGTGCTTATCTGACTTGGTAAAATATAGTGTGCAATGGCAATGACACCAACTAGGTCATATTGAGGACAATGAGGTATATCTACTTATGTATGAATGATGAAATTAGATAATGAAGTATTAAGTATAGGGTTAGATAAAATGAAGGGTGGGGCACAATTTGCCAGGCACATGACGTGCCGTCATCATTCAAACATTATTCACATTAGAAAGCAGCTCTGTACAAAATATTATGAAAGCAACTCTGGTTTTCTACTCATTTGTTTCACTAGGCAATGGAGCTTTCCAGAAATAGTTGTTGATGACCATCCTTACTAGGTTATCTAGGCATTTCCAGTAGGAAAAGTCCTCTCTATGACCATCCTTCAAAACGACGTAAAAGCATTTGCTTTCCTGAAAACTACTATGTTTGCTAATCTGTAAAGTTGCATGTGAAGTTGCATTTCTTTGTTCTATTTTAACATGCTAGTATGCTACATGGATCTTTCCATCTTTTCTTATTATCACTTGATGAAGTTTAGACATATGACTTGTTTTCCTTATCGTTTTATCAGAAAATGGATCCGACTAAATGTTTTGAGACAGCCATCCATTTAGTCCAGGTACAGTATCTCATCAACTTAAGAATAACGATCGGATTCATGTAATGATGGTTAAGGCATAAACTAATCATTACTAAATTGTTCTTGTGTATTTGCAGGATTTGATTTCAATCCCACGATCATTCTACCGTCGTTGGGGACAAGAAATACCGCGTGTTGTGACTATTGAAGACAAATGCGGAAATCTGTTCAATGGGAATATAGTAATCCATGAGGATCGCCCATATTTTGCAACAGATACAAATGGTATCAGGGAGTTGTATTTGTTGTCCACTGGTGCAATGGCAAAGTTTAAGTACCTTGGGGGTTCTCGCTTCTACATGTTCATCCCTTTGGAAGATTGATGAGTTTTGATATTTTGATTAGTACTTATTGACTGTGGTGTGTTTTTATGTTTGATCGTTAATTAGTACATTATTAAACTTTTTTTTATAAACAATTATTAAACTTGCGTTAATTAATATATGTGTTTTCTTGATCATATTGACTGTGGTGTTTTGGATCGCTAGTACATCATATTTATGTTTTCTATTTATTTAAAAAAAATATTGGTGTATTTTGTTTATATCATAATTAAGTTACAGGAAAATTTGGTCGGTAGGATTAAGTTACAGGAAAATTTTTATAAAAAAATTCAAAATTTGCGACCGAAATAGAGACTGAATATCAGTCACCAAATTCGATTGCGACCAACCATACGACGACCGAAATATATAATTTTGTGACCGAAATATCGGTCGCAAAGTTGCGACCGAAATACAAATTCGGTCGCTAAACATTTAGCCACCAGGATTTCTGCTACCCCCTTAATTCGGTCGCTAATTCGGTCGCTACACAATATAGCAACCGAATTATCATGTTGAGAGACCGAAATCTTCGGTCGCTAAATAGGTTTTTTTGTAGTACGAACCAGGATAAATCGGTTTGCGTGTTCTTCTCATCTCTAAGCTCCATATACTTGTTATATGCACTTGTGTGTTGTGAATGAGTTTTAAGAACACTTGTTAACTTGAATCTTTGATCTACAATCTGTGTTAAACTTGTTATTACTTCTTATAATCCTTCTTAACATCATCACTTGTTCCATAACCTGATTCTTGGGAATTAAAATTGAGTGAAAACCAATTTTCTTTAAAGAAACATTGTTTTGCTTTAAATTGTTGAAAAAGTTTTCAATATCTCAATTCACCCCTCCCCCCTCTTGAGATCGTAGCCACTACCAACAATTGGCATCAGGGCTAAAACTCTTGTTACAAAGATTAATAGCTTCAAGATATGGCTACAAATGATATCCTGGGTGATGGGGCTTCACTCACTAGACCCCCTGCCTTTAATGGCTCCCAATACACGTATTGGAAAGAGAGAATGCTTATCTTTCTTGAGGCTGCAAGTTTAGATGTATTAGATGCTGTTGAAAATGGTCCCTATGTTCCATTTATTCTTGATGCCAAGGGAAATAAACAAACTAAACCAAAAGAAGACAGGAATGATGATGATAAAAGAAGAGTTGGTTATAATGCTAAGACAAAAAATACTATAACAGCTGCTTTGAATTATGATAAGTTTTTCAGGGTCTCCAATTGCAAAACGGCAAAGCAAATGTGGGATACTCTTCAACTCACTCATGAAGGAACCAACGATGTGAAAAGAGTAAGAATGAATGCACTAGTCCATGAATATGAACTCTTTCACATGAAGAATGGTGAGGAGATAGATGAACTGCAAAAGAGGTTTACACACATTGTGAACCAGCTAGAAGGACTCGGACATACAATCACATATGAGAAAAAGATTAACAAGATAATGAGATGTTTGAGTCGTGAATGGAAGCCAAAAATTACTGCAATTGCTGAAGCAAAGGATCTTGACACCATGCAGATTGCTACTCTATTTGGCAAGTTGAAAGAACACGAATTGGAACTCAATAGTTTGAAAAGTCATGAAGATAAGGAGAAAAAGAATAAAGGACTCTCACTCAAGGCTCATATCTCCAAAGAATCAATAGAAAGTGATGAAGATGAACACCTTGATGAAAGTGAAGAATCCGAAGAAGAAGACATGGGATTGCTTGTGAGGAAATTTAGAAGATTTATAAAAAAGAATAGAAAGAAGAAGCAATTCAGTTTTCCTACCAAAAAGAACACGAACAAAGGTGAAAGCTCTTCCTCAACAATCAAATGCTTTGAATGTGGAAAGCTTGGACACTACAAAAATGAATGTCCAAAGCTACAAAAGAAAGTAAAGTATGAGAAGAATGACAACAAAGAGAAGAAAGGAAGAAAGCCTAGAAGATCATACATAGCTTGGGAAGAAAATGATATGGATTCCACTAGTAGTGAATCTGAAAATGAAGAAGCCAACCTATGTCTCATGGCAAATCAACAAAGTGATAGTGAAACCGAGGTAAATGATTCTTCTCCTACCTATGATGAGTTACAAGATGCTTTTTTGATGAATTGCATGAATAATATGTTAAAATTGGTAAACAACTTATATCTTCTAGGAAGATCATCGCAAAACAATATAGTGACTCTGCATCTTTACAAATAAAGCTTAAAGAACTAGAAGCTGAAAATTCAAAATTACTTACATCTAGTTCAATTTGCACCAAATGCACTTCACTAGAAAAGGAAGTTGAAAAACTAAATACAACTCTATCTAAGTTTACTTTGGGTAGAGATAACTTGAATGCCATATTAGGACAGCAAAAGGGTGTGTATGACAAAGCTGGAATTGGATATAAGTCAATGGTACATGAAAAATCTTTTAAGAAGCTTTTTGTTGCACCTATTTCCTCAACTAGTCCTTTTGTTAAATGCTATTATTGTCTAAAGAAAGGTCATACAGCTTCTACTTGTAGACTTAGAAAGAACATTCATGTTGGCATTAAACAAATTTGGGTTCCAAAAGGAACTTATATTGCTACTAACACCAAAGGACCCAACCAGATTTGGGTACCTAAAGGAAAAGTATAAAAAATCTATTTTGTAGGTGTGTTTGAAGGTCAAAACCTCAAGCTGGTTTTTGGACAGTGGCTGCTCCAAACACATGACCGGAGACATCACAAAATTTATATCTTTCACTCCCAAGGAAGGTGGAAATGTCACCTATGGAGACAACAACAAAGGAAAAATTCTTGGTGTTGGAACAATAGGAAAAAGTCCAGAAATCAAGATTGAGAATGTTCTCTATGTGAAAGGGCTCAAACACAATCTACTAAGTATAAGCCAATTATGTTATAAAGGCTACAAGGTAAACTTTAACTCAAATTTGTGCGTGATCGAATCTATTCATAATAATAACACAAAATTGATTGGAAATAGAATCAATAACATCTATATGCTAGACTTAGACAATTTAATTACAAATGATGCATGTTGCTTAATTTTCAAAGAAGATGAAAATTGACTTTGGCATAGGAGAATAACTCACATTCATATGGATCACTTGAATAAATTGATTTCCAAAGAACTCTTAATTGGTTTACCCAATAAAAATTTTGTTAAAGAAGGCTTATGTGATGCATGCGAAAAGGGTAAACAAGTGAAAACCTCATTCAAGGCTAAAAACATCGTTTCAACTGGTAGACCCTTACAATTGCTGCACATGGACCTTTTTGGACCTTCCATGACAAAAAGCTTTGGTGGAAATCTTTATGCACTTGTAATTGTTGATGACTTCTCTAGATTCACTTGGACCTTTTTATTAGCACAAAAGAATGAAGCTTTTAAAGCTTTTAAGAAAATGGCTAAGGTTGCTCAAAATGAGAAAGACGTGAAAATTGTTTCAATTAGGAGTGACCATAGAGGAGAATTCCAAAATGAGGAGTTTGATAACTTTTGAAATGAACATGGTATAAAACACAATTTTTCTGCACCTAGAACTCCACAACAAAATGGAGTAGTTGAGAGGAAAAATAGGTCACTTGAAGAAATTGCTAGAACCATGTTAAGTGACTCTAATTTACCAAATTATTTTTGGGTTGATGCTGTGAGTACTGCATGTTATGTTTTAAATAGAGTTCTAATAAGGCCAATTTTGAAGAAAACTCCATATGAACTTTACAAGGGAAGAAAACCTAACATCTCTCATTTTCATGTCTTTGGTTATAAATGTTTTGTGCTAAATAATAGCAAGGATAATCTTGGGAAATTTGATCCCAAAGCTGATGAGGGTATTTTCCTAGGTTATTCATTAACTAGCAAAGCATATAGAGTGTTTAGTAAGTGTACTTTATCAATGGAAGAATTTGTTCACATAACATTTGATGAGTCTAACCCCAAAAGGTTGGGAAAGGATATTTTTTATGATGCAGAAACTCTTGAGGATGAGGTGAAATCTGATGAAGGAAAGGAGAGCAACAAAAAGGAAGATGAAGAGAGCAATAAAGAACCTCAAGCAGAACTTCAACAAGAAAATCTTCCTAAGGAGTGGCAAGCTTCAAAGAATCATCCCCTAGACAATATCATTGGTGAGATCACCAAAGGGGTAACCACTAAGAACTCTTTCAGGAATATTTGCAATACCATGACGTTTGTATCTCAAATAGAACCAAAATGTGTTGATGATGATATTAATAATGAACATTGGATGATTACAATGCAAGAGGAGTTAAATCAATTTAAAAGGAACAAAGTCTGGGATTTAGTTCCAAAACCCAAAAGTAACCAAATAATCGGAACTAAATGGGTGTTTAGAAACAAAATGGATGAGAATGAAATAATAGTAAGAAACAAGGCTAGACTAGTAGCTAAGGGATATAATCAAGAAGAAGGAATTGATTATGATGAAACATATGCTCCCGTAGCTAGATTAGAAGCCATAAGAATGCTCTTAGCCTATGCATGTATAATGAACTTTAAACTGTATCAAATGGATGTGAAAAGTGCCTTTTTAAATGGAATAATACAAGAGGAATTATATGTAAGCCAACCCCTGGCTTTGTTGACAGTGAGTTCCCAAATCATGTCTATAAACTGACTAAAGCCCTCTATGGACTCAAGCAAGCTCCTAGAGCTTGGTATGAGAGGTTAAGCAATTTTCTCCTAGAGAAAGACTTTAAAAGAGGAAAAGTTGATACAACACTATTTACTAAAACAAAAGCACACAATATCTTACTTGTTCAAATATATGTTGATGACATTATTTTTGGTGCTACTAATGAGTCTTTATGCAAGGAATTTGGTGAACTAATGCAAAGTGAATTTGAAGTGTCCATGATGGGAGATCTTACCTTCTTTCTTGGACTTCAAATTAAACAATGCCAAGATGGAACCTTCATAAGCCAAACAAAGTATTGCAAGGAACTACTAAAGAAGTTTGGAATCGAAAGCACAAAGGAAATGGGGGAGTTTGTAAGACTAAGCCCTCATTCATGTTTTGATGTATGACAAACAAAGTGTATTTTGCATAAGATTTTTAATCTTGACTACGTACTCATTTCGTGTTAAGCTGCATGCAAGATCACTCGTCCAACAAAGAAAAACAAGATGAAGTCCAACAAAGCAAAACAAGCTGACGTCCAACAAAGTAAAAAGCTGACGTCCAATGAACCACTTTAGAGCGCGTCCACTAAAAGAAACAGAAGAGCTTGTCTGCTGACATGGCACATTGAGCACGTCCACTGAAGTCTAACAAGATTCTTTCAGATAGAAACATATATTTTACTCTTCAATTAGACCTGGCTATCCTCTCAGATGGAAACAGTTATTTTTCGAGAAGGACGCAAACTCTACAAGAATCAACAGAATCTCATTTCAAGAACAAGAATCATGAAAGCAGATTTTATTAAATCAGATCCAAATCTGTTTTAAATGATCCCAACGGCTATAATTTGTCTTCTATATAAAGAGGGATCAAAGGAACACTTTTTAACACAACGAATAACAACAACTCAACTCATTCTGATTGTGAAAAACTACAAAAGATCCAAAAGTGCTTCATCTCTGAGAAAAGTGTGATATTAGTTAGAACTTCAATTTGTATAATCAGACTTTTAGAGTCTTACTTCTACTCAATTCTTTTCATGAATTAGTGTGACTAAGAGAGGGTATCTCTTAGGCTTGAACAAGGATAGAAGGGATCCTTGGGTATAGAAAAGCAAGTGTGCTTTCTGGTGAATTCTTGAGCAAGGCGGTTATCCTTGTGTTGCTGCAATTAGAATTTTGTAATTGCTGATTATAGTGGAGAAAACCACAGAGGTGTGGGACTGGATGTAGGCTTACCAGAGGAGGTAGCCGAACCAGGATAAATCGGTTTGCGTGTTCTTCTCATCTCTAAACTCCATATACTTGTTATATGCACTTGTGTGTTGTGAATGGGTTTTAAGAATACTTGTTAACTTGAATATTTGATCTACAATCTGTGTTAAACTTGTTATTACTTCTTATAATTCTTCTTAACATCATCACTTGTTCCATAAACTGATTATTAAGAATTAAAATTGAGTGAAAACCAATTTTCTTTAAAGAAACACTGTTTTGCTTTAAATTGTTGAAAAAGTTTTCAATATCTCAATTCATCCCCCCTCTTGAGATCGTAGCCACTACCAACATGCTCGTCCACTAAAGTGATACAAGCGCTCGTCTACTAAAGTGACAGAAGCGCTCATCCACTAAAGTGATAGAAGTGCTCGTCCACTAAAGTGACAGAAGCGCTCGTCCACACAAGTCTTTGGACTTGCTAAGATCTTATGAGAAGATCCGTCCAATGACGTGGCATATGGAGCTCGTCTACTAGCCCGTCCTAATATAAAATCTTAATGGCTAGATGGGCGCGGTTATTTTCAAGATGGACTCGAATTCTATAAGAACTAACATAATCTTATTTCAAGAACCAGAATCAAGAAAACAGATTCTGTTAAATCAGATCCAAATCTGTTTTGATTGATCCCAACGACTATAACTTGTTTTCTATATAAAGAGGGATCAAAGTAATACTTTTTTACGAATAACAGAACGATATCATATCATAACAATATATCAATACACATATCATTCATCATCTTTCTTGAGCTTATTGTGAAAAGAGTGTTTCGTTCTCATAAGTGCTTCAATTTGTTTATCTGACTATTGAGAGTTAGGAATCAATTTTTGTTTTTACTTTTTGATTGTAAAGAGAGAGGGAGTCTCTCTGAGTGATTAGGGTGAGGTATCCCTAAGGAAGAACATTGAGGCTCTTCACAAGAGTGTGGTATCTCGAGGTGAAGGAGTGCTCTGTGGTGTAAAAGTTTTTCAAGCTACCTGGCAAAGCTTGTGTGTTAGTGTGTGAGATCCCATAGGTGGAGTGGGGACTGGATGTGGGTCACAGTGGAGGTGACTGAACCAGGATAAATCTGGTTGTGTGGTATCTCTAAACTCAAACCCTTTAACTTCTATTTATGATCAAGAACCTGTGATTTTGATGTTTAAAGTTCAATATAATTTCTGTTCTTGATCTGTATAAACTATATTGAAACCTGAGTCTGATTGTAATCAAGACTGTGCTAACTGCGTTCAAAACTGAGTTGATCAAAACCATTCTTGATTGATGAAACTGAACTAATACTGAAACTGAAACCTGCAAGTTTGTTCTTGATTGTTGATGCTTGTATCTGAAACTTGCATAGCTTGTTCTTAATCTTTAAAGGTTTAATCAGTTTCTGCATTTTGTTATTATTAAGTTTTGAACCCGAACCTATTCTGAATTAATCTTTCCTATCTTCATCATCCTTCTATTCAAGATTTTATATAAACCTTTCTTCGATTTTGTAAAAGATCCCGAGGCCACAAATCCACAACTCTGATTTGAAAAGTTTTGTGAAAAGTTTTAAGAGGGAAATATTTTAAGAAAACTCAATTCACCCCCCTCTTGAGTCGTTGAAGCCAAAACAACATTGCCATTTCTCATTTCTGGTCTTCCCCTCATCACATTCAAACCTTCTGCATTGCTTTCTGTTTTGCCTTCTTGCCTTTTCTGAAATTCCTTTGTTCTGATAGAGGACTGCACTTCATCAAGTGTAATGGTTTGGTCTCTACCAAACAAGATTGCATACTTGAAATGTTCATAAGAACTAGGTAGAGCACTTAGAAGGATGAGTTCTTTATCTTCATCTTCTAGATATACCACAAGATTTTCAAGGTCATCAAGGATCTTGTTGAAATCAGCAATTTGCTCAGCTACCGATCTTTCTTCATTCCTCTTGAAAGAAAACAGTTGCTGCTTCAAGAACAGCTTGTTTGCAACTGATTTGGTCATGTAAAGTGATTCCAGTTTCAGCCATAAACCTGCTGCAGTAGGTTCCCTTGCAACTTCTCTTAGTGGCTTGTCTCCAAGGCATAGGATGATGATGCTTCTTGCCTTATCAACCAGTTCCTTCCTTTCTGCAACGGAGAGAGTTGTAGGTAGTGCAGATTCACCTTTGAGTGCATCACCAACCCTTTGTTGAACTAGAACAGCTTGCATCTTTATCCTCCATAAAACGAAATCATTTGTTCCAAAAAATTTCTCTATGTCAAACTTTGTTGATCCCATCTTCAAGCTTTCAATTCACTTTGTTCCAAGATTCCCCACATACGGCGCCACTTGTTAAAGTGAATCACTGAAAAACAGGACAAACACACAACGGAAACAACAACAAGAAACTAAACCAGAAACTTAAATTGCAGTAGTTAAATGAAGTTAAGAGGAAGATATGAACACCAAGCAATTAACGTGGTTCAGTCGGTGGGGCTTTGTTGTGACTCCGGCAAGTGTACCGGGTCGTCGCAAGTAATAAAAACACGGTAAGATTCTACCGAGGTCGAACACAAGGATTGGGTTACCAATTCGACTAAATTGTCAAGAAATCCGATACGTTGGTTAAGCAATAGAAGGTGGTTGAGAGAAAGAGATTGAGATTGCGAATTCAAGAATCGATTCAAATAACGCTACGGTGATTAAATTCAGAAATAAAAGCATCTAAGGTTTCGAATTCACCTACCCAATCATGCAAAGTACCCAAGTGATGATATTCTCCTCCCTACGTTCAATTTTAATGTCAACCGGACCCCTAAATTCTCCTAAATCCACTTCGTGCTCATTAGGACGTATTCGATGATTTGAGTTAATTACTTGCTAGGTCTCTTAACCCTAATCTCGAATTCTATTAATTCTTGTTCCCTATAGGTTGCATCGATCTCCTACTCACTCTCGTGCAATACTCGACCGATGTTCCCAATTCAAGTTCTAAAACGCGAATCGCCGCTAGGCCTCAACACGCTTAACTAGTCAATCACGCTAGCATATAATCGACACAATGAAAACAGAATTGGAAAACCATAATTGAATTAAAGGAGAGAGAGTTACATTACATGAACACTATGCTGCCATGGGTGGCTTCATCGATCCCCTAGACAAGAGGATTAGTTCCTCATGTCCGTAACAACAACGCACGTACAATCGGAATTCATCCTAAGCCTAAGAATTAAGAGAGGAGAAGAGGAGAAGAAACCCCAGAATAAGGATTACAAAAAATCTCTGAAAATTCTGATCCAAAAAGTCCTCTTTTCTGTTCTGATCTGCTCTATTTATAAGGAGGCCACGCGTCACGGCCGTGACGGTCATCACGGCCAGGCCGTGACGGCTTCTGCTTCTGGCGCACTTCTGGGATTTGAACATTCGCGACGCGAAAGATGTCTCGCGACGCGAGTCTTCTTGTCACGGCCCGTGATGTCAATCACGGCCAGGCCGTGATGTTCTCTGCCTTGTGTGGATTTTAGGTCACGGCCGTGATATACATCACGGCTAGGCCGTGATGGTCTCTGACTTGTATGGCTTTTAGGTCACGGCCGTGATATACATCACGGCTAGGCCGTGATGGTCTCTGATTCTGGTACTTTTCGGGAGTTCACACACTCGCGACGCGAAGGACGTCTCGCGACGCGAACCTTCCTGTCACGGCCCGTGATGTCAATCACGGCTAGGCCGTGATGGTCTCTGTCTTCCCAGATCTTCAAACTATCGCGGGGCGAGCCTCCTCTCGCGGGGTGAGAATCCCCAGAATGGCAATCTCCACTATTTGTTGACTTTCCTTAATTCTTAGAGCCTCACTTATGGACCTGAAAACAACACAAGCAACCACAAGCGTAATTCTTTCCAAAATAACCTAAAAACTACACAAAAGACGCAAAACGAGTCAAAGTCCAACTTAGGAACAAAACAAGGCAAATTTGGGCGAAAACGAGAGTAAACTCGAATAAATTGGCACATAAACCCTAGTTTATCTAGTCTTAAAACTAGATAAGCCAGAGGCTTATCAAAATACCCCAAACTTAAACCTTGCTTGTCCCCAAGCAAGCTTAAAACTCAAAAACGACTCAAGACTTGGCAAGCTTGAAAGATCTAATCAATTTCGCACACATTTCATGCAACTTTACAAAACAATTTTTCTTCTTTGATTCCCCCCTTTTTTTTATCAATGTAGTCCCCACATTCATCTACTTTAAACAATTGAGAAATTATCATTCATGCCATCATTACTCTAAGTTGAGGCTCAAAGATACACACAAAGGAAGATCACCTATTTCAAACAATTGCCTTCCTCACAAGGGCATTTAGTATTTCACTCATTCGCTCAAGTTTGTCTAGGCTTTCAACTTTTTCACTCAATTTCACTTATCAAGAGCACTTCCCATGAATTTGATTTTCATCTCAAACATAGTTCCCACGAAAACATGCATGCAACATCAAAAGGTCTTTTAAAGGTTGTAATGGGGCCTGGCTGAGGGTAGGATAATCAAGGATATTTAGGCTTAAGTCCCTAGGAACTAAGAGAGCATGAGCATTAAACACATTTTTCCACTCAAATTCCTTTCTTTCCATTTTTCATTTGGGCTCGGGTGACTACAACCTTTTCCTTGATATTATTTTTGTTTTGCCCCTTTTCTTTTGGCAATTTTTTTTTGTTTTCTTCTTTTCTTTTCTTTTCTTTTTGCCTTGGGTCAACCTTTATTTTCTTTTTCTCATCCCAATATGACACATACCTTGTAGCCACCCCAAACTTAGTTTCTCACAACCTTTCTCTTGCTCATTTCCATGCTCTCCTAATCCTAAGATTGGGTCAACATGGTTTTTCAGATTTTGGCTCGTAATGTAGGGTCATCAAGAAACAATAGGTCAATTGGGCTCAATTTGGCTAACTAGGGAACATGCATTAGGGATGGTTCATTTCAGGCCAAGTAGTTAATTCAAAGAAAATTGCCTAAATCATTTGATGCAACACATAAACATGCAAACCATATAGAGATTCAAGCAAATTCGGGAAAGTGCAACTTACAGTGATTCACACATTCACAAACAGAGTTGGAGGCTCAAATCCTCACCTGGACATTTTGCAAACTGTTTGACCGAGATACGATTCCTAGTGTGTGCACCCCCCTCACCCCAAACTTATCGTAAATCAAGCAATCATAATAAATCTCAAAGTTCAATTTTCAATTTTTAAGTGGGGATCAACTTTTCTATTATTAGAACTAAGGGGGAAATTATCAATGGTCAATATAATTCAAGCAATCCATCTATGCTTAATATAATTAAAATCCAACAAGCTTTCCGACACGACATTTCATACAAAAACTCTTGATCTTCTCAAATTATTCAAGAGTGACAAACAAAAACAAAACAAACAAAAAAAACAAAAACAAAAACAAGAGTGAGGAAAGGAGAGGGTACCTAGCTTGGGTTGCCTCCCAAGTAGCGCTTGTTTAACGTCCCGAGCCTGACTCAAGTCACCCCTAAGGGTTAATCCAAAAAAAACACTTGCTTTCCAGTTGGGATTGACTCCCCATGATAATGCTTCAACCTGTGCCCGTTCACCTTGAAGTTGCTAGAGGTCCCTTCTAATTCCACTGCCCCATGAGGGAAGACTTGTAGGATCTTGTATGGTCCAGACCATCTTGATTTCAGCTTCCCAGGAAAGAGCCTCAACCTTGAATTATACAGAAGCACCAATTGCCCGGGCTCGAACCTCCTAGGCAAGATGTGCTTGTCATGCCATGCTTTCGTCCGCTCCTTGTATATTCTCGCGTTCTCATAAGCTTGCATGCGGATCTCAGACAGCTCATTCAAGTCCAACAACCTCTTCTCTCCGGCCTTTGTCAAGTCAAAGTTGAGCTCCCTTATTGCCCAATAAGATTTCTCCTCCAACTCCACCGGTAGGTGGCATGCCTTTCCGAACACCAAATTGTAGGGAGACCTTCCAATTGGAGTCTTGAAGGCGGTCCTATAAGCCCATAGGGCATCATCCAATCTCCTTGACCAGTCCTTCCGTGAGGAGTTGACGGTTTTCTCGAGAATGCGCTTCAACTCACGGTTGGATACCTCTGCTTGCCCATTTGTTTGGGGGTGATAGGGAGTAGAGACTCTGTGCTTGACCCCATACTTCTCGAGAAGCTTATGCATTTGATTGTTACAGAAATGGGATCCCCCATCACTGATCAACACTCTTGGAACCCCAAACCTCGAGAAGATATTGCGCCTCAAGAAATCCTTGACTACCCGCGCATCATCTGTGGTTGTTGGGATTGCCTCCACCCATTTCGACACGTAGTCCACAGCCACCAAAATGTATTGGTAAGAGAAAGAGGGTGGGAATGGCCCCATGAAATCTATCCCCCATACATCAAAGAGCTCTACTTCGAGCATGCAATTCAAAGGGAGTTCATGCCGCTTAGAAATATTGCCAACCCTTTGGCAACGATCACAGTTTTCAACAAAGGTGTAGGCATCCTTGAAGAGCGTCGGCCAAAAGAAACCACTTTGAAGGATCTTTTCTACAGTCTTCTTTCCCCCATAATGCCCACCATAATCCGAGCTATGACAATGCCACAACACGTTTCCGATTTGGTCATGGGGAATGCATCTCCTGAGGATCCCATCCGAGCACTGCTTGAAGAGATAGGGGTCCTCCCACACATAATATTTTGCATCCGAGAAGAACTTCTTTCTCTGTTGATTAGTCCAACCTTGCGGAACCACATTTGAAGACTTGAAGTTGGCCATATCCGCGAACCAAGGAGGGGAATTTTCAATAAGTGCAAACAGCTTTTCATCAGGAAACTCTTCCTTGATGTCTAACAATTCCTCCTCGGTGTCGGGATTGAGCAACCTAGATAAGTGGTCCGCCACCCCATTGTCGGATCCCTTCCTGTCCTTAATCTCGAGATCAAATTCCTGCAAAAGAAGAATCCACCAAATTAATCTAGGTTTGGCCTCTTGTTTTGTCATCAAGTGTTTTATGGCCGCATGATCAGTGAAAACCACAATCTTAGACCCCACGATGTAGGATCTAAACTTATCCAAAGCAAACACCACAGCAAGTAGTTCTTTTTCAGTGGTGGAATAATTAGCTTGTGCCTCATTCAAAACCTTACTTGCATAATAAATGACATGAGCTAATTTTTCCACCCTCTGCTTTAAAACAGCCCCCACCGCATAATCACTAGCATCACACATGATTTCAAATGGCAAATTCCAATTAGGTGCAGTGATTATGGGTGCGGTGACAAGCATATTTTTCAAAACAGTGAAGGCATTTAAACAAGAATCATTAAAGTCAAAGGATACATCCTTCACAAGAAGGTCACAAAGCGGCCTTGCGATTTTGGAGAAGTCTTTGATGAATCTCCGGTAGAACCCGGCATGCCCCAAAAAACTCCTCACCCCCTTCACATTGGTTGGTGGGGGCAGCTTCTCTATCAACTCAATCTTCGCCCTGTCAACCTCAATCCCCCGTTGGGAGACTTTGTGCCCTAAGACTATACCTTCCTTGACCATGAAGTGGCATTTCTCCCAGTTGAGCACAAGGTTAGTCTCTTGGCACCTTTTAAGCACCAAGGTCAAGTTCTTCAAACAGTTGTCATAGGAGGTCCCAAAGACCGAGAAGTCATCCATGAACACCTCAATGCATCTCTCCACCATGTCCGAGAAAATAGAGAGCATGCACCTCTGGAAAGTAGCGGGGGCGTTGCACAATCCAAAGGGCATCCTTCTATAGGCAAAGACTCCATACGGACAAGTGAAAGCCGTCTTCTCTTGGTCTTGAGGATCCACCACAATTTGGTTATAGCCGGAGTAACCATCCAAGAAACAAGATGAGTACTCATATCCGGCTAACCTCTCAAGCATTTGATCTATGAAGGGGAGAGGGAAGTGATCCTTCCTTGTTGCTTCATTTAATCTTCTGTAATCGATGCACACTCTCCACCCCGTGATGGTTCTTGTGGGGATCAATTCATTGTTTTCATTGACTACCACGGTTGTTCCACCCTTCTTTGGGACCACATGAATCGGACTAACCTGATTCTGCTATCCGAGATTGGGTAGATGATTCCGGCATCTAAAAGCTTAATCACTTCCTTACGCACATCTTCTTTCATGATGGGGTTTAGCCGTCTCTGTGGTTGAACCACCGGCTTATAACCATCCTCCATCAAGATTTTATGCATGCATAGGGAAGGGCTTATACCTTTTAGGTCAGAAATCTTCCATCCAATGGCGGATTTGTGTTCCCTAAGAACTCTCAACAGCTTCTCCTCTTCATCCTTTTTCAAAGCATTGCTAATGATCACCGGATGTTGTCCCTCCTCCCCCAAGAATGCATACCTCAAGTGATTTGGGAGTTGCTTCAACTCCGGTGTCTTTCCATCTTCCTCATTGCCTTCCTTGTTGAGTTTCTCCTTTGCATATTCATCCCTTGGGAGAATTGGTAAGGCTTCCATCTGTTTCAAACATTCAAGATAGTCCTCATCCCCCAAGGGGTCTTCTTCCTCACTATCATCACCATGGGATTTTACCAACACTTGTGCAAGTGCAGAACCATGGGCTCCTCTAGTGGTCTCTTCCTTGACAATACCATCCACAAAATCCACCCGGTACACTTCCGACCTCTCCACAGGGTGCTTCATTGCTTCAAAGACATTGAAGACTACATTCTCATCTTGCACGCGGAGGGTGAGCTTCCCTTGTTGCACATCAATCAAAGCACGCCCTGTGGCCAAGAAAGGCCTCCCCAATATGAGAGGGATCTCGGCGTCTTCATCCATATCAAGCACCACAAAATCTGCCGGAAATATGAATTTGTCCACCTTCACTAGCAAGTCTTCGACAACCCCATAGGGGTATTTGATGGAGCGATCGGCCGATTGGAGTGACATCCGTGTATCCTTGGCTTCCTTAATCCCCAACTTCTTCATCATGGAGAGGGGCATCAAGTTGATGCTTGCCCCTAGATCACATAATGCCTTCCCTATATTCATCTCCCCAATAGTACACGGTATCGAAAAGGAACCGGGATCCTTCAACTTTGGAGGGAGTTTTCTCTGAAGAATGGCACTACACTCCTCGGTCAAAGCAACCGTCTCCTCATCCACAATTCTCCGCTTCTTGGTGAGAAGCTCCTTCATAAACCGGGCATATGATGGCATTTGTTCCAGGGCTTCCGCAAATGGGATGTTAATTTGAAGCTTGCGGAAGACATCAAGGAATCTGTTGAACTGTTTATCCTGTTGAGGTTTCTTCAATCTTTCCGGATATGGTACCTTCATGTAGGACGGGAGGTCCTTGGGCTCTACCCACTTCTTTCTACGGAACTCTTCATCTACAAGCTTTAACCTCCCTCCTTGCTCCGGTGCCTTACCTCTTTCAAACTCCTCTTCTTTCTCAGGCTGTTCTTCCCCAATATGTGGATGGTTCGAGACCTCAACTTCCGGAGGACTAGGTGCGCCCCTGTTAGATTCCAACACTCTACCACTTCTAGTGGTCACGGCATTGCACTGGCTCTTAGGGTTGTTCTCGGTGTCACCCGGGAGAGTGCCCGGAAGACGCTCATTAAGTTGCTTCGCGAGTCGTGATATTTGTGTCTCCAGTTTCTGAATTCGCGATCTGTGTGAGTCGCCAACTTGTCAATGGCAGTGTTCACCTTCTCAAAAGATGTGCTGTAAAGGTTGACAACTTCTCAAAAGCCATCTCCCAAGGTTGTCTTCCACTATCTCGTCGGTTCTGTAATCGATTAGGCCCCTAAGAGCTCTTGAGTATTGCTTCGCTAAATGCCAATGTTCGGTCTCGAGACCCTGTTGAGGTTGTTGCCAATTCCGTTGCGAATGTTGTTGGCCGGCTAGACCACCATTAACATCACTCCAAGCAAATCCCGGATGGTCTCTTCTCATGTAGCCCCTATTCGATTCCGATTGTTCCTCCGATAGTTGTTCAGGGGCACGATGATCATAAAAGTTGTGGCATGAGTCCACATGTTCTCGAGGGAAGTTGAATGGACAGTTTCGAGTGTCATGATCTCCATTACAATTACTACAACCTGGAGGCATTCCCTCGTGTATCACATTAGCCTTCTTGTTCTCTGACAAAGCCACCACTTGCATCTTCAATGATTTGACTTGCTCTAGAATGGCTTCCATTGTTCCAGCACTGACCCCACTTGAGTTTTCCCTACCACGGCTGTAATCATTATATGACATTTTCTCCAATAATGCCCATCCATCCTCAGCTGATAAATATGAGAAAGAACCGCCAGCTGCGGCATCACAGTTCATCTGATAGCGTCCCCTCAACCCATTAAAGAAGTGCTGAACTTTTGAGACCGGGTCAAAGAACGCTGAAGGGCATCTTCTCAATAAGCCATTGTACCTCTCCCAAGCTTCATTATATGTTTCATCCTCCGTTTGCCTAAATGAAGTGACGGCTATTCTTGCTTGTGCCGCCTTCTGAGGAGGAAAGTATTTGGTTAGGAACTTCGTGCCATTTGCTCCCATGTTCGATCTTGTTCCTATCCAAATCATCAACCCAATCGCGAGCGACATCCCTAAGAGAAAGAGGGAAAAGCCGCAAGCGAAACTCATCTTGAGAGACTCCCCTGGTCTTCTGCAAGTCACAAGCTTCAAGGAAGCGAGTGATGTGTCTATGAGGGTCCTGTTTGCCACTCCCATCAAACCGATTTTCCCGAGCTGAAATGTGACACATGCTTCAACTCGAAGGAGTCTCGTGTTCAGGTTGCCCCTCACAATAGAAGAGTCACAATCTCCCAAGCTTGGTAGATCGTGCTCAAGAGAGGCTTGTAACGAGGAGGAGGAGGAGGAGGATTTTCTTCACCATGCCTTCTATTTTAATTGCTTCCAACCTCTTCCTTTCTCTGGCCTCTTTTCTTAACTGCCGCTCGGTCCTGGTGATCTCGAAATCAAATAGCAAGTCCTCTTGTAGGAGGGTACCTCGCATACAAAAACAGGCAAAGACCAAGTGGAATCAAAGAAGCAGAGAAAAATAATAACAATTAAATAAAAGAAAATAAAAAAACTAAAAGTCAGCTTAACCAAACAGCCGAATTTCCTAAAAATTAGGAAAATTGGTTGTGCCAATCCCCGGCAACGGCGCCAAAAACTTGTTGTGACTAGAACAGCTTTGAGTGCAGATTCACCTTTGAGTGCATCACCAACCCTTTGTTGAACTAGAACAGCTTGCATCTTTATCCTCCATAAAACGAAATCATTTGTTCCAAAAAATTTCTCTATGTCAAACTTTGTTGATCCCATCTTCAAGCTTTCAATTCACTTTGTTCCAAGATTCCCCACATACGGCGCCACTTGTTAAAGTGAATCACTGAAAAACAGGACAAACACACAACGGAAACAACAACAAGAAACTAAACCAGAAACTTAAATTGCAGTAATTAAATGAAGTTAAGAGGAAGATATGAACACCAAGCAATTAACGTGGTTCAGTCGGTGGGGCTTTGTTGTGACTCCGGCAAGTGTACCGGGTCGTCGCAAGTAATAAAAACACGGTAAGATTCTACCGAGGTCGAACACAAGGATTGGGTTACCAATTCGACTAAATTGTCAAGAAATCCGATACGTTGGTTAAGCAATAGAAGGTGGTTGAGAGAAAGAGATTGAGATTGCGAATTCAAGAATCGATTCAAATAACGCTACGGTGATTAAATTCAGAAATAAAAACATCTAAGGTTTCGAATTCACCTACCCAATCATGCAAAGTACCCAAGTGATGATATTCTCCTCCCTACGTTCAATTTTAATGTCAACCGGGACCCCTAAATTCTCCTAAATCCACTTCCGTGCTCATTAGGACGTATTCGATGATTTGAGTTAATTACTTGCTAGGTCTCTTAACCCTAATCTCGAATTCTATTAATTCTTGTTCCCTATAGGTTGCATCGATCTCCTACTCACTCTCGTGCAATACTCGACCGATGTTCCCAATTCAAGTTCTAAAACGCGAATCGCCGCTAGGCCTCAACACGCTTAACTAGTCAATCACGCTAGCATATAATCGACACAATGAAAACAGAATTGGAAAACCATAATTGAATTAAAGGAGAGAGAGTTACATTACATGAACACTATGCTGCCATGGGTGGCTTCATCGATCCCCTAGACAAGAGGATTAGTTCCTCATGTCCGTAACAACAACGCACGTACAATCGGAATTCATCCTAAGCCTAAGAATTAAGAGAGGAGAAGAGGAGAAGAAACCCCAGAATAAGGATTACAAAAAATCTCTGAAAATTCTGATCCAAAAAGTCCTCTTTTCTATTCTGATCTGCTCTATTTATAAGGAGGCCACGCATCACGACCGTGACGGTCATCACGGCCAGGCCGTGACGGCTTCTGCTTCTGGCGCACTTCTGGGATTTGAACATTCGCGACACGAAAGATGTCTCGCGACGCGAGTCTTCTTGTCACAGCCCGTGATGTCAATCACGGCCAGGCCGTGATGTTCTCTGCCTTGTGTGGATTTTAGGTCACGGCCGTGATGGTCTCTGACTTGTATGGCTTTTAGGTCACGGCCGTGATATACATCACGGCTAGGCCGTGATGGTCTCTGATTCTGGTACTTTTCTGGAGTTCACACACTCGCGACGCGAAGGACGTCTCACGACGCGAACCTTCCTGTCACGGCCCGTGATGTCAATTACGGCTAGGCCGTGATGGTCTCTGTCTTCCCAGATCTTCAAACTATCGCGGGGCGAGCCTCCTCTCGCGGGGCGAGAATCCCCAGAATGGCAATCTCCACTATTTGTTGACTTTCCTTAATTCTTAGAGCCTCACTTATGGACCTGAAAACAACACAAGCAACCACAAGCGTAATTCTTTCCAAAATAACCTAAAAACTACACAAAAGACGCAAAACGAGTCAAAGTCCAACTTAGGAACAAAACAAGGCAAATTTGGGCGAAAACGAGAGTAAACTCGAATAAATTGGCACATAAACCCTAGTTTATCTAGTCTTAAAACTAGATAAGCCAGAGGCTTATCAGGCTTACATCCATGGGAAGGGATCAAGAATATCCAATATGAAAGACTAACCAAGTACAAGATCAAGCTAGTGTTAATAGAAAAATTCCATGGCCCCTTGCTATACACTGTTGAGAAAATAGAAAACAAGAATCCCAAGCTTTCACTACTCTATCTTCACACACCCTTGATCTCTCACACTCTATCTTTCTTTAGCTCACATGAATAGAGAATTACAAACAAAATATCTCCCAATCTACTTTCTATATTCTATATCCATAGCTAGAACTATATATAGATATATATATATATAGATCTTCAGTGACTTGAGTTGCACATGCCCCTTCCAATTTTTCAGCTGCTGCAGTTAGTTGTAATAGACTTGTAACAAACTCCAGAAGCAAAACTAAAAGCTTTAACTCCTTTGTAACTGATTTTGAGACATCCTTTAACAACTAGAAAAGCTTGTAGGCCTAGATCTTGGACTTGAGATCATTTTACAAAAATTGATTCGTCAAAACCACCCAGAGCATCGTGTAATTGATGTGGGATTTAATATGCATGTGATTCACATAAAAATGGTACGAGTAATCTAAGAAATCATTTGTTGCATCAATGTAAAAAGTTTCCCAAAGAGTCTCAAGATCCTACTCAACAAACTCTTACCCTTCAACAATTGAAAAAAGAAAATGGGAAAACTGGTAGTGCTCTTGCTAGTGTTCATTTTGATGCTGATGCATTTAGGCAAGCTTTAGCTAGGATGATAATTATGGATGGGTTACCTTTTAAGTTTGTTGAGGGAGAGGGATTTCGTTATTTTATTTGTATTGTGCAACCTAAGCTCTCAATTCCGGGAAGGATTACAATTACTAGGGATTGCTGGAATGTTTAAACAAATGAGAAACATAAGTTTAAAAGTATGTTTAATCAAGAAAATCAAAGTGCCAGTCTCACAACTGATTGTTGGACATCTGTGCAAAATTTGAGTTATCTTTGTCTTACTACACATTTCATTGACAAAGGATGGAAGTTGCATAAAAGGATTCTTAATTTTTGTCCAAATATGAATCACAGGGGAGAAACAACTGGTAGAAAAATTGAAAAATGTTTGGATGGTTGGCTAATAGATAGAGTTTTCACCATTACGATTGATAATGCTAGTTCAAATGATGTTGCTCTCTCTTACTTGAAAAGTAGAATGGAGGATTGGAATTCACATCCATTAAAGGGGAACATTTGCATGTTAGGTGTTGTGCACATATTTTAAATCTTGTGTTCAATGATGGATTGAAGGAAAAGCATTCTTCAATTAGTAAGATTAGGAATATAGTTAGATACGTTCGTGCATCTCCTGGTCGCATGGATAGGTTTAGAACTTGCATCAAGGAAGCTAGGATACAAGACAAGTGTATTATGCAGTTGGATGTTCCCACTAGGTGGAACTCCACCTACCTTATGCTTGAAAGTGCATTGAAGTTTCAGAAGGCATTTAAGAGATTGGGTGAGAAGTGTGCTGAATTTGTGATGATGCAAGGTGGTATCCCAAATAATGATGATTGGGATAATGCAAGGTACTTTGTTAAATTCCTGAAATTTTTTTATGATATTGCTAAGAAGGTGTCAGGTTCAACTTTTGTAACTTCTTCTCAATATTTCAATGATCATTGTTTGATATTTTTTACATTCAAGAAATGGATAGGGAGTTCTGACCCATTTCTTGGAAGTATGACTCAAAAAATGAAAGGTAAATATGATAAGTATTGGGGGAATGTTAAATATATGAATATGTTGATCTTTATTGCTATGGTGCTTGATCCTCGAAATAAGTTTCATTTTGTTAAGTGGGGCTTGGACAAGACTTGTGAGAAGGATGTTGCTGATTATTTGTGTGAAAAGGTAAAGGAGACATTATACAAAATGTTTGATAGCTATAGGCTTTTTGCTAATCAAGGTCAGAATAAAAATTCTACACAATCCTCTCATGAGATTGAAATGGAACTTGATGCATCTGGTGATTTACTTGCTATGCAGTTTGAGAAAGACATGAATATTAAGGAGACTATGAATCAAAATGAAGTGGATTTCTATCTCATGGAGGTTAGAGAAGAAAAGTAATACTTTTGACATCTTAAACTGGTGGAAGATGAATTCCACAAAATATCCTATTCTTGGTCAAATTGCTAGAGATGTATTGGTCATGCCTGTGTCTACTATTGCCTCAGAGTCCGCTTTCAGCACCAGAGGTAGAGTGCTTAATTGTTATAGGAGCTCTCTTACACCAAAGATGGTTGAAGCTTTAATTTGTACACAAAATTGGTGTCGCTCCTCCCCCATTGTCAACGGATGTTGAAGAGCTCGTGGGGGACTTAGAGAAGCTGGAAGTAGGTATTTATTGTTGTATTTTATTTATTAAACTTAATCACAGTTGTTTGTTTTGTGTAGCTTTCTCATTGATATTGATTAATATATTTTATACATTTTCAGAACTTGCTCCAATCCCACAACGGACTGTGGAGGAATCTGATATTGACTTTGATTTGTTGCTGCACTTGGAGTTGATTAGTTCAAATGATGTTGCTGTCTGGTAAATGGTATGATCATATTTACATTGTACTCTCATATTTACCAACTAAATGCATGAGAATATGATGTTTTTAATTTCCTGTATTTGTACTTTTGTTTTGCAGATAATGGCTAGGAGAAAACAATGTGGCTGGGAGCTTGAACATGGTTGGGATCATGGTTGTTATTGTATTTTTTAACTTTAAATTTAATGTATGTTGTTAACTTTGGAACTTTGGAGCAAGAACATGATTGTATGTTTATTTTTTGGATTTGAGAATTTGGATTTAGAATGGCTGTTTAAGCCACTGATTGGTTTTTGCACTTTATTTTTTATGTATATTTGGTGGCCTTTCATTCACTCCAAGCCACTGTTTTTTAACGTAATGGCAGATTATATGCAAGGTGCAATGCGCCTGATATTATGGCACTTCTTGATGCGGGTGATTTTTTAAAGTGCATACGACAGATTATATGCACATATGGTTTTACACGTTAACGTAATAGGTACATTCATTTTGGCCTTTCATTCACTATATTCATTTTTGCATTTTTTTGCAGTTTATTTAATGTAATGTAAATAAGTAATGATGTGAGATTAAAAGTTGATTCAACCGAACCGATCCAAACAGCATTTAATTGGATCGGATCGGATCATATATTTTTTAAGAAGTCATCCAAATCGAACCGAACCGCATTCGGATCGGATGACTTTTTCTCTCAAAACCGATCCAAATCGAACCGCGAATTCCTTCATTGATCAATAATATTTTCTTTCAAATATTTAAATTAATTATAATGAAAGTATCAAATTTAAAACATGATTTAAGGGATATACACTAACAATGTAAAAAAGTTTTACACTGAGACATCCTGATGTCCCATCAAAGAAAACTCATAGTTATTAAGAACCTAATCGTATTATTATCGTTAAGCGGATAATTGGAAACGGCGGAAAAATAAAAACTTTAAATTAAACAACTATCATACAGGTATATCAACATATATATACATACATGCATCCATATATATATATATATATATATATATATATATATATATATATATATATATATATATATATATATATATATATATATATATATATATATATATATATATATATATATATACACGTCACATCATGGTACAGTACTGTAAGGGGAATCCCATCAGTAGGATCCCAATATATACAAACTGGTACAAACTGATATAAACAAAAGAAGATAAAACGCCTCAAAAAAATGCATTGGTCGTTGACTCTCTACTCAACTACTCGGGTCCACTGCTCATCCTCCATCATCTGGCTCATAAGGGGTTCCATCTAGCTCCTCCATAGCTGGCTCCTCCACCAAGTCTTCTTATAGCGATCATATAAATAAAACATACACGATAGCAAGAAGAAAAGGGAAAAGAAACTATTTAACGTCAAATGTGAAAAGGGTTTAGCAACATTTAATTCTATAATAGCACACTAAACATTCATCTCCAAATATATATATATATATATATATATATATATATATATATATATATATATATATATATATATATATAACACAACCATCCTCAATCTACATCTAAGATTTTTCCTCTACCCTCTATCAACATTAGCAATGCAAATGTTGTATGAATCATCTCATCAGGTATCGGACATATCCGGATATCCAACACAATGACACGTCCCAGAGGCCCCGGCGCACACCCTCGTCCGTGGATGGAGGATGCCCATGCAAAGCAATGACACTATAGCTACATAATCCGGTGCACACCTCTGAACCACGGCCAGGGTGCTCATGCAACACATGAACTATAGCTGCAACTAAAATGAAATAATGTCTGGGACGGTTCACCGTTAGCCTAAACCCCGGGAATTCTCCCTCCGAGGAATAGACCCCACACGACCATGTTTCAGGTCCACCAGACCATGTTTCAGGTCAACCATATCACAGACCACGTTTCAGGTGACCCCCTAGTGGCCTAACTGTTCATCATAATCTCATAGATAACCTCAATAATAATCCCATCTCATCAATCTCATCATCGTCATATCACAATAATTATCTCGGTTAGGCACTGCTAGTACATATAGAATGAATTCCCCAATACATCATCATATATCAACATAACTTATCCCTTAATCAACCTCTAAGCATAATCATAACACTCATCACATCATACCATCATATCATCAAAATCATCATCAATACCATTATGTCATAAAATCATCATTTCATTCATAACATCATTTCCAAAATAATCATTATTACCAATAAAAATAATAATAATAATAATAATAATAATAATAATAATAATAATAATAATAATAATAAAATAACATGTTCATAAAATAATTGCACGCTCATAACATCATTATCCATGCATTACCAATCCCAAACCAACCAGTCAAATCAGTCAAAGCTGGCAATCATTATATAGTAAAATAATATATTTTAGACGTAGCGGCGATAAACGCACAATTTCCATATCATCATTGGTACCACTAGGTAGTCCCCAATATGATATAGATATTATCCGTTACTCGCTCTCATGTAGGGTTTCGGTCGTCCTACGCCATTATGGAATTAAATGTAACCGCGCCATTTCCGACGTGAAATGGTTTCTTTCCCCACCTGAAGAACATACGACCTCGGAAACGCTACGAGATCACTCCTACTCGAATCCTCTCGAATCTACCTCACACTGAACGAGGTCCCCGAATCTCTGATATCCCACCTAAACATCACATTTTGAAAGACACAAAATAAGAAACTCAAAATCTACAGCAAACACCCTAAAATCAGCCACTATTTAGGCTCTATATCACACAATCCAGAGATTTGTTTAAAAATATGAACGGTGAGAATAAATAACTACCTTTCCTTTACCTTCCCCAAAAATTTTAGCTCGATCCAACGGTGAACGAGGCTAGGATGAACCTTCCAAGGTGACTGGTCAGGAGCTACTCGGGTTGAGTTTCTCTCCTTCTTCTGAGTTAAATAACTCACTTTGGAGATTATGTAGAAGTTTAAACCTATGGATAAGAAATAATATCAACTCAGAACCTCTCTATAAAATTTCAACACGATCTAACAGTGGAAGAAGGTGGGGGGTGAAGGATTTACAAAAGCTACTCCAACCAAGCTTCAAAGCTTCCAACAATGGTTGTGTTGTACTTTGGGAATTTTCTTCTCCAACTCTTCTTTCTCTTGCTGTGTGAAAGTGAGAAGGAAGTGAAGTCTGATCACTCTTCTTTCACTTAGCTAATGTATTGGTTTTGTTTAGATGACTTAAGTGGCTTTTAGGTAACTTAGTGGAATACATGTGTCAATAGGAGGTTATTTAGGTGGGTTAGTGGGCTAGGTGTCACATAGGTAGCATGGTTAGGTGTCTTTAAGTTAGATTAGTGGAGTCCAAGTGTCCCTTGGTGGCAGCCACACCCATGCAACCTTCCCTCTTAGTGACACGTGTCCAATTGTGACATGTGTCATCCATACATGTTGCCATGTGTTGTCCTATCAGAACAACCGGGTATTTTCTTCCGCATTTTCCCATGTAACCTATTTTTAGGATATTCTTTTGTATTATTTTAGGTTACTCCTAAGACCTATTGTACTCAGGCCCGACCTATATTAATATTTCGACTCTCAATTAATTAATCAATCACAAAACACCCGGTTTGTGTTTCTTTTCGTTCTGGACCCGTTCAACGTCCGATTGACCTCAAATTTGAGATATAGGCTCATCAAGACCTAATAAACAACCTCAAACCATCAAAATGCCTAATCTTATCCCTAACTCCAAATTTCTTATTTCACACTCATACGTCTTAAAGACGATAATCAGGGAAAAACCCTAAGTTGTTATTACGTTCAAACTCACTCAAGATGATTGCGTACTTTCCATGCAAGGGTCTCTAAACCTTAGATAACATCTCAACTATATAATTCAAGACTTAAACATAATCCTCTTACGTAAACAAAACATGAAATTACGGATGTTACATTTCTACCCCCCTTAAAAGAAATTCTGTCCTCGGAATTTACGTACATGAAAACAAATGGGGGTACTACTGCTGCATGTCTGCCTCACGCTCCCAAGTAACATCTCCTGTGATATCATCCCAAATGACCTTAACCAGGGGAATCTGTTTACCACGGAGTTCTTTAATCTCTCTATCTGCAATCTTAATCGGTAAAGCCTCATATTCTAGATTCTCTCGGAGTTCTATGGACTCAGGCTCAATGACATGAGAAGGATCTGGATAGTATTTTCTCAGCTAGGAAACATGGAAGACATCGTGAAGGTTGGAAAGGTTAGGCAGTAAGGCTATATGGTAAGCTACTGGACCAATTCGTCGAAGAATCTGAAATGGTCCAACGAATCGAGGAGTGAGCTTTCTAGAATTTATAGCTCTGCCAATTCTGGTCTTCGGAGTGACTCTCAAAAACACGTGATCACCTTCTTAGAACCCTAAGGGTCTCCTCCTCTTGTTATTGTGCTCATCTGCCTATCCCGTGCTTCCCTTATTTTCTCTCTTATTTTCCTGACTTGTTCCGTGGTTTGCTGTTCCACATCAGGACCCAACACTTGGCTCTTGTCAGTCTCATACCGACACAATGGAGTCCTACACTTTCTCCCATACAGAGCCTCATATGGAGCCATCCCGATACTGCTGTGGAAACTGTTATTGTAAGTGAACTCAATCAAAGGTAGGAATTCATCCCAACTACCAACATGTTCCAACACACAAGCTCTTAAAAGATCCTCCAATGATTGAATTGTTCTCTCTGACTGTCCATCCGTCTGAGGATGATAAGAAGAACTCATCCTCAGCTTTGTTCCCAAAGCATTGTGTAACTGTCTCCAAAGTCTAGATGTAAACCTAGGATCTCGGTCGGAGACAATACTTGACAGCACACCGTGCAACCTCACTACTCCCTTGATGTAGATCTGGGTCAACTTCTCAAGACTGTAACTCTCACCAATAGGTAAGAAGTGAGCACACTTCGTTAACCTATCGATGATAACCCAAATCGCATTAAACCTCTTTGGAGTTCGTGGTAATCCAACCACAAAGTCCATAGCGATACTATACCACTTTCATTCTGGGATATCTAAAGACTGTAACAAACCTGTGGGTTTCTGATGTTCTATCTTAGCTTTCTGACAAACCAAACATGATAGAACATATCCCACCACTTCTTTCTTCATCTTTGGCCACCAAAACATATTCTTCAAGTCTTGGTACTTCTTGGTGGATCCTAGGTGAAAACTCAGCTTACTCTTATGTGCCTCCTATAAGATCAACTTCTTAATCTCTACGTCCTCGGACACACATATCCTATCCTTAAACCTCAATACCCCATCGGGTCCTCTCCTAAACTCTGAAACCTTACCCTTATCTATGCCTCGACTCACTTCTTGCAAATATTCATCATGCACCTGCTTAATCCTAAGGTCTCTCAAAACTCATTACTGATGGTGATCATACCTACGCACATTCTATCCTCAGTCAAATCCATACCTAGGTTCATATCTCTAAACTGTTCAAGAAACTCCATTTCTTTCACCATCATTACGGACACATGCAAAAATTTCCTACTTCGTGCATCCACAACTACATTTTCTTTTCCAAGATGGTATTGAAGATCAAACTCAATCCTTAATGAATTCCATCCATCTACGCTGCCTCATATTCAGCTCATTCTGATCAAATAAATACTTAAGACTCTTGTGATTTCTGAACACATTAAACTTAGCTCCATAAAGATAGTGTCGTCATATCTTCAACACGAACACTATGGTTGCCAGGTCCAGATCATAGGTCGGGTAATTCCTTTCATGAATCCTCAGCTGTCGGGAAGCATAAGCCACGACTCTTCCCTCTTGCATCAAAACACAACCCAAACCTTGATATGACGTGTCACAGTACACGTCAAACTGTCCTAAAGGATCTGGTAATGTCAGCACTGGAGATGTGGTCAACTTCTCCTTTAGCTTCTGAAAGCTCCCTCAAACTTTTCCGTCCAAATGAACGTCGTACCCTTTCTTGTTAACTGCATCATAGGTAACGCAATCTTTGAGAAACCCTCGATGAACCTCCTGTAGTACCCGGATAAACCTAGAAAACTCCTCACCTCACTCATTGACTTAGGGCTCTCTCACTTAATCACTGCCTCTACTTTAACTGGATCCACTGCTATCCCTTCCTTGTTGATTATATGACCTAGGAACTATACTTCCTCTAACCAAAAATCACACTTGGATAGCTTAGCATACAGCTGCCTATCTCTCAGCACCTGTAACACAACTCTCAGATGTTCCTCGTGCCCTTCCCGGCTACGGGAATAGATAAGAATATCATCTATAAACACCACAACAAACTTGTCGAGGAACAGTCTAAAGATCCTGTTCATGTAATCCATGAACACCGCTGGAGCATTAGTTACACCAAAAGGCATAACTAGGTACTCATAGTGTCCATACGTCATCCTAAAAACGGTCTTAGGTATATCTTCCTTCTTCACCCTAATCTGATGTATCCTGATCTTAAATCTATCTTAGAAAACACTGAAGCTCCCTTCAACCGATCCATCATATCATTTATCCTAGGCAACGGATATTTGTTCTTGATTGTAACCTTGTTTAATTGCCTATAATCTGTACACAACCTAGAACTTCCATCATTCTTCCTCACGAACAAGACCATTTATCCCAAGGTGACACACTCGGTCTGATGAATTCCTTCTTCATCATATCGTCTAGTTGTTTCTTTAACTGTGCCAACTCCACGGGTGACATCTGATACGGAGCTACTGATATAGGTCCGGTCCCTGGTATGAGATCTATGGCGAACTCCACCTCCCTCTCTGGTGGCAAACCTGGAACATCATAAGGGAAAACCTTAGGAAACTCTCTCATGGTAGGCAAAGAATCTATACTCGGAGTCTCCTTAGCTTCCAAAGAGAAAAGCATCACATATTGCTGAGAATCGTCAATCCTCATAGCTGCTCCTTCAATGGCAGATACTATGCTAGGAGGCTTAAGAAAAGATAAGGTCTTTTGGGCATAGTCTAACACTACATGGTTAGCCGAAAGCCAATTCATGCCAAGGATAACATCTATCTGTTGCATAGGCAAACATATGAGATCTACAAGAAATGTCCTATTTTCAACCACTATAGGACACTGTAGGCAAACATACATAGTGATCAAAGGATCACTGGTAAGGGTAGATACTGTCAAAGTATATGGTAGTTGAGAAACGAGTAAATGTAAATGATCCACACACTCATGCGAAACAAACGAATGTGTTGCGCCTAAGTCAAACAACACATACGAGAGTCTGCCAGATAGTAAACACATACCTTGAATAAGATCTGCAGATTGAGAGGACTCAGATCCTCTCACCGTAAACACTCTCCCCGTGGCCTGAGGTTTGGTCATCTGTCGTCCTGCCACTGGAACTCCTCTCCCAGCTCCACCTCTAGAACTAATGGCTCCTCTGCTGGCAGCTGGCTGCTGCGGTACTACTCTTTGCTGGAAATCCCTAGCAAAATGACTTGGTTTGCCACATATGTAACAACCAGATCTATCTGTACAGTCTCTGATATAATACGGACCTCCGGGTCTGAAACATACTGGGCCCCTCTACTGCTGGCCCTCTCTGCTAACTGGTGCTGGTGGTGCAGATGTCTGAGCACTCTGCCCAGGTCTAGTGTATGGCCCTCTCCTCTACTGAGAACCTCTGTCCCCTCTCCTCTGATGACATGCTCGAGTAGGACCCCCACTACGCTGTTGTCTCTACTCTGCAGCCTGTCTCCGATCCATACTCTCAATAGCACTGGCCCTCTCCACCATCTTTGGAAAGCTCAAAATATCTAGGGGCACTATAGCCCTCCTCAAATCGTGTCGTAAACCCTCCTCAAATCTTCAGCATATCCAATCCTCATCCGGAAACCTCTCGTAAAACTCATAAAACTGATTCAGGGCCTCGAATCTAGCCGCATAATCACCAACAGACCTATCTCCCTGCTGGAAACTCATGAACTCTCTCTCCTTCTCGCGTCTGACTAACCATGGGAAGTACTTCTTGAAGAAACACTCTCTGAATAACTCCCATCTGATCAACCTTTCCTCGGCCTCAGGCAATCTCCTCTTGCTTCTCCACCATGACTCGACCCCTCCGGTCAGCGTGAAGGCGGCATAAATCACCTTCCTATCATTTCTGCATCGCATGGTGTCAAAGATCTTCTCGAGCTCTTGTAGCCACCACTCTGCTCGTTCTGGATCATACTCTCCTCCAAACAATGGTGGCTTACCTTTGAGAAAGGTAGCCAATCCTGCATCATCAGCCTCCTCGGCTCTCTTCCCATCCTGTCGCCCCTGCATCTCTGCCTCTCTCTGCACCCTTTGAGTATTTTGTTGCTTCTACTGCAATAAAACGGGTGCTAACTCGCTGATAGTCCGAAGAGTCTCGACGAACTCTCCTCCACCTCCAATCCCTACCTCAGACTGATGCTGCTCATTCTCGACACCCTCTATAGCTCTACCACCCCATCTACCACATCCTCGACCTCTACCTCGATCCATGATTCTGTTAAAAGAAATCACTAGCCCATATCAATATGACATATAATACTACATGGAATATAAATACTATATGTCATAGAAATGTAGCGTCGGACTCACTACCCAACTTCTAAGCATAGTCGTTATCCGATGTGGATTCAAATAAATGGCCAGTTCACCCTAATCACAGCTATACAGTCCGTTTCAAAACCGAATTGCTCTGATACCACCAAATGAGAAGCCCCGACGTCCCATTAAATAAAACCCATAGTTATTAAGAACCTAATCGTGTTATTATCGTTAAGCGGATAATTGGAAACGGCGGAAAAATAAAAACTTTAAATTAAACAACTATCATACATGTCTATCAACACACACACACACACACACACACACACACACACACACACACACACACACACACACCCGCGCGCGCGCCACATCCTGGTACAGTACTGTAAGGGGAATCCCATCAGTAGGATCCCAATATGTACAAACTGATATAAACAAAAGAAGATACAACCCCTCAAAAAACACACTGGCCGTAGACTCTCTACTCAACTACTTGGGTCCACTGCTCATCCTCCAGCATCTGGCTCATAAGGGGTTCCATCTAGCTCCTCCACCGAGTCTTCTTATAGCGATCATATAAATAAAACATACACAACAGCAAGGAGAAAAGGGATAAGAAACTATTTAACGTCAAATGTGGAAAGGGTTTAGCAACATTTGATTCTATAACAGCACACTAAACATCCGTCTCCAAATATAAAAGCATATATATAACACAACCATCCTCAATCCACATCTAAGATTTTTCCTCTACCCTCCATCATGATGCAATGCAAATGTTGTATGAATCATCTCATCAGGTATTGGCCATATTTGGATATCCAACACAATGACACGTCCTAGAGGCCTCGGCACACACCCTCGTCCGTGAATGGAGCATCCCATGCAAAGCAATGGCACTATAGCTACAAAATCTGGTGCACACCTCTGAACCACGACCAGGGTGCTCATGCAACGCATGAACTATAACTGCAACTAAAATGAAATAATGTCTGGGACGGTCCGCCTTTATCTTAAACCTAGGGAATTCTCCCTCCGAGGAATAGACCCCACACGACCATGTTTCAGGTCCACCCGACCATGTTTCAGGTCCACCCCCTAATACCCTAACCGCTTATCATAATCTCATAGGTAACCTCAATAATAATCTCATCTCATCAATCTCATCATCGTCATATCACAGTAATTATCTCAGTTAGGCACTGCTGGTACATATAGTATGAATTCCCCAATACATCACCATATCTCAACATAACTTATCCCTCACTCAACCTCTAAGCATAATCATAACACTCATCACATCATACCATCATATCATCAAAATCATCATCAATACCATTATGTCATAAAATCATCATTTCATTCATATCATCATTTCCAAAATAATCATTATCACTGATAATAATAATAATAAATAATGATAATATAACATGTTCATAAAATAATTACACACTTATAACATCATCATCTATCCATTACCAATATCAAACCAACCAGTCAAATCAGTCAAAGCAGGCAATCATTATATAGTAAAATAATATATTTTAGACGTAGCGGCGATAAACGCACAATATCATTATTGGTACCACTAGATAGTCCCCAATGTGATATGGATATTGTCCGTTAGTCGCTCTCATGTAGGGTTTAGGTCACCCTACCCCATTATCGAATTAAATGTAACTACGCCGTTTCCGACGTGAAATGGTTTCTTTCCCCCACCTGAAGAACGTACGACCTCGGAAACACTACGAGATCACTCCTACTCGACTCCTCTTGAATCTTCCTCACACCGAACGAGGTCCCCGAATCTCCTATATCCCACCTAAACATCACATTTTGAAAGACACAAAATAAGAAACTCAAAATCTGCAGCAAACACCCCAAATTCCGCCATTATTTTGGCTCTATATCTCACTATCCAGACATTTTTTTTAAAACTTTGAACGATGAGAATAAAGAACTATCTTTCCTTTACCTTCTCCAAAACTTTTAGCTGGATCCAACGATGAACGAGCCTAGGATAAACCTTCCAAGGTGACTGGTCAGGAGCTACACGGGTTTAGTTTCTCTCCTTCTTCTGAGTTAAATAACTCACACTATGGGGATTACTCATAAGTTGAAACCGTTCGATATGAAATAATATTAACCCAAAACCTCTCTATGAAATTTCAACATGATTTAATGGTGGAAGAAGGTGGGGGTGAAGGATTTAAAAAAGCTACTCTAACCAAGCTTCAAAGCTTCCAACAATAGTTGCCTTGTACTTTGGGAATTTTCTTCTCCAACTCTTCTTTCGCATGTTGCTTGAAAGTGAGAAGGAAGTGAAGTCTGATCACTCTTCTTTCACTTAGCTGATGTCTTGGTTTTGTTTAGATGACTTAGGTGGCTTTTAGGTAACTTAGTGGAATACATGTGTCATTAGGAGGTTATTTAGGTAGGTTAGTGAGCTAGGTGTCACATAGGTAGCATGGTTAGGTGTCTTTAACTTAGATTAGTGGAGTCCAAGTGTACCTTGGTGACAGCCACACCCATGCAACCTTCCCTCTTAGTGACACGTGTCCAATTGTGACATGTGTCATCCACACATGTTGTCGCGTGTTGCCCTGTCAACACAACCGGGTATTTTCTTCCATATTTTCCCATGTAACCTACTATAAGGATATTATTTTGTATTATTTTAGGTTTCTCCTAAGACCTATTGTACTCAGGCCCGACCTAAATTAATATTCCGACTCTCAATTAATTAATCTATCACAAAACGCCTGGTTTGTGTTTCTTTGTGTTCTGGACCCGTTCGACGTCCGATTGACCTCAAATTTAAGATATAGGCTCATCAAGACCTAATAAACAACCTAAAACCATAAAAAATTCATAATCTCATCCCTAACTCCAAATTTCTTATTTCACACTCATACGTCTTAATGACGATAATCAGGGAAAAGCCCTAAGTTGTTCTTACGTTCAAACTCACTCAAGATGACTGCGTACTTTCCATGCAAGGGTCTCTAAACCTTAGATAACATATCAACTATGTAATTGAAGCCTTAAACCTAATCCTCTTATGTAAACAAAACATGAAATTATGGCTGTTACATACACAGTCATCCAGGGTCGTGGAAACGGCAAAACCATTGAGACTATTGCCAACACTTATTAATTAGGTCTTCAAATATATTTTATATTATTTTAAATATTAAAAATAATTAAGTTAGAATTTTTTTTGGGTAATTCTATCATAAAAAAGTATTATTTCATTTTTAATTAGCAAAATGATATTGTTAAATTATACTAACTTGTATTGTGAGTTTCTTTTTGTTGAGATTTTTAAAGTATAGCATGATTATTTTATCATTTTTTGTAAGTGTAAAATTTATATAAAGTTTCAAAAAATTTAGAATTTTTTAATATATATAGATTTAATCGGTTCAACCAGTGATTTACTAGTTTTACCTATGATTCATTGACTCAATGTCCTGGGATCCAAGTTTTATAATTATTGTATTGATAATTAATTTTTTTGTTCAAAAGACTAGAAGATTATAAAATAAAAATTATAATTTATATTATATTAAGTCTCTTTAAAAGTTTTAACTTAGACCCTAAAATTGCTTTACACGGCCTTGCAGTCATTCAATCATATTTCCCCACATAGATATTTGTGAAGATGTTTTATGATCTAATATAACAAAGTGACATAATGGTAAAATATGTTTGGACGTCTGTATAAAATTTTTTTACACTGTCACTGCATGGTTATTGTAATGGTATAATGATTATACCAAACAGGAAATTAATTGAAAGAGGAAGATAAAATAAAAACACTCCTTCGAGGGGAGCAACCTCCTAAAGCAAAATGATTTCCTTCATAATTATTCTTCTTGTCTTTTATTCATTGCATTAGGTTACATATATAGCAATTTAGTAACCAACTAGCTAGTAACTTCTATGACTCATCATAGTGACTCATATTATTCTAGATCCTTCCTAAATGATGTGACTCATCATTATTCTAGACTCTTCTAATTTAAGTGCATCGTCACACCTAAGGGAGTTAATATTACTTGGGCTTAGTATTTGAGTCATTACATTCCACTAGTCTTGCAAACACACCTTGTCCTCAAGGTGTCTTGAATTTCAAAACTCTCATATGACGCTGAGCCCAAAAATTGATCCAATTAGAAAACACTAAAAGGTGAAATCTTGTAGCAGCCAGTAGCCACTAAGCTTAAGCCCAACAATTTAGTAGCCCATCAAGAAGAAGCAAGGTCCCAAAAAAAATGAGCCCAAAATAATGACAGTGAAGCCCACAGAAGAACTAGAAAGAGCCAATTAATTGTGAAGTCCAAACTCTGCAAAGCTATGCACTAACCAAACAAATAGAAGGCCCAAGATAAGGGTGCCAAAATAAAGTGGTTGTCAAAGCCCAATAGCCAAGCCCGAATTTGAGTTTTTGCAAAGCCTAGTAGCAGTGAACAAGATAGCTCCCAAACCCTAATGGTCCCTTTTGTTGCAAAGCCCCACGGCAAGCATGGCCACCTAGATGTTGACCCATATGACGGCGCCATCATGGGGAAGGAAACAACACCGGAAAAAAGCCTTCTAGAACCGAAGAGGACAGGAACGCGCTTGACAGAGACACGTGTGAGGGGGCGGCGGCGCACGACAGGATTGGAGAAACTTGTGAGAGCTCGACCGGGGTCAAATACCAAAATGGGTTATGGTCTCTTTTCCGGTGACGGAATGGATGTTGGCGATGCTGACGCCTCAGATTCGAAGCATCGTGGTTCTGGTGCGAAGGAAATGTAATCGAAGCCGAGCTTCGAAGCAAATGATCGAATGATGGAGACAGCAACCGGAAGCTGTTGCATGGCGACGACAGAAAGTGAACGAGCCAGGTTCTGTAAGATCGTGGTGGTCGGCTCCTATGTGCGCCGATGACCTCTGATACTAGAGCGGCAGTGGCCTTCGCTGCTAGTTCTGGGGGTGATGATTCAGTGGCTCCGATGAAATCCAGAGCTACAAGGCTGCCAACGTGGGATTTCTTTGGGTCATCCGAATGAGAGGGGAATGGGGGTTTGGCTGGAACTGGATTTTGAGTTGGGATGGAAAATTTGTTGGGGACAGATGAGTGATTCTCGGCTGAGCACTCCTGGAATTTTCCCGTGTCAAACTCACTTGTCTCTATTTGCTCAAAGACCAGTGGCGTAGAACCATACTTTAGGGAGAGGAACTCTGATTGAGGAATTAGCTCCTGGTAGTGGTGGTCACGGTGGTTAGGGCTCTGGTTGGTGGACTGGTTGATTGGTGGTTGATGGTTGAGGATTCTGGTTTCAATTTGCAGTGCAAACTGAAGTGCTTGAAACACATAGTTGGGACGTAACATCATCAGTTCATGGCGGATGTCTTCCCGGAGGCCGGAAATGAAGCAGTCAAGGTGGGCAGCTTCAGTCATGCAGATAACACACTGAGAAACGAGATTAAATTGTAGGTAATAATCTATTACCGAGCCAGTTTGTCTTATCTGACTGAGAGCATAAAGGTGATGGGGATCAAAAAGTGTTGTGTAGACTACGTTGAAATGAAGGTTGGATGATGGAGCATAAATGGTGGTGAAGTTTATAGTAACTGTGGGGAAAAATGGAGGAGGTGAGGTCATGGCAACGAAAACACCAATGTAATGGTATAATGATTATACCAAACTGGAAATTAATTGAAAGAGTAAGATACAATAAAAACACTCCTTTGAGGGGAGCAACCTCCTAAAACAAAATGATTTCCTTCATAATTCTTCTTCTTGTCTTTCATTGATTGCATTAGGTTACATATATAGCAATTTAGTAACCAACTAGCTAGCAACTTATATGACTCATCATAGTGACTCATATTATTTTAGATCCTTCCTAAATGATGTGACTTATCATTATTCTAGACTCTTCTAATTTAAACGTATTGTTACACCTAAGGGAGTTAATATTACTTGAGCTTTGTATTTGGGTCATTATAGTTATTAAACTCTTAAACATAGTATCTTCATGATATATTTTTTAGCAGGTACAATTCCTAACAATTGTGAAAGTGTGATGCAAAATAAAGAAAAGTCGCCTAGACAAAAAGGCATGATTTTGTATAGAGCCACCAAAATTCGTGGACTGCACATATACACCACCTTCCAAGTTTCAATACAAAATTTCCATCTATGATTCCTTAATCAATATCTTTAAGACACTGGCTAACATTTTACTGATTAAAAAAAAGATTTTTATTAAAAAATAAAATAATACTTCTTGATGTGTTAAATATACCAATTTTAGTATAATTTTTTTTTTATTCTTTAACCAGCGTCCCAAGGATAACCACAACATTCCTTTCCATCACTCTTCATTAAAAAGTGCTCAACGTATGCAGTACACTACAAAATACAAATACTCTCCTGCAATGCGCATGAAGTTTGTTCATACATCTGATCAGTAGTTACTAAATGTATTATAACATAGGCTGATTCTTGGGTGAGAGACTATGACAAATCTTTCACCATGCAGCATATTTTAGAGCCATTGATTAATATATTTCACCATATCTTGATATGCACATCCTGTATTCTATCATTTCACTTGTTCTATCTCTCATCCCACCTCAACCAAACGGTCCAAACCCACCGTCCCCCACCCCCTTCAGCTCCCAATGTCTGTCCGCCGGAACATAGGAGCAGCAACGATGGTTGGTGACGGCGGCGGTTCAGACCCAGCCACCGATCCTTCGACCGTCCCGGCCGCCAATCCTTCGCATGGATCTGACTTTCCCACACCCATCTCCAAAGCCTCGTCGCAAATATGAAACTCGCCTTCGCCATTAATGAAACTTGTGGCGGATCTTATGACTGCACCTGGCCCGACTAACGCCACGGATCTGCCTCCAACTCGACCGTATGTGACTGCTTAATGGTGTCCCTGTGTTGTGACCGTATTCGCGTGGTGGTACGAGTGAGGGAGATTGGGCTTCGACGCCTCGGAGGCAAGACTTCCGTCAAGGGGACGAGCTTGCTAGGTGACTTCGTGTGAATCGTCGGCGATGGAGAAAGGGGTATTGGTGCCGATGAGTTGCTGCTGACATTGGTGAAGTTGCGGTGATGGGCGGTTCATGGCAGGTCCGAATTTGGATGATCGGATCTGTCGTGGTCGTTCTGTTATGGATGGCGGCGGACACATTTCCCGACCGGCTTTCTGGACAGCGCCTTTAAGGAGTAGAAACGATAGTTGGTGACGACGGCGGTTTTGCATGAATTTAAACCTTCTTGTTCTACAACAGAAAAAGTGAGGGTTCCGATCTAGGTCTGAGGGAAGATGACAGTGGGTTCCAAGGGAGAAGAGAAAACGTGATCAAGGGAGGAGGGCAGAGGGCGGCGGGAGAAGGCGGAGGGAGAAGGTGGTGGTTTATTTTGAGTGGTTGTGGGTGGAGTTGAGATATAATATGGAGGGTGTAGGAACTTATCATGAGGATTAATATAAATCAATGATAAATAATAGTGATATAGAGTGAGATAGTTGTCATAATCTCTCGCCCTAGAATTAACATTATAACATATATCATTGAAATAGTGAAGTAGTCTATACAATAAAAGAATTTCTTGGCTTACGTAAGAAAAAAAAAAAGAATGTCTTGGCTGGGAGCTAGCCCTTTTATTTTCCTCTCATTTTCAATTTTGGCAATGTTTTTTTTATTTATAAAGTGAATCTGCATTTTTCCTATTTTTTTCATGCAATTAATACTACAAATAACATATTTTTAAATAAAATATCTTCATGCCTTCACCGATGAATAATATTTTCCTTTCAAATATTTGAATTAATTTAAATTTAGGTCTCAACTTTTAAATTCTAAATAATAAAAAAATACTCGAATTTCAATTATTTGTTTGATCGTGATTTTTATTTTACTTTGAGAAAAATTATCTTTTAGTTTTTTTCAGACTCTGTTGCCGACCATACTTTCTTGCTTGCATGCTTTGGTATTATTTGGTAAATAATATTTGATTATTAATTATTTATTAAAAATATAATGATAATAATTATTACAGAAGTTCATATTTATCTTATTCTTTTTTTTGCAATTACTATCTTATTCTTTAAATAGGAAGGGGTGACTTTCTCATAAAAAAAAACAATAAAATAAAGGAAGGGGTGACTTTCTTGCTTCCATGCTATGATATTATTTTATTAGTATTATTTTATTATTATTTATTTATTACATATATAATGATAATGATTATTAAGTGAATCCAAATTTATTTTTTTATTTTTTATACAATTAATATTGCAAATAACAGATTTATAAGCATAATTTCTTCATGATATATTCATAGTTTCTTACTTATTCTTTTTAATGCAATTAATATTACAAATCATAGATTTATAAACATAATATATTCATTATATATTCTTTAACTGATGAATAATATTGTCTTTCAAATATTTGAATTAATTTCAATCTAAATCTCAACTTTGTAATTCTAAATAATGAAAAACATTCAAATTTCAATTATTTGTTTTAACGTGATTTTGTTTTTTATTTTAAGAAAAAGTATTATCTTCTAGTTATTTTCACAGACTCAATTGCAGTCCTACACATTCTTCCTTGCATATGCACTACAATAGATTCTGGATTTAATAACATTTAATTTCGTCATTTTATAGTGTTTTCGGACGTAATGTATGTTGACGCTATTGAAAGTTATAAACAAGATAGCGCTTCAAAGATTTAACTATAATAACACTAGTCCAATGAAACTGTAACACCCCCTCGACGCTACATCTCAACTCGATGCGGAAAACTTAAATAATAAAATGAATAATGCTGGTTGCTTTCGGAAATTAATTTATGTTTTTTTTTTGGGTTTAGTACTCACCCTAATTAGTCCTTGGGACCAAGTGAGCCCTCGAAGTATCCCACGACTTAGATCCTTTGGACCCGCTATGAGACTAATCTCCGAGTCGGCCGCGCGGTTAGTAAAGACTGGCCAAGGATTGTTGCATACTCAAGGATCGAACTCGGTTAGGTATATAATTATGTTTCGAAAATGCGGGTCTAAAATTTTTCTTATGATACTAATATTTACAAACGTCAGGGCAAGAAAATAAAATCATAATACATACATCATAGTATAAACCTCCACAGGATTATTAAAAAAATTTCTCGCCGAGGCATACAAGTTTTCAAATAGCCATAACAGACAATAATAAATACTTAGAAAAGACTCCAAAACCCTTACACCAAAAAGATGACTCCACAGTTGGTTAAACCTAGAGATGTTCATTGGGAGATTCTCCAATGTCATCCCCATCATCGGATACCTCGAAAACAAGGCGTCGTAACTCACCCCCGTGAGTGGTACGAGGGGAAACATGGTCTTGCCCATAACAGCTCACACATCATCATTTTTAGCATCATAACCTTCAATTCTCAAGGTCATGTGGTGATCCAGACTACCGTTGAGACAAAACTGTACACATATCCACAAATACCACAAGGCATTCCATATGTACATAGCAAAGGTGAGATACTTATAATAGGAATTTATCATAATAGTCACATACTCGACATAACCAAAACAAGACAGCAATTAATCATAGTATTTCATATATATATATATATATCAATTTGAATGGAAAACACAATTTCCATATAACAAAATAATCCTCTCAAGGGATTTTCCATTCCGTCAATCAATATGTATTTCCAAGAATGCATGATACTTCAAATATCACTATCTGTTTCTTAATCTCCTGAGATCCTAACTTCCTTTCGTCGAGCAGTATAGGCCGCAATATCCCCATAACACAATTGTTCTCATGAGGTTGGCCTCTCAATTTAGTTCCGAGCTCCAATTGTTCAAGGGTATCACGTCAAAACCTAAATAATATTAAATAGTTCCCTATTGAGTACATCCGTGTTTGGCAGTCGATTACCATGACTCTAGGTTGCAAGGCCTCGTCAACGCAATGGCACGTCTACCGGTTCATGCATGTAAAACAGTTGGTTTGCTGTTTTCTTTTTCATTCTTTCTTTCTTATCGAGGCTAAAAGCACACGACTAAAGGCATAAAGCCCAATCATTCTCAACACAAGACCCGCAGTCCGAGTGTTCAATCACGAAACCTAGATCGATGCACCGGTCCTAGGTTCGTAGATATGGGACATGAAATCCACCATATATAATACGGATTAAAAATCCACGTGTTTTTCTCATAGAACTCTAGAACGACTCGATGTCTCAGCCTCTGGGTTCTCTTAACTTTCTTGTTTGCAACACAATTTTCGTTCTGTGAAAACAAATACCAAAACAAAGAACCGAAACTCATCAAGGTTCATCGGAATTATTTTCGCTCGCTTAAATCAAGTTATAGAAAATCTTTTCTGCTGAAATTCATTTTTAAAACGTTAAATCATCATAAACCATTTTAAAATCTTTTGGTTCTGAAACAATCGTTAACAAAATTTCTGCCACAATGGCATTTTTCACAGATTTTTCATTTGAATCAAACTTTTGTAAAACAAAATACTTTTTATTTCAAATACGATTTTTTCCTTGGTAACATTAAAATATTTTTGAGAGTTATCTTTTTTATTTTTGAAATATTTAGGAAAAATAAAGATAATGCGATTTTTCACTGTTTGACCTCACTAACATTCACCCTTCAAAATTTATTCCAAAATCATCTGTAAATCTTCTCTGAATTCTTAACTTGTCCAATGACAAGGTCCTTAACTTATGTTTTCATAATATATTACTCTTGAGAAAACTGAAAATCTCATTTCTTTTATGATTAAAGTTTTTAATAACTCAAGTCATCATTATCAAGCTATGACCAATGTCATGCTCTCAACCAAACCGGTCATACATAACATAATTCCATATAAGCATATAGACATTTATAAACATTTATTTACTAACAGTTAAGTAAAACAACATATTCTCACCAAACATCACAAATATAGACATACACAAACAAATACTTTAAGCATGTAAGTAAACTCATGTGGTAAGCTCCCCTTACTTATAACATAAAAACTAAAGACTCTCTTCTTCCGATTTCCACAGTTAACTCCCTGCTCAACGAAACTTCACAAGATTGGTCACCCACTAACGACCTGACTTCATGTTTCGGGTTCCTATTACACCTAACAAATATGTGCAGACAGACCTTGTCAACTCCCAAAAGAGAAAGTCTTGGATGGGCACAAACCCAACACCTCATCCTTAGACACACCCAATTACAAAATTACAACACATAAACTTTAATACATTTATTTCAAAAAAAAAAAAACATATTTATCCTCTCTCATATTTACTGTTTTCTCTCACCTGCATCCCTTTCCCACCTTCAAACCCAGACCAGCCTACCACCACGAAATCACGGGCATCGGATGCAGAAAAAGTTTGCCACCCTCAAATATGAGTTAAAAGCATCTTTCCATTATTTTTTTTATTTTGGGTTGCTTGTGGGGTTCTCAAATCTCAGGTACCCAGCTACTTGTGCTCATTTGGGTTTGGTGTTATGGTAGATTCAACTCAGAATGTGCACAGATCTTTTGGACGGAGACTAGAATGATTGTGCTTTGAAATTATTTAGCACATCTGTCTGTAATAAGAATGAACGAATAGCCCCGTCAGCCTCCCAGTGCCTATACGTCTTTCTCTCTATAAGGAAGCGCATGTAATCACTACTGCACTACTCTGAATCCTAATCATAATCTTTTCGCGCAAGTGCTTGTATTATAGTCATGAATTTCGAATTAATTAACCTCATGTCAAAAGTTCAAATAAAGCTATCTAATATGTTCCTAAAATTCAATTACAAGACGCCCACTCAGACACAATTTGATTCTGCATAATTAGTTTTTGTTAATTTGAAGAAGATTCTCCACTATAGGCAGCAATGGGTTTGGTTGTGTAGATTGGGTGGTGGTCGTGGCTTTGTTTCTTGGAGAGTGGATGATGGGCGTCGGTTCAGTTGCCTGGAGTTGGAAAGAGTCATGGAAATAAATGAAAGATTACGCCTCAATGGAAGCTGGAGTGATAACTTTTAAATGGGTCCCAATTTTGTTGAGCTGTTGTTTTTTAATTGGACATGTCTAAATCTGACGTGGTACGTCTGTGCTCACAGAAGATTTACTCCTCCAACAAATGTAAAAGTTGCTCTATCAAGCAAACACACTCACAACCATCAATATAGGGAGAGGGTCCAAGCATATATAACAACCAAACAACATAACTATAAATTAATAATCATCAAAACATACAATCTAATAATTTTAAACATTTAATTTAACAAAATAGAATCAATTTTCCGATAAATCAATTTGGGTAAAAAGGGTTCATCACTAAAATTGGGGAAAATAATATTTGATCAACGAATCATGAAATTAACTTTAGAATGTTAAATTTTAATGTGTATAATATGTGGATTAGCATTAATTGGTTATTAAATTATAATTAAATTATTAATATATCAGTTATAAAATTAATTCTTAATTACGTAACCAATTGGTGAAATTGTTGTTGGGTATTTACTAAAGAGTGACCCTATGATGGGATGGGTCATTCTAATGTTAACCCGTTGAGAGGTCCCTACTCTCTGCTGGTAGGTTATAAGAATAGCCTCCCCATTAGGCATTCTAACAGACAGAAACACAAAGAAACTGAACCAACCAGAAAGAGAGGAGTAACCCTCTCACCTTCTCTAACATTCTGATCGACTGTTCATCTCCTTCTCACAATCTGATCTGCTGTGATGGATTCTGCGAATCTCCAAGGTATGAAATTCTTCTCTTTCCTTTGATTAACATGAATCACATGCTATGATTTGTATCTGTATGGTGTTTAGAATGAAAGGTTTTCCTTCAATTGGTATCAGAGCCAAGGATAGATACATGTTATAGCTATTCTGAAAATTATATGAACCCTAATTTATGTTTTTCAATCAAGATGCAAAATCTTTTTAGGGATTTTCATATCATGTTATATCAATATTGTAAAAATTTTGTTTGCCCAGAATTTTTTTTTCTTCAGCAACTTTCGTTTTTCATGCCGTGTTCTTCAAAATTCGAAACTATGATTCTGACCAATGATTTCGAAAATTGTTTGAGGGCTTTTCTTCCCACATGTTATTCGAGTAACATACTCGAAAATCGTTGGATTTCATCAAATAAAACGTGAGAAATCGATGGTTTTCGTTTCCTGTTTGCGTGAAAAAAACCCCAACTCGTTTGATCGCCCCGCGAGTGTATGCTCGCCACGCGATTCTGGGCATCAGCATCTGTGGAATTCCAGATTCGCAGCGAGATTATTCTCGCCTCGCGAACCTGAAAGCCAGAAGAACAGTGAAATTGTCATGCTCTCTGGGTCGCCCCGTGACTACTCTTCTCGCCTCGCGACCCCGAAGGCTGACTGTTCTGGGAAAATGAAAGGTTTCTGGGTCGCCTCGCGAACACTTTACTCGCCTCGCGAGTACCCGCGAGAAGACCAAACGTTGCTGACTTTTCACAAGATTCGCCTCGCGAGATACCTCTCGCCTCGCGAATATTTTATATGGTTAAAACCAAAAAATATATTGTATTTTTTAATACTGTACTCTAAGGTTTTGATCTAAAATTTTGTGATTGTTCTCTACTTTTTTGTGACACTTTGATATGTTATACTCTCCTTGATCATGTGTCATATAGATGGAATTAATTTTAGAGCCTTATGTGAATTAAGTTGTGTGTTCTATGCTGCATTTGTTATACAATTTAATTATTCTAATGTATAATTGTAGCATTACTGTTGATATTTTGTATAGTTATGAACTCACCTATCGTGGGTATAATTATACAAAATTTGTGTTGTTAAACAATTAATTATTCTAATCTATAATTGTAGCATGACTGTTGATATTTTGTATAGTTATGAACTCACCTATCGTGGGTATAATTATACAAAATTTGTGTTGTTAAACAATTAATTATTCTAATGTATAATTGTAGCATGACTATTGATATTTTGTATAGTTATGAACTCACCTATCGTGGGTATAATTATACAAAATTTGTGTTGTTAAATAATTGATTATTCTAATGTGTTATATTTGTATTATATTAATAATAATTATACCCTATCAGTGTACTATTATTAATGTAATTCGTTATTATACATCATACTATTGTCTCAAGCTTATGTCAATTTTGGTTTTCAAGTACCCTATCGGTATTAGAAATTTTGGTGATGTAAGTTTTGTACATTGTATTATTCTTCTTATTGTATTTCTTGTTTATTATGATTCGGGACCCTTAGGCGGAATTATAATGAATAAGAAATTTGTATTATGGGCAAGATCGGCTGAACATATATATATGGAATCATATTACCCTTCAATTCTTAATGATTCCTTATTCTCTGTTTATGTCAGCCTCCTTTCCAAATTCTGTCAAAACTCTAAATGGGACAAACTATGAGGACTGGAAAGAGTCTCTAGATCTCTACTTAACTATTGCTGACTTGGATCTGGCCTTAAGGGAAGACAAGCCAGCAGCTCTTACAGATGAATCTACTGCAGCACAGAAGATTGCTTATGAGGAATGGGAACACTCTAATAGAGTGTGCCTGAAAGTGATGAAGTATACTATGGAAAAATCCATCGGGCAGAGTATCTTAGAGACCGATAATGCTAAAGAATATCAAAAAGCTGTTGGGGAAAAAATTATGACTTTTGAGAAGGCTCTAACATGCTTTGAATCCAATGTCATTGATGTTCCTCCAAATAGTTGGTGGTTAGATTCAGGTGCAACCATTCATGTTGTGAATTCCTTGCAGGGGTTCACAAGCCTGAGGAAACCAAGTGATGCTGAGTCTAAGATTATTATGGGAGATGGAGCTGGAGTTTCTGTTATTGACATTGGAATTGTTTCTTTACTTTTGCCTTCTGGGCATAATTTGTTTTTAAGAGATGCTGTGTATGCACCTTCTATGAGAAGGAACTTGATTTCTGTTTCTGCTTTGGATGAATGTGGTTACACCTTTAAGTTTGGTAGTGGAAAACTGATTGTTTATTCAGATTCTATTTCCGTTGGTTCAGGAGTTTTACGTGATGGCCTTTATATGTTAGATCTACATGACATGTCTCATCAATTCTCTTGTTGGAAACAAACGCAGAGGGATTAATGAACATTATTCTATGTTATGGCATCGACGTTTGGGGCATATTTCTAGGCCCCGTATTGAAAGGCTAGTCAAGGAAGGTATTCTCCATGATCTAGACTTCTCCGATTTTGATACATGTGTTGATTGCATCAAGGGCAAATTTACTGCCAAGGTTAGGAATAAAGCGGCAAATAGGTGTGATGATGTGCTACGGTTGATTCACACCGACTGTGTGGACCTATTACACCTACTTTGCCATGGGTGGATATGGATATTTCATTACCTTTATAGATGACTTCTCGAGATATGGATGGATAGATTTCCTTCAAGAAAAGTCTAGTTCCCTAGATGCTTTCAAATCCTTTAAGGTCTCTTGTTGAGTTGAAAACAGTAGGAAGATAAAATGTGTAAGATCCGACAGAGGTGGAGAATTCTATGGTAGATATAATGAGACGGGTAGAAACCCGGGACCTTTTGCCGATTTCTTGAGGAATGCGGTATTGAAGCTCAATACACTATGCCTGGTACTCCCGAGCAAAATGGAATTGCAGAGGCGTAACCGCACACTTATGGAGATGGTAAGATGTATGTTGAGCCATTCATCATTGTCGGACTTTCTTTGGGGAGATGCCTTAAAAGCTGCTGTCTATATTCTAAATCAAGTACCCAACAAGTCTGTACCAAAAACTCCATATGAGCTCATGAGTGGAAAGAAGCCGAGTTTGAAACATTTTCATGTATGGGGTTGTAAGGCGAAGTTAGACCTTATAATCCTCGGTCTAAGAAGCTTGATCTTAAGACCTGTTAGTGGCTTCTTTATTGGCTATTGTGTGGGTTCCGAGAGGTAGCGGATTCTATTGTCCATCTCATTCTATGCGAGTCGTCGAATCCGATCGAGCGGTCTTCTTTGAGGATGACTTGGATAGTGGGAGTGATATACCACGACCAGTTACTCTTAAAGAAGATCGCACCATTGTTCCTATACCACTGTTCCTTTTCCTACGAAGTTATGATTCCAGCTAATGATGTTGATCGGAATCTTCAACATGAAGATGGTGTGGCAAGCACCGCCGTAGATGAACAAGAACATGATCTTATTGTTGATGAAATTCCACTGAGACGATCTCAAAGAGTGCGCAGACCTTCCATACCGAGATGATTATGTTGTATATCTTCGGGAACATGAGTTTGACCTCAATGATGATGATGATCCTATTACCTTTGAGGAGGCAATTTCTAGCTCTCATGCTTCGATTGGCTGAATGCTATGCATGATGAGTTGTCTTCTATGTCTCATAATGGTGTTTGGAGTCCGGAGGAATTACCAATTGGTTGTAAACCTTGGATGCAAATGGGTTTTCAAAACCAAAGCGTACTCCGGGATGGTAAAGTTGAAAGGTACAAAGCCGGACTAGTAGCTAAAGGCTATAACCAAAGAGAAGGCATTGACTATAAGGAGACTTTCTCACCGGTCTCTCTCGAAAGATTCATTTCGAGTTGTCATGGCTTTGGTAGCTCATTTTGATCTAGAACTTCACCGGATGGATGTGAAGACGGCTTTTCCGAATGGAGACCTTCATCAAGATGTTTACATGGTTCAACTTTGAAGGTTTTACTTGAAACAGGCAAAGAGCACTTGGTTTGCAAGCTGAATAAGTCTATTTATGGACTGAAACAGGCCTCCAGGACAATGGTATTTGAAGTTTGATCAGGTTGTCACTTCTCTTGGCTTCAAAGAAAATGCCTCGGATCGGTGCGTTTACTTGAAGACTTGTGAGGGTGAATTCATCATTCTCGTTCTATATGTTGATGATATACTTCTTGCTAGCGGTTGTGTTAAAATTAATGACCGAGACAAAACTCATGTTGAGTAGCCACTTTGATATGAAAGACCTTGGTGATGATGCTTTGTTGTTTTAGGCATCCAGATTTATCGTGATAGGTCACGTGGTGTTCTTGGATTGTCTCAAAAAGGATATATTGAAAAGGTCCTCAAAAGGTTTAATATGCATTCTTGCTCCCCATGTCTTTCTGTTCAAAAGGGTGAGGAAAAATTCTCTAAATCTCAATGTCCTCAAAATGATGTAGAAATAAATGAAATGAAAAAGGTCCCATATGCTTCATTGTTGGCGGTTTAATGTATGCTCAAGTTTGTACTCGTCCCGACATTGCTTTTGCTGTAAATGCTTTAGGGAGATACTTGAGCAACCCAGGTTTGGGTCATTGGAAAGCCGTAAAAAGGTCATGAGATATTTGCGGGGAACCAAAGATTATATGTTGACCTATAAGAAGTCCGATCAACTTCGGGTCACTGGTTATTCTGATTCGATTTCGCAGGTTGCCCCGACGATCGAAAATCTACTTACGGCTTTATCTTTATGATGGCGGGAGGAGCTATTTCTTGGAAAAGCGTCAAACAGACGCTTACAGCCTACTTCTACCATGGAAGCAGTATGTTGCTTGCTATGAGGCTACTTGTCAAGCCATGTGGCTGAAAAATTTGATTTCTGGCTTTCATATTGTTGAAAGCATATCTAGGCCACTTGTGATATATTGTGACAATACTGCTGCTGTGAACTTCTCTCATAACAATAGAAGCTCTTCTCGCACTAAGCATTTTGATGTGAAATATTTATTCGTTAGAGAGAAGATTCAGGAGTTTCAGACTCGTATTGAGCATATTGATACAGGAAACATGCTTGCTGATCCACTAACCAAAGGCTTAACTGTTGGAATATTCCGGAATCACGTAATTCATATGGGCTTAGTTAAGTCTTTTGATGTATTGGATTAGTGGGAGTCTGAAACCATTATTTGCCCATTATCATTTTTTTTTTATGAGATATGTAAATTGACGTCATTCTTGGTTTCATATCTCTTATAGCATTTTAAGATGCTTGGACCATTTGTTTGAATTGCATATTTCTCTTTATTAATTATATGCAATTTTCTATTCATCAATCTTTATGTGAAATATGAGTCTTTAGCATGTATGATTTACTTCCCTATCGGATACTATTTCTGCATTGTTAAAGCTTGTATTTCTTATACTGCTGGTTAACGTGTGCTTTAATCGTAACTGGTATTTCTCTTTAATAATTGATTAATGCTATCCAAGTGGGAGAATGTTAAATTTTAATGTGTACAATATGTGGATTAGCATTAATTGGTTATTAAATTATAATTAAATTATTAATATATCAGTTATAAAATTAATTCTTAATTACGTAACCAATTGGTGAAATTGTTGTTGGGTATTTACTAAAGAGTGACCCTATGATGGGATGGGTCATTCTAATGTTAACCCGTTGAGAGGTCCCTACTCTCTGCTGGTAGGTTATAAGAATAGCCTCCCCATTAGGCATTCTAACAGACAGAAACAAAAAAAAACTGAACCAACCAGAAAGAGAGGAGTAACCCTCTCACCTTCTCTAACATTCTGATCGACTGTTCATCTCCTTCTCACAATCTGATCTGCTGTGATGGATTCTGCGAATCTCCAAGGTATGAAATTCTTCTCTTTCCTTTGATTAACATGAATCACATGCTATGATTTGTATCTGTATGGTGTTTAGAATGAAAGGTTTTCCTTCATAGAAATCATTAATTAATCGTCCCAATTACATTAAAACAGAAACAATTTCATAATTGGAGTAAGATGAAAAATTAGGGTTTCGGTGAAATTGGGGAAAATAAGATTTGATCATAGAAATGTGAAATTAGCTTAGTATAACATCGGTTAATAGTCCTAATTGCACTAAAATAAAGTTAATTTCACAATCTAGAACTGAAATCAAAATGTTAAGGTTAGGGTTTCAAATTTTGGGGTTTTGAATCTAAAGGTATATGGGTGGAATTTTCACTCACCCAATAAGGAAGAAGAGGGTGTGGTGGTTGTAATACCCAGTGTTTTTTTTACTGTTTTTCAATATCGGTAAAATATATCTATTTATATTATTTTTATTGGAATGATAATTATTTGGGCATTAAAATTTTGTTTATTTTATGATGTTTAATCTTGAGTAATTTATTTACTCTTTTAAAATTATTTTATCGGGTGGGTTAACACTATATTACTACAGTGTATACACACTTGTAGGACAATAATATTATGTTATTGTCACTATTAGTATTTGTTAAGAAAAATATTTTAAATAATATGGTTGAAAGAAAATTATTTTCAGATTTTACTCTATTTAATTTTAGATCAGAAAATATGTTTGTTTAAAATTAATCTGGGTTTAATTTTGGATCATAGATTTTCTTGATTGACCAATTCAAGTATAAATCTTTACTCTAATTTAAATTTTGAAATTTTATTTTTGTCATTAATTGTTTTCATATCTAATGATTAATATTATTTCCTTTTTCTAAAATTAATTCCAACCACTCATTTTTTATACTTACCCATTGGTCGCACTGTCGCGCACGCGCCAAAAAGGACGAGCGGGTTTAAAACTGTAGTTTAGTGCGACAACTCGGATGTCGTCTCTCAAGGACTCTGAAAATGTTACCTTTCACAAAAATCAGTTTTGGGGGCGGGGTTTGGATTGAGATGCAATCAAAGAAAACAGAATATTAAAAACAGAGCAATTGAAAACAAGCAGTTCAAGGAGGTTATCAAATGGCCAAAAACAGATTAATCTATTGCTCTTGATTTCCCACTATCATAGGTTCATACAATTTCCAAGCCCTAAGCAAATTCTTATCCCCTCCCGGTTGTAGTAGCAATTTACAAGCGAAACTACTACCACAGATACATGTCCCTATTCCCGAATTAAGCAAACGGGGTTAAGCCCTTCGTGAACTAAGCGAACACGAATTGCACACACGCAAATTAAGCAGATGCGATTAATTATAGGAACATGATATCACCAGAAATAAATCAATACAATACAAGTATACTCTCGAATTAAGCAAACAGAAATACAAAGTATGGTATTGAAGAGGGAAAAGCATACAAAACAGGAAAATATAAGAACCTCAAGTATATGGAAATCAATTACAATAGATCAATCCTAAGAACTTAGTTCTCCATAACACAAACGAAATCACAGAGAAAAGTGTAAAACAGAAAAATGGAGAAGCAAAAGTCTTTACAAAATGTTCAGAACAGCCTTTTATACAAATTCTGAAATTAGCTAGCTCGCGAGGCGAGCACACATTCGCGAGGCGAATTTCATGAAGAGTCAGCAACCTTTGGCATTCTCGCGAGGCGAAGTGTTGCTCGCGAGGCGAGGATATGAAGAGTTTTCTCCTTACGCCCGTTATGGCCATCAGGGCCTAACCGTGATGCTCTCTGACTTCCAGATTCGCGAGGCGAAGGGATGCTCGCGAGGCGAGACTCTTCAACTTCAAAACTGCCACGGCCATGACCTTCAACACGGGCAAGCCGTGATCGTCTCTGACTTTTTCAGGTTTGCAAGACTCGCGGGGCGAGACCTTCTTCGCGTGGCGAACCAGAGACTTAGCAATTTCTTGGAACAGTCAGGCTTCGGGGTCGCGTGACGAGCGTGTCCTTCGCGGGGCGAATCCCCTGCTCTTTATTTTCTCAACTTCTACTTAACCTGAAAACAAGGAAATAACCATAAGTGTATTATTTTGACTTAAAACTAGCTAAATTAACTTAAAACTACTCTAGAGACTCAAAACCTTGCTTGAGGACAATCTAATCTAATTTGGGTGAAAATACAATATAATTTGCACAAAACCCTGGTCATACTAGCGATAAAACTAGATGAGCCAGAGGCTTATGAAAATACCCCAAACTTAAACTTTGCTTGTCCCCAAGCAAACTAAGACTCAAAAATCAAAAAGACTCAAGACCTGGCAAGCTTAAAAGATCCGATCAACATTGCACAAATTCAAGCAACTTTATCAAAACAGTTTTTCTTCATTGTTTCCCCCCTTTTTAAACAGAGCAATCCCCACATTCATTTATTCCAAACATTTGAGAGTTTCATCATGAAAACAATCAGAAATCTAAGCAGGGGATCTAAGTTACACACAGGAGGGAGATCACCAAACCCAAACAACTGCCTTTCTCACAAGGGTATTATTTGTTCACTCAATCACTCAGTTTATGTCATGCTAATAACTTGCACTCAGTTTCACTTTTCAAGAACACTTCCCAAAAATTTGCTTTTCACCTCAAAATGGTTCCCACAGAAAACATGCAAGCAACATCAAAAGGTCTTTTATGGGTTGTAAGGGGGCCTGGCTAAGGGTAGGATACACAAAGGAAACTAGGCTGAAGACCCTAGGAACTAAGAGAGCATGAACTATATTAACACTTTGAAATTCACTCAAGTTCCTTTCTTTATTTTTTTTCCTTTTACACTTCTGGGTGGCTATAGCCTTTTTATTTCTTTTTGGCATTTTTGTATTTTTTTTAATATTTTTATATATATATATTTTTTTCAACATTTGTACACCTTTTCTTTCACAAGCCTTTGGCTTCAACTTTTTTTTTCTTTTTTTTTTTCAATCCCAACAACATATTACACCTTGCAGCCACCCCAAACTTAGTTTCTTGCACCCATTCTAAGATTACATGCTCTCCTAATCCTAAGATCGGGTTAACATGGTTTTCCAGATTTTTGGGCTTATAACATTAGGTTATCAAGAACTAACAGGCTAATAGGCTCAAAAGGGCTAACTAGGGAACATGCATTAGGAATTGGTTTATTCAGGCCAAGTAGCTATTTACAAAGAAAATGCCTAAATCATTTGCTACATACATATAATCATGCAAACCAAAAAGAGATTCAATCAAATCCAGGGAAGTGCAACTTGAAAGTGATTTTCACACAGTTTAAAACATGTTGGAGGCTCAAAACCTCACCTGGACATTCATGCAAATTGTTTGAAAGAGATTCTATCCCTAGTGTGTGCTCCCTATCACCCCAAACTTATCATTCATCATGCCATCATAACAAAATCCCAAAGTTCAGTTTTCAATTTCACATGGGAATCACTGTTCAAAACTAAAAATTTTTTCAGCTAGGGGGAATCATTACATATCAATCATGCAAGCAATCTGTGCAACATCAATCAAAATCTAGCCAACTTGCCAACAAAAGACTCAACACACAAATGCTCCTGAGCTTCTCAAATTATTCAGGAGCTTTATTCAAAGAAAAGAAAACTTTATTCAAAGAAAAGAAAAACTAGCAACTAGTTCCCTCCCCCACACTTAAAACATGCATTGTCCCCAATGAACAACAGAATTATACAATCAGAGTGAGGGAAAGGAAAAAGGAACCCCCTGATCAAGCATCAGTGTAGGTTGGAGCATCCAAAGATAGCTCCTCAACATTGGCATCCATAGGAACAACAGCATCCACACCATGGAATGGCTTCAACCTCTGCCCGTTGACCTTGAAAGTCTTGTTGGTACCTGTACTTTGAATCTCCACTGCACCATAAGGAAACACATTAGTCACAACAAAAGGGCCATCCCATTTAGACCTAAGCTTCCCAGCCATCAATCTCAGGCGGGAATTAAACAATAAGACTTTCTGACCCACAAAAAATTCTTTCCTAACAATCATTCTATCATGAAATTGTTTTGTCTTTTCTTTATAAATCCTGGAGCTCTCATAGGCTTCAAGCCTAAGCTCCTCAAGTTGCTGCAATTGCAGTTTTCTCTCAACACCGGATTTCGTCATGTCCAAGTTGCAACTCTTTACTGCCCAATATGCTCTATGCTCAACTTCCACCGGGAGGTGTCATGCTTTGCCAAAAACTAGCCGAAATGGGGACATTCCTATAGGGGTCTTAAAAGCAGTCCTCTGGGCCCACAGTGCGTCTTCCAGACGGCGGCTCCATTCCTTTCTATTAGGCTGCACCATCTTCTCCAAAATTTGCTTAATCTCCTGTTTGATATTTCTGCCTGGCCATTGGTTTGGGGATGGTAAGCGATGAGACACTCTATGTACGACCCCATATTTTCTGAGTAAGGCCTCCAAGGTTCTGTTGCAAAAATGTGTGCCCTGGTCACTGATGATTGCCTTGGGTATGCCAAACCTGCAAAAAATGTTGGACCTAACAAATTTTGAAACAATCTGAGCATCGTTAGTCCTAGTGGGGATTGCTTCCACCCACTTTGAAACATAATCTACAGCCAACAAAATATATACAAAACCAAAAGAAGGAGGGAAAGGACCCATGAAGTCCATCCCCCACACATCAAAGACCTCACAATAAAGCATTGGTCTCTTTGAGGCATCTCACTCCTACGAGTGATTGCAGGGCCTGTTATTTGACATTCTTTACAATTCTTGTATACCTCATATGAATCCCTGAAAATTGTGGGCCAGTAGAACCCGGAGTCCAGGACTTTTCTTGCTGTCCTTTGAGGTCCAAAGTGTCCTCCAACTGGAGAGGCATGTGAGAAACGCAGGATGGACTCCGTCTCATGATCGGGTACACACCTCCGAATGACCTGGTCACTGTAAAACTTCCACAGATAGGGGTCATCCCACACATAGTACTTTGCATCGCTCTTCAGCTTGTGGAACTTATGTCTACTTGTACCTGCAGGAACAACACCAGCAACTAGAAAATTTACAATGTCAGCAAACCAGGGGGTTACCCCATACATATGTAACAGTCTCTCATCAGGGAAATCATCTTGGATGGGAAAAATATCCTCATCCCTTGCTATCCTACTCAAATGATCTGCTACCAAGTTTTCAGCTCCACTTTTATCCTTTATCTCCACATTGAATTCTTGGAGCAAGAGCATCCACCGGATCAGTCTTGGCTTAGCTTCTGGCTTCTTCAACAGATATTTCAAAGCTGCATGGTCAGTAAAAACAGTCACCCTAGAACCTAGCAAATAAGACCTAAACTTGTCAAGTGCAAATACAATAGCTAGCAGCTCTTTCTCAGTGGTTGTGTAATTTGCACATGCGGCATCTAAGGTCCTAGAAGCATAGTGAATTACATGGGCAACCTTGCCCACCCTTTGTGCCGGAAGCGCCCACAAAGAAAATTTGAAGCATCACACATCGAGTTCAAACGGGAGTGTCGATGCATGGGGCTGGATGACGGGGGTAGAAGTCAACGCCTTCTTCAGGATAGTCAAATGACTATTTGCACTTTTCATCAAACTGAACAGTGCATCATTTTTCAGCATATTCGACAATGGCGGTGCTATCTTGCTCAAGTCCTTTATAAAGCGCTGTAGAAAACCTGCATGTCCAAGAAAGGAACGGATCTCGCGCACGCAAGATGGGTAAGGCAATGAAGAAATCACATTTATTTTTGCAGGATCCACGAAATACCCTCTTTGGAAATTACATGACCCAATACTATCCCCCTGTTCTACCATGAAATGACATTTCTCATAATTGAAATCAAATCGATATCAATGCATCTTTGAAGAACCGGACTTAGACTATGCAAACAAGTATCAAAAGGGGAGCCATACACAGTAAAATCATCCATGAACACCTCTATGCGGTTTTCAATAAAGTCGGGGAAAATACTTAGCATGCATCTTTGAAAGGTGCCGGGAGCATTACGAGAGGCCAAATGGCATCCTCCTATAAGCAAACGTCATCAGAAGGGGCACGTGAAGGTGGTCTTTTCCCGATCCTCGGGGGCAATATGAATCTGGAAATACCGGAAAAGCCATCTAGAAAACAATAATGGGACTGACCAGCCCGGTAGATCTAGCATCCGATCTATGAACGGCAAAGGAAAATGATCCTTTCTAGTGGCCTGGTTTAGCTTCCTATAGTCTATACAAACTCTCCAGCTATTCTGGACTCTAGTAGCACAAGTTCATTATTTTCATTCCTAACTACTGTTAGACCAGACTTCTTTGGTACAACCTGAACCGGACTTACCCAGGAACTATCAGAGATGGGATAGATAATACCTGCCTGTAGAAGCTTAGTCACCTCTTTCTTTACCACATCCGAATTAGTGGGTTAAGTCTCCTTTGGGCTGTCTGATCGGGCTTAGCCCCATCCTCCAATAAAATTCTGTGCATGCATCCGGAGGGGCTAATTCCTGGAATATCGGCCAATGTCCACCCAATGGCCTTCTTGTTCTTCCTCAGAACTTCTAAAAGCTTGGCTTCCTGATCAGAGTTGAGGCCGGAGGAAATGATGACTGGCAATGTTGCATCCCTCCCCAAGTAGGCATACTTTAGGTTCTCCGGAAGTGGTTTGAGTTCCAAAGAAGGTGGCCGCTCAACAGATGGTGCATTGGGAGTAGCCATGGGGTCAAGGACTTCTGCTGAATAGACAGACTTCACTCTCATTGTCACTATCACTATCATCCTCACCCCAAGGTTGAATCCAAAAACTTCGAAACACAGAACATGGGTTAGTGTTAGTGCGAGTTAGTACAAGTATATACATCATCAAAACCAGAAATAAGAGGAAAATCGAAATAAAGTCATCATGTGTATCCTCAATAAGCTCGGGATGAAAGAACTCTAAGTGAAATACGAGTGCTCCTCTCTTCGGGTGCTTCATAGCATCGAAGATCTTGAATTTGGCCACAATACCACCAAACTCCATGGACATAGTCCCATCATAAACATCAATCTTGGTCTTGGATGTCATCATGAATGGTCTCCCCAAGATTATAGGTGATCTACTTGGATTGAGTCTCTCCCCGCCATGTCTAAGATATAGAAATCCGCAGGAATATCAAATCATCATCTTGCACTAGGACATCCTCTACCATCCCCATGGGTCGGACACTTGGTCCCGTTAGCCAACTGGATGGTAAGACACTGTATCTTGCAATGGCCCCGGATCAAGGTTATTAAAGATGGAGGTAGGCATGACATTGATTGATGCTCCCAAGTCCAACATGCAGTTCTCAAACTTCTTGTCCCCAATAGTGCATGGGATAGTGAAGGTGCCGGATCCTTGCACTTCGTGGTAGTGCTTGAGTAGGGGCTATAGAAGCAACTCTTTCTACCTTAGACTGGATAAGCGCCGAGACATTCATTCCCAAGTCAACCCTCTCATTAGTCTTCATCTTCCTCTTGTTGGTGCATAGGTCCTTCAGAAATTTGGCATATCCGGGCACTTGCTTGATCACATCCAACGATGGAATATTAACAGCTACCTTTCTCAAAAACATCAAGAATCTCCTTCTCCTTATTTTCACCACCAATCTTCAAATTTTTCTGAATTACGTGTGGGAATGGAATGGGTGGTCTATACACTCTCTCGGTTTCAACTTCAACCACGGGTTCGGGAGTAACCTCAACAAAGAGGCTCGGGAGTAGCCTTCATAGTTTCTTCATCCTTTCGCAAGTGGCCTCAACAACCTTTCCAGATCTCAGAGAGATGACACTCACATTAGGGTTGGAGGCATTAGGATTTATCACTGGCTGTGCAGGTAGCTGGTTTGTCCCTTGACCTTGCTGTATGCTATTCATGGATGTGGCCAGCTGTCCAATCTGTGTCCTCAAATCTTGAATACTAGCATCTGTCCGCTGCTGAAACTGTACACTAGATGCAGCCATTTGCTTCACCAAGTCTTCTAATGATGGTCCAGAAGGTGCAGAAGTAGTTACTAGAGGATGATTCTGAGATGCCATCGGCTGTTGTTGGGAAGAGTTCCCATACCGCAGATTAGGATGATTACTCCAGCTGGGATGGTACCTATTTGTTGAAAGATCTGGAATCTTAGATATCGCTCGCGGTTGCCCTGGATTATACGGATGGACTGCAAAGGCTTGAGGTGATTCAAGAATCGATCCTCCTTGCAAAATGGGGCATGCTTCATATGGGTGCTCGGAGAACTGCACATGCCACACAATACCGCAGGTGAACCCTATCCATTGCCAATTTCTCTACCAAGGGAAGTGAGCACATCAATTATATCATCACGGTCATGGGCGGAAGAGGAAGTGCGGACCTCATGTACATCTCTAGTCTCAATGCAATTTCTTCCGGTAGTGAATTGCTGGGAATTTAATGACATGTTCTCAATGAGTTGCTTGGCGTGATGGAGTCTTGTCAACCAACGCTCCCCCACTAGCAGCATCCAAAATATTCCTATCCATCGGCTGCAATCCTTCATAAAAATATTGGATGAGGAGCTGTTCAGAAATTTGATGCTGGGGGCAACTAGATACCAAATGTTTGAACCTTTCCCAGTATTCAGCTAGTGACTCGTTCCCTTGCCTGATGCCACATATCTCTTTCCTTATTGAAGCAGCTCTTGAAGCAGGAAAATACCTTTCTAGGAACACCCTCTTCAAATCATTCCAAGTGGTGATGGAGTTAGGCTGAAGATACAATAGCCAATCCTTTGCAGCTCCCTGGAGTGAAAATGGAAAAGCTTTCAGCTTGATACTATCCTCAGTGACTCCCTCTGCTCTCGAGGTTGTGGAGCATACAACTTGGAATTCCTTCAAGTGCTTGTGTGGATCCTCACCTGCAAGACCATTAAACTTGGGCAACAGGTGAATAAAACCAGATTTCAGTTCAAAAGGAGTGTCAGCACCAGGATAAGAAATACATAATCCATTATAGTTGACATCAGGGGCAGCAAGCTGCCTTAATGTCCTCTGGTCTCCCATGTTTTCAAAAGCAGTTTTAAAATTGGAATCACTACTAGTGCTAGCCCGAAATTCCCTACGGAGTGTGTGCAATGTTCTTTCAATTTCCGGGTCAAAATCACACAGTTCAGGGCAATGAGACCTAGTAGCCAGACCAATTCAAAACAAAACAGAAAATAAAAGAAAGAAAGAAAAATAAAATAAAACAAGTTGCGAAAAATAACAACTCGGGAATCCCGAATCAACGGCGCCAATTTTTGGTCGCGCTGTCGCGCACGCGCCAAAAAGGACGAGCGGGTTTAAAACTGTAGTTTAGTGCGACAACTCGGATGTCGTCTCTCAAGGACTCTGAAAATGTTACCTTTCACAAAAATCAGTTTTTGGGGGGGGGTTTGGATTGAGATGCAATCAAAGAAAACAGAATATTAAAAACGAGGCAATTGAAAACAAGCAGTTCAAGGAGGTTATCAAATGGCCAAAAACAGATTAATCTATTGCTCTTGATTTCCCACTATCATAGGTTCATACAATTTCCAAGCCCTAAGCAAATTCTTATCCCCTCCCGGTTGTAGTAGCAATTTACAAGCGAAACTACTACCACAGATACATGTCCCTATTCCCGAATTAAGCAAACGGGGTTAAGCCCTTCGTGAACTAAGCGAACACGAATTGTACACACGCAAATTAAGCAGATGCGATTAATTATAGGAACATGATATCACCAGAAATAAATCAATACAATACAGTATACTCCTGAATTAAGCAAACAGAAATACAAAGTATGGTATTGAAGAGGGAAAAGCATACAAAACAGGAAAATATAAGAACCTCAAGTATATGGAAATCAATTACAATAGATCAATCCTAAGAACTTAGTTCTCCATAACACAAACGAAATCACAGAGAAAAGTGTAAAACAGAAAAATGGAGAAGCAAAAGTCTTTACAAAATGTTCAGAACAACCTTTTATACAAATTCTGAAATTAGCTAGCTCGCGAGGCGAGCACACATTCGCGAGGCGAATTTCATGAAGAGTCAGCAACCTTTGGCATTCTCGCGAGGCGAGGATATGAAGAGTTTTCTCCTTACGCCCGTTATGGCCATCAGGGCCTAACCGTGATGCTCTCTGACTTCCAGATTCGCGAGGCGAGGGGATGCTCGCGAGGCGAGACTCTTCAACTTCAAAACTGCCACGGCCATGACCTTCAACACGGGCAAGCCGTGATCATCTCTGACTTTTTCATGTTTGCAAGACTCGCGGGGCGAGACCTTCTTCGCGTGGCGAACCAGAGACTTAGCAATTTCTTGGAACAGTCAGGCTTCGGGGTCGCGTGGCGAGCGTGTCCTTCGCGGGGAGAATCCCCTGCTCTTTATTTTCTCAACTTCTACTTAACCTGAAAACAAGGAAATAACCATAAGTGTATTATTTTGACTTAAAACTAGCTAAATTAACTTAAAACTACTCTAGAGACTCAAAACCTTGCTTGAGGACAATCTAATCTAATTTGGGTGAAAATACAATATAATTTGCACAAAACCCTGGTCATACTAGCGATAAAACTAGATGAGCCAGAGGCTTATCACCCATTTAGTAATGAAAAACCCAATTTTCTCTCTCCCCCCTCTCTAATCAGTGCCCCCCACCCCACCCCACCCCAACCCAACCCACTCTTTTCTTTCTTTCTTTTTTACCTGCTACTTTATTCTTCTTCCTCCTCACCTCATCTCTTCTCCTCTTCATCTCATCATGCTCCACCTTCACCCAACCACGCTCCACCTTCACTTCGTGCGCCGCCACCATTGGGGGAGCATCCGACCGTTGTACGAATCGAGGAGGAAGACCAGCACGTGTTCCCAACCTCTGCTCCGCCGTCCGACGCCATGTTCGCCGCGGTGAGGATCTGTTAGCTGCTGTCCAAGGTGGTTTCGACCTCCTTTTTGTCAGTTTGAGACTTTCCTCATCCTTTCCTTGAAGCTTACCCATTTTCTTTTGGTTCTAGAGTGTTACAGAAACGTTCAACCACTGTTACCGTCACGCCGCCGTCATCCTCAGCCACTGCCGCTGCATCGGCCAACCTTGCAACCGCCATATCCTCTTTCCTCTTCATATTGGGTGAGTGCTTCACCATAATCTCTTCTAGTTGAAAATCCTAACCCTAGCTCTTTGATTTCATATAGTAATTTGAAATTAAAACTTATTTTTATGCAATTGGAACTATGAATTAGTGTTTCCCTAAACTAATTTCATTATTATTTGGCTAGATTGAATTTTCCACAATTTATGTTATGAACCCTAAAGTCCCAATCTGATTTTATTTGAAATTGGTTATGTTTTTATGAAATTAACTATGTATCTATGTAAATGAGACTATTAATTTATGTTTTGACAAACTAATTTCGCAATTCTATAATCAAATAAATTTCCCCCAATTTTTTGATGATGAACACTATTTTCCCAAATCTGATTTTTATTGAAGTTGGCTCTATTTTGTGAAATTAAGTGTTTAAACCAACTTAGAGTAAGTGTTTGATGATGAATGATTTACTTTTAGATTTTTCTGATTGTTGAAAATGTTTTGACTCCCCCTCCGGGATGTGGTCATGGTTGTGGTGCTTGGGGGAAACAGGTTTTATATTTTTCGGGAGTTGACAGGAGCTATTTAGAGGGAACTAGAATGACGAGTTGGGGTTTAATCTTGAACAGCTTTGTGGCGAGGGAAGCTAATTGTCGAATGCATCAACAAGAGGATCTTTTCTGGTCTTCAAAGGTAAAGGGAGTTTACCTGAGGGGTTTTAGTAGTTACATGCTTAATTGTTGTGTTTTGAGTGTATGTTGAGTTTTAATTATAGTAATCATATCGTTGAGTAAATGATTGGAATTTGATTTGATGATTGGAGTTTTTAGAGTTATTGTTATTGATTATGTAAATGTTGTAGGTTATGTTGATTGAGATTTATTGCTTTATTGTGATTGGCTGAGGGCATGACATTGTCATTGCTTGTTAAATGAGGACTAAGTCACTAAAAGACTTAAAACAGAAAATTTGATAGTTGATTTCAATTTCAAGTGTAAAGTTTTTAAGAATAAAAGTGGTTATAACTTGAAGACTTTTGTTAAAAGCCACATTTTGAGAAAGTCATAGATGAATTGTAAATGAGTGTTAGTAAGGAAGGTTTTGTGATAAGTTGCAATTATTTTAAATTCCCTAAAACTTTTCAAAAAGAAGAAAAAGAAGATGAAAAAATTTATGAAAAATGTTTCCAAGGTATTTAAGGAAAAGCCTTTTTAAAGAAAAGTTTTAGTTTTATGAAAAAGTTTACTCTAAATGAAAATATTTAGAAAAAGAATCTATGATGAATTTACTTACAACAACCTTTTGTTTTGGTTAAAAGTGTTGAGAAAAGGTTTTAGTGGATTTAAGTTTTCCGAAAATGAATTATAAATGCAAAGGACTCTGCAAAACGTATTTACAAGATGGAAAAGGTCTTTATGACACAGTTGAGAAACTATTTTATTTTGTTTTTCGATTTAGTTTTCACTGAACTAAAAACCAAGTGGAAAACGATGGAAGTGTAAAGGACCTAGATTGCCGAAATGACGGGCTAGATCTGGATGACTGAAATACCGGGCTAGATCTGGATTGCCGAAATAATGGGTTAAAGTTCCTGTTTGAATTTTGAGGAAAAGAAAAGGACCTAGATTGCCGATGCTAAGAGATCGGGCTGGATCTGGATTGCCGATATATCGGGTTGGATTCGGATTACCGAAAAGCCGGGCAAGTGTTCCTACTGATAAGAACCTAGATTACCGAGACGTCGGGCTAGTGTTCAATTGAGAAAGAGATTTTAAATCATTGATTTTGTTTTAAAATCCTATATTGGTATTAGAATTTAGTTAATACCAGAATAAAAGTAGTCGGGAGCTTTAAGGCTCGACGAGGAAAGAACAAAGCGAAAAAGAAAAACAAAACGAAAACCATTGGTTTACATGCATAGTCTGGCAGACGTGCCATTGTGTATCAAGCTACAGTTTCACATAGGGTGAACTGGAAAACTGAATAGTTACGGACCAAAGACGTATTCTTTAGTTTTTGGGTCTTTAGGGACATTCGGGCTCGAACTCCAAGGGATACTCGGGGCCTTGCAATCTCGGGTAGTGGAAATCGGTTACCCTGCACGTAATGTACTCAATCAGGAACTATTCTGTATTATTTAGGCGAGACATGATACCCTAGAACAATTGGGGATCAGACCTAAATTGAGAGGCCGGCCCAACGCGAAATGATTGTGTTATTGGGATTATTGCGGCCTATCATGCTCGATGAAGGGAAGTTAGGATCTCTGGAGAATTATGAAATAGATAGTGAATATTGAAGTGACATGAAATGTTATATAAAATGCATTTGGTTGTCGGGTATGAATCCTTGTTGAAATAGTTGTGATGTTCTGTTACATTTTGTTGTTGTCAGATGCTGTTGTTTTGTGAGTCGTCGCTACAAAAAAAGGATTGATTACCGACGGCCAAAAGCCGTTAGAAATGTCAAAAGGCCGTCGGTAATCAACATTACCGATGGAACTTCCGACGGACCCAATTCCATCGCTACAAAAAAAAAAGGTTATTTAGCGACCGAAAATAGTGACTGAATTTTTTGGTTGCGTTTTGCGACCGAAATGGTGACCGATTATAGGATCTACATGAAACACTCATAAGAGTTGATACTGCGACCGGAATAGAGCGTAGCAGAGTTATCGGTCGCTATTTCGGTCGCTAAATAAAGGAAAGTAAAAGTCAGAAATTTATGACTTTTTAGCGACCGAACTGGCGACCGATTTAAATGCAACGGTTAAACTTCATTTATATTTGCGACCGATATTAATTCGATCGCTAAACGGCACGTAAAATTTTTTTACATAACGCGTGTTAGCTGATAATCCGCTAGATACTGTGATTTTTATATATATATTGAGAGTATTTTTGCTTCCAATTGTGCTAATTGAATGAGTTTTGTCCCTAAGTTTAGTTAATTGAGTTTTTAATGGTATTTTACATATTTTAGTTTAATTTTATATTTTTAAAATTAATCTAATAATATTTTTACTTGTTTATTTTTTATAGGAAATAATAAAAGACATGGGCCTTGCAAAAAGGGAATCCAATTCACGTAGATGAAATTTACTTGCTGCATAGAGGAAACTTGAGAGGATCTTGCGTGAAATAAAGGAAGGCCATGTTGCTGGACACCTTGGTGGTTCATTAGAATTGAAGAAAAAGAAACCCACATGTCATGCGAAGCAAGAATGAATTGTTGGTTTATGACAATTGAAACCAATTAGTCCAAAGGGGTCCACGTTAAGCAAGGCTGAAGAGAGGACAAAGTGATTTGCAATGTGAAAGTGGAAAAGGAAAGTAGCAGCCACGTGAGAAAATTGAGAGAATAGAAAAGTAACGTACCCTTGGAAAATAAACTGGAACCAACGTGACTTAAAGAAGGGGAAAGGATAGCTACGTAAAAAAAGGAAATCAGAACAGGAAAGGAACATAATTTGGTAGGGATTTAGCAATATAAAAGGAAGACAGCAGCGAAAAATAAAAGGGGGAGGCGACTTGGACCCTAAAAAAAAGAACGTGTTCTCAGAACCAGGAGCGGCTGTGACGGCTGTGGACAGCATCCATGGAATTCCCTCTCTCCTTTGTTCCTATTTCTTTTCTTTTGGCTTTCTCTATGATTATGAGTAGCTAAATTCCCTTTTGTTGGGATTAGATGTAGCTAAACCGTTTCTCATGTATTTGCCTTGATTTATTAATCCATGTTTATGCTTCTCTATTAGTGTTTGATTCCTATGCTTAATGCTTTTTGTGGTCTGATCATCCATGAATCGTTCTGAGATTTGATTTGCAATGGGGACGTTCTTATCATTTCTTGATCTGGAATTAATCACCTAGTATACCTTGCATCTAGGAATGGATTTTGGTTTATTAGTAATCGTGTAATCCCTACTCTTAATGCAAATTCATTAATTAGGCCACCTAAGGAATTAGGGTCTAATTGGGGGATTTAGGCTCTTGTCATCTAAGGAATTAGGACTTGAGTAATCTTGTGGGTTGATTTTAATATTTGAAGTATAAACTGGATTGGTGGTCTTAGTATTGCATGCGGCAAAGGTTTAGTGAAGTTTAATCCTAACATCGTTCATCATATTTGAAAAATCCTTCTTTCTGCATTCCAAGTGTTTGATAAAAATCCTAAAAGAACTCTTTCCTTTTATTTTGTTTATTTTAAATTGGCTTGGTATTTAATATTGAGCTCCCTTCCTTCCAAATATCCACTTAGATAGTAGTTGATTTGTTATGTGCTAGTACTTGTCTCAGTACTCGTGGGAACGATATCCCTCTTACATCTTTACTACTTGTACGACTCGGTATAACATAGCGCGTGTTAGCGACCGATTTAAAAATCCGTCGCTAAATTTATGAGTTCAAATTTCAAATTAACCCATTTAGTGACCGATTTAGCGACGGATTTAATTTGGTCGCTAAAAATGAAATCCCTAAATCGTGATTTCCTTTCTCTCTTCCCCCACTTCTCTCTTTTCTTCTACTCTCTCTCGCGCGGCTGCTCTGCTCCGCCCCGTCCCTGTTCCGGCCGCGCATCACCACCTCTCATCGTCTCGTCCTCCTCCGGTCACCACTTGGTAAGGTTCTCCCCTTATCCTTCTCATTTTGTGTTTCTCATTCTCTGTCTCTCACTCTCTCTTCCTCCTCCCAGCAGCACCGTACCACCACCGCCACCACGACCACCACTGTAGCACCGTGACCTCCTTCTTTGGTAAGGTCTCCTCTTCTCTCTCTCTCTCTGTATCTCGCTCTCTCTCTCTCCTGCTTGGTTCTCTTTGTCTCAGTTTCTCTCAATGTCTCTCTTAGGTGTTGTCACTTCCTCCTCCAGCCACCACCACCATCTCAAGGGGTTCTGTTTGCGCACCCCCCCCCCCCATAGTCTCCTCTGATCAGTTCTGTCTCAGGTTAGGGTTTAGGGAAGTTCTGTCAGTATGGGTATTTATGCTGTCAAATTAATCATTGATGTTGTTCTAGTGAAATCTAGAGTAGAGAAATTTTGACAGTGGGGGTATATTGATTTAAATAACTTATTGGATATATAATATAAGTTAGCTTTCTCTTATTTAGATTACTCAAGTACATTGTTGTTTCAACTGTAGATGATTAGGATAGTGAATCCAAATACATCTTTACTAAGCATACTTGAGAAAAGTAATTTTCCTTTTCTCTAATTTCTGCATGTTCCCAACTACTTGACTTATTTTGCAACTATGGTTCACCATGAATTAAAACACGTCCAAAGAATGAGGATTGGAATGAAAGTGACTTTGGTGGTTTTGAATACTATGTATTTGGAAATGTTGCATGAATTGCTTGGGTGTTGCTAGGGAATGCTTGAGGTGAGTGGGTAAATTGGGTGCACTACAATTGAACAACAATAAAGGGGTTGTGCACTGCAGCAGGTGGAAAGCTATCTTTTTTGTATTTCTTTTCTTTTGGCAGATGCGTTCGTGTATTTCTTTCATTTGTAGTGCTGATCTGACTTGGTAAAATATAGTGTGCAATGGCAATGACACCCACTGGGTCATATTGAGGATAATGAGGTATATCTACTTATGTATGAATGATGAAATTAGATAATGAAGTATTAAGTATAGGGTTAGATAAAATGAAGGGTGGGGCACAATTTGCCAGGCACATGACGTGCTGTCACATTCAAACATTATTCACATTAGAAAGCAGCTCTGTACACAATATTATGAAAGCAACTCTGGTTTTCTACTCATTTGTTTCACTAGGCAATGGAGCTTTCCAGAAATAGTTGTTGATGACCATCCTTACTAGGTTATCTAGCCATTTCTAGTAGGAAAAGTCCAATCTATGACCATCCTTCAAAACGACGTAAAAGCATACGCTTTCCTGAAAACTACTATGTTTGCTAATCTGTAAAGTTGCATGTGAAGTTGCATTTCTTTGTTATATTTTAACATGCTAGTATGCTACATGGATCTTTCCATCTTTTCTTATTGTCACTTGATGAAGTTTAGACATATGACTTGTTTTCCTTATCGTTTTATCAGAAAATGGATCCGACTAAATGTTTTGAGACGGCCGTCCATTTAGACCAGGTACAGTATCTCATCAACTTAAGAATAACGATCGAATTCACATAATGATGGTTAAGGCATAAACTAATCATTACTAAATTGTTCTTGTGTATTTGCTGGATTTGATTTCAATCCTGCGTTCAATCTACCGTCGTTGGGGACAAGAAATACCGCGTGTTGTGACTATTGAAGACAAATGCGGAAATCTGTTCAATGGGAATATAGTAATCCATGAGGATCGCCCATATTTTGCAACAGATACAAATGGTATCAGGGAGTTGTATTTGTTGTCCACTGGTGCATTGGCAAAGTTTAAGTACCTTGGGGGTTCTCGCTTCTACATGTTCATCCATTTGGAAGATTGATGAGTTTTGATATTTTGATTAGTACTTATTGGCTGTGGTGTGTTTTTATGTTTTGATCGTTAATTAGTACATTATTAAACTTTTTTTTTTATAAACAATTATTAAACTTGCGTTAATTAATGTATGTGTTTTCTTGATCATATTGACTGTGGTGTTTTGGATCGTTAGTACATTATATTTACGTTTTCTATTTATTCAAAAAAATATTGGTGTATTTTGTTTATATCAGAATTAAGTTACAGGAAAATTTGGTCGGTAGGATTAAGTTACAGGAAACTTTTTATAAAAAAAAGTTCAAAATTTGCGACCGAAATAGAGACCGAATATCAGTCACCAAATTCGATTGTGACCAACTATACGACGACCAAAATATATAATTTTGTGACCGAAATATCGGTCGCAAATTTGTGACCGAAATACAAATTCGGTCGCTAAACATTTAGCCACCAGGGTTTCTGCTACCCCCTTAATTCGGTCGCTAATTCAGTCGCTACACAATATAGCAACCGAATTATCAAGTTTAGCGACCGAAATCTTCGGTCGCTAAATAGGTTTTTTTTGTAGTGGATCGGTACTAGGCGTGTAGGAACGGGTTTCCTACGGAGCTGGACCGTCCGTCGGTAAACTCGTCATACGGATCCCCTAATTACCGACGGAAAAGTCCGTCGGTAACTGTTAGTGGAAGTTACCGACGAACGTGTCTGTCGGAAAATCTAAACTACAGTTACCGACGGGAATGTCCGTCGGAAACAAGTTTTTTTTTAAAATTGATTTTTTTTATTTTATTTGTTTTATATTAATAATTAATTTTTAATTTTAATTTTTTATTAAAATTTATATTTTGAATATTAATTATTATTATTATATTTATTTATTAATTATTATTATATTTAATTTTAATTATTTATATTTTAATTATAATTATACTTTATTTTAATTAATTATTATATTTTACTTTAATTAATTATTATTATATTATTAATTAAAAAACAAAATTGAAATTACAAATAAAATTCAAAAAACAATTAAATTAAAATTAATTTAAAATAATAACAAACTCAACATATAATCCATAAATAAAATATCCGTCTAGCTACAAAATCTACTACACATATATCTATCCTAATACCTATCACCATAATATCTGTCATCGTCGCCCTGTCAGGGGGAGTCTGCCGGCGTCAGATGACCATCAAGCTGCAGCTCAGAAGATAGACCGGCATCATGCGGCTGCGGTGGTGGATCGGTAGAAATAGTGGAGGGCTGGGGCTGGGTGGCATGGAGGACCCCTTGTAGAGAACATCGGTCATGATCGTAGAGAATGTCTCCATCTGATGCATGATGCGCTCGTTCGTCTCCCTCTGTCGCTGCACCTCCTACCTCAGCCACTGCACCTCCTCCGTGTCCTGTGAGCCAGAGGATGTAGGCTCTCGAATGGTCAAGCTCGGCATCGGCCCCCGACGGGTCGACTTGGTTAGGGTGGCAGTATATCGTAATTAATCCGCCCCTTCTTCTTCCCCCCCGCCACATCCATCCAGACCTGGGTCTGTAGTCGCTCAACCTCGGCGGGGTCCATCTAAGAAAGATCCGAGGCACCAGAGGAGGAGGCAGCCTCAGATGCTACCTGACTAAACCTGGCATTGTACTCCGCCTGCGATCAATACATTACAATCAATATATATATATATATATATATATATATATACTAATTACCTATACTTTTCAAGATAAAAAAAACACTTTATCTCACCACTGTCTGCCTCGACCTCTCATCAACAAACTCGCTGGTGTCCGAGCGAATATGTGTATGCTCAAAGACCGTTGGGACATCAATAGACCGAGCAAGCTCTCCTGCCTGCAATCGACACACAAATAAAATCAATTAGTTATAAAATAAAATTTTAATAAAAATATACAGTTTATAAATAAAATTATTTATATATGCATACTATGTAAATGACATGCTCCATGTCGCTAATCTAACCACCAGTGTGCATGCTCCCACCCTTCTCGGAAGCCCGATTTCTCTTCACCTGTTCACACTTCAGCTTGTAAGCTGGAGTGTCCCAGTACGCACACAGTTGGGCCCAATGTAATCCGGACGTATCCGGGTATTCCTACGCTCCCGGAGCATGTCCCTCAGTCGAGCAACTGCTCGGTCGTCAAAGATAGCACGTATCTCTGAGGCATGCTTCGGTAACCTGCACAGAAGCTCATGTTAACAAAGAAAAAATATATAAAATGCATGAAAAATAAAGGGAAAATTACATGAAATAATAAACAACTTACCCCGAATCATCTGAAGATACGATCCCGGTCGTCCCCGGGGATCATCCCCGACGATACTACGCCTTGATGGCATAGGTAACGTGCTTCGATCCCACTTTCGATGGGATGAAGATGAAAAATTTATAATTTTATTAATTCAACAATATGACAGCCAACAAATATATACTTATTGAATAGTAACTAAGATAGTCAAAGTTGGAAAACATTAAATTAAATAAAACTTACGATCCAGAAACAGGCCGGATCCATGGTCGATCCTCAGGTGCGGGCACCCTGGCCCACTCAGGAAGGTCCTCCAGTGCTGCCGACTGCTGCATAGACGGTGATGATGGAATGGTCGTGTCGTGACCGTATGGAGGCGCGGATGATGAGGATGGAATGGTCGTATCCGGTTGTGGCATCATCCCAGGAGTCAGCATAAATGATAATCCTTCTGGCTGTGTGGCCGGCACAGCCGATGATGGTAGTGGTTCTAGGTGTGGGTCCATTAGGGGCGGCGAGTAGCCGGCAAGTGCGCGTCGTGGCACAAAGTGAGTGAAGGTCTGGACATGGGTGGAGGATGGGGTAGTGTGGGTCAGGGATAATGTAGTATGGGTAGGGGATGGTGTAGTATGGGTCGGTAAGGGTGTAGAATGGGTGGGGAAGGGTGTATAATGGGTGGGGGAGGCTCGTGTAGGTGCCGATGGGGTGGGTGCGGTAGGGATGGGGGTGGGTGCGGTAGGTGCTGGGGGACCTAAAGGAATGCGAGCAAGCACTTGGGACTTAATGGTGTATCGTCCCCGCTTAGCCTTCCCCTTCCCCTTATCACCGCTAGGCGGTGAGGGGAGGGGCGACTGTCCTCCTGATGCTAACATATCTATTTTTATAGCACAATTATAAATCAATGTAATAACAATAAATCAATAGACATCTAACATACTAATCTAAGAAAATATTTAAAATACAACAATTAATGTCAAGTCTTACACTTAATTGCATATAAGCAAATATTTAAAATACAATAAAAATAACTTAACAGTAAAATTCTTATTCAGACTCGGTATCGTCATCTGATTGTAAGTCCGGCTCTTCTTCTTCTTGCATTGAGTCATCACTTTGGATTTCTTCCTCTGATGATGCATGCATCGATGACTGATTACCAATGACCACTTCTTCCCCTTCATTTGCAGATCCCTGCATGCCAGTAATACGCTCGACCTTAATTATTTCATTGACATGTGACGATTCATCCGCCTGGAAGGGCATCTCATCCTATGCATCATCGATTTCTATGCGACACCTAGGCTTGGTAGTGACAGCAACACACCAACCTCATTTGTCCATTCGCATTGCTAGATAAGGGACATAATAAACTTGTTTTGTATTCTGAGCAATTATAAACGGATCATACTGTTGAAATCTTCTATCCATGCGAATGTCCACAGTTCCATACTTTTATCAATTAAGTTTTTTAAATGAAATTATTCCTTAATTAAAAAGTAATTAATTAATTATTTTATTTTAACTATATACTTTTATCAATTAATTAAAATTTAAAAGATTCTATATATCAACAAAAAAAAACCTACAAAAAAGTCATCCAAATAATTCTGTGTGCAGTAACACACACTAAGAACAAACAAAACACAATTCACCTCAATATATACAACCTCACCTTCCTAAAAATTCAAACACAGATTCCTAGCAAAATATAAACACATATACATATATATATATATATTTATTAAAAAATCTCAATAATATTAAAAAAAAACCTCAAACAAGCAGCGGCTGCTCCTGGGAGTGGTGGTTGCAGTGGTGGTGGTTGGAGTACCGGTGACTGTGAAAGTTCTGAAAACCAAATCAAACAGATCAAAGGGCCACATTTTTTAACTTAGCATCAAATATGGGAAAATGCTAAAACTTAAACATGCCTGAACAGTGGAGGTGGCTCCTCTACAGTGGTGGTGGTCGGAGGGAAAATGGGCAACGATTGTGGTGGTGGTTGGAAGTGGTGGGAGTGGCTCCTCCTGGTGGCAGGCGCGGTGGAGACACGGAGAGGCGCAAACAGAGAGTGGGGGGCGAGGGTTTTCGTGGTGGTAGGAAGGCACGAAGAGAGAGCAAGGAGGAGGGAGGGAGGGAGACCGAGCAGGGAGAAGAGAGGTGGTAGGGGCGGTGGTACCTGTTCGTAGTAGGGTGGGGCGATGGTGGCAGAGAGATAGAGAGAAGAGAGATAGAGAGAAGATGAAAGGACAACTGAGGGGGGAAAGGGTTTGCGGGTAGGGTTATTAAGGCGTTTCCGATGGATTTTCCGTCGGTAATTCAAAAAAATAATTACAGACGAAAATTTCCATCGCTATTTGTCCTAGAATTTTCGACGGACAAGCCGTCGGTGCGTATAGTCCCATTTACCGACGGAATTGTCTGTCGTTACGCACTGGCGCCAATAGTTTTTGATTCCCGCCAACTTTTCCGACCGAGTTACCGACGGAAAAGCCCTCGGTAAAGTTACCGACGGACTTTCCATCGGAAATTTTGACAACTTATGGTATTCTACATTACCGATGGCAATATCCATCAGTAATCTCTTAATTTCCGACAAAGCCGGTGTCCGTCGGTAAATTTATGTCGATAATTCAACATTTTCTTGTAGTGCGTGTATGTGACTGCTATGATAAAACTCATATGTCAGTATCTCTCCTTTGCAATATATATGTTTCCTTAGTTTTTGTTGTTGTACCTTAGTACGTAGATACAGATGTTGCAGAGAAGTTCCCGGCTTCACTTAGGGATATTAATCCCGATTTTTTTGAAGAGGTCGTTGGACGTGGTGATGACTACGGGGTTTTCTCTTGGATTGCTTTTAGAACGACCAGCTTAGGACTTTCCTTTTGGGTTATTTGGTTTTTGAGAAGGTCTGTACTCATGTTTCTTTATGAAATTTAAGTTTAAGATTCAGTATTGTATGTTGAAAACGTTTTCTGGAACATTTGTATGAGGTGATGGTCTTGTTTAAATTTATGACCAGAATTTGTATGTTGCTGTGTGAAACGTGGTTTTACTGTTTCAACGCATGGCTTAAATTTTTCAGTATTCCGCAAGAAAATTTTTACACCCATTTTCATAACTTATAGAAAATTACACGAGTTATTTTTCGAAAGCAACCATCATTACATTTTATTTAATATATTTTTACAAAAATTGAGTTAGTCATGTAATTCCCAAGGAGGGTGTTACAATGGTCGAATAGACAATGGTCGAATAAAGGGGCGATGGCGGCAGCATCACGGCGGCTCCGACGAGGTGGCTCCGAACAGGCCTGAACCATGGGTTTTTTCGTAAACCGCGTGATGAAGAAGGAAACTTGAACATAAACCTCAAGGGAGCAATGTGGTGGCCAGAAATGTTGGTCTCGTGGTGGAGGTCCGGTGGTAGAGCAGGTGGCGGCAATGATGAACAAAGGAGTAATTGGAATATAACACACAGGAAAGGGGCTGAACTCGCGATCGTCTCCTTGCTCCAAGCGGCAGCCGGACGACGGCCTCTTTGATAGTGACATGAGGCGTTGAGCTGGAGAGAAGGAGGAGAAAGTAGGGGACTTAATGAGAGAGAGGTAGGAGTCTGAACTTGTAGAAGAAGGGAGAAGAAAAAGAAAGAAATATGAAGGGGGTATCGTGCGTTAGGCTTTTGAAACAATGATTTTCTTTTTTCTTTTTCTTTTATTTAGTACAGATACAAAAGAAAAAAAGAATGGTTGGGATTGAGTTTAGAAAAAGAGATTTGTTTTTAACCTTTGGATCTAAAAGTAATTAGGAAAAAAAACAAAATTTCAAAATTTAAAATAGGATAGTGATTGATGGTTGGATTTATCAACGAAGGAAATCAATGATCCAAAATTAATCTCCAAGTGTGACAGAAACCTCTCCTCTTCCCATTCCTTTGAACCCAACAAAATTCTTGAAGCGAAGGCTATGTCTCTCTATCATTCATTTTTTTTTTGTTATTTTATCACTCTTTACCGTCTTCCTATTCTTTTTCTAGCATGTTCCAGTTTACAGGATACAATATAAATGTTAAGATCGGGGACCCAACCTTAAAAGGTGAGTGGTTTCTATTTTGTGCTTTAAATTCTTTTAAATGTCTTTATCATGCATATTTTAGTTTTTACATCTACATATACCTTTACCCATATTGTTTCTTGTTCGTTTTATGTATGATAAAAGGGTAGAAAAAGATGCTATTATTATTGAATATGAGTAGAACACACCCTATATTTCTTGTTCTTTTGGTTTAGTACTGTTATGAACTTAAACACCTGAATCAAAGATCAACATTAATTTGAATTTGTTTAAAGGTGGAGGCAGGGTTGAGTTTCCATTCTCCATACCCTTTAGGGTTAGGGCGATCTTATGACTCTTCCTGCCACTTCACCAAAAACAGTGGACTCTCAGGTGAAAATGGAAGAAGAGAAAAAGACAATTAAATTAAATACCAACATTGTTTACTATTAGCTATTTGAATGATGTTCATAATTTAAGGCATGTAAAACTACTTCTTAAACAATAATTAACATACCAAACTTGTCAATTGCAATTCCATGTATATAATCAATTTGTTATATTGATTCCTCTATTGATGAATGATATATAAGATAGGGTGTTACATACCACATTTGTAATCCTCTGAATTTGCTGATTACTAGAAGATCTCCACGTTTCTGAGCTGTAGTTTGTTGATTTGTATTATTGTCAACTGCAACACTATTCAAATTACGCACAATGATATCTTCCATGAGTGTACGAAACATGTATTGATTATTGTGAATATCTGATTTTGTCCGGACACTTCTTTTTATTTATTTATATTTTTGTTTATTAAAAAAAATTGAAAACACTAAAATCATATAAAAATGATAAAAGAAAAAAATTATATAATTGTCTCTTCTCCAGGAGAAGAAAAACTACTCAAAAATTTTTGGCTAATTCCAGCAACCCTATGAGCCCGAGCTAAGTAACAAGGAAATCAATGAAAAAAAGGTCAATTTTATATATTATCTAATCGATCAAGCTAATTCAACAAGATCCAACCTTAGAATAACAAAAATAATAGTATCAGTGTATCACTTTATGTTATCCGATTAAGAAAAAAAGAGGAATTAGGTTAAAAGTTTAACTCAACAAGAATAAAAAAAGTCCCCAAGTCAATTCATATATTCAAATGCTACCAAAATCTTAAAACAAATGCAGTTATCTTTGTAATATAGGCATTCTTAACTAAGGTGATAATAATTTTTTCAATTTATTTCGAATATTTTCTATTAACATATAAATCTATATAATAAAACAAAGAATTATTCTTTTACAAAAAAAAAAGTTTTACCTTATGATGAATCTTGTCTACCGTCAAACAAGTGAAGTCGCATTTTTTCTACTCCTCTTACTTTTTTTATTAGGAAACTTCTCCGGAAAAAATTATCAGTAACACTTCAAATAACATGTTGAATAGTGATGGAATATGCTGAATTGTCAAATTATTTTATGCATTAGCAAACATTCCCTAAAAAATTTTGAACTAAGACTTAAAATTGCTTCTTGTATAATAGTTAAAAAGGTTGAACTTTCAAAATAAGTATGCTCACTTCAGTTTCTAAAGGACCATGCTCATTTTAGTTTGTAATTCATTGGTTTTATCATTAGCAACCATTTCTTGAAAGTTTTAGCTACAAAATTTAAAACAAAATGTTGACTAATTGTTACAAAAATTGCTTGACTTCCAAAAATGACATACAAATTTCAATTTGTGCTCCTTTGTTTTTCTCCCTATAGGAAGCATTTCCAAACACATTACTGTCGAATAGAAACAAAAGATGTTGAACCTTCTAAAACTTAAAAGCATTTCCAAATCATTTTCTAAAACTTCAAGTAAAATTTAAAAAACATGCTGAAGAGAAACTAAAAAAAAAAATATTAAACCTCTATATTTTACAAAATGAACCTTATACATACTCACTTTGGTTTCCCTTTTAGCGCTACTTTTTCCTTTTTCTTTGTCTAGGCTTTTCTTTCTATGTCCTGAAAGAGTAGTGTAGCCTTTTTCATACCTCTCGATCACTTTCATAGATCGTAGAATAATACCGCTTTGCTTGTTAACATAGAACTTCAAAACAAGATCACGCAAAGTTTTGTAGTTCTATGAAAAAGGCTACACTACTCTTTCAAAAATTTGCTTGATCTTGTTTTGCAGTTCTATGTTAACAAGCAAAACGGTATTATTCTTCGATCGATGAAAGAGGTCGAGAGGTATGAAAAAGGCTACACTACTCTTTCAGGACATAGAAAGAAAAGCCCAGACAAAGAAGAAGGAAAGAGTAGCGCTGAAAGGAAAACCAAAGTTATTATGTATAAGGTTCATTTTGTAAAATATAGAAGTTCAATATTTTTTTAGTTTCTATTCAGCATGTTGCTTTAAATTTTACTCAAAGTTTTAGAAAATGATTTGGAAATGCTTTTAAGTTTTAGGAGGTTCAACATCTTTTGTTTCTATTCGACGAAATGCTTGCTAGGGAGAAAAACAAAAAAGCACAGAGATTGAAACGTGTATGCTTTTTTTTTGGCAGTTAAGCATTTTTTTGTAACAATTAGTCAACATTTTGTTTTAAATTTTGCAGCTAAAACTTTCAAGAAATGGTTGATAATGATAAAAACAAATAATAACAAACTAAAGTGAGCATGGTCCTTTAGAATATGAAGTGAGCACACTCATTTTGAAAGTTCAACCTTTTTAACTATTATAGAAGAATCAATTTTAAGTGTTAGTACAAAAGTTTTTAGAAAATGTTTGCTACTGCATAAAATAATTTGACAATTTAACATATTTCACACTATTCAACATGTTATTTGAAGTTTTATTGTTAATTTTTTCAGGAAATGCTTCCAAATAAAAAAAAGTAAGAGAAGCAACAACAAAAAATGCCACTTATCATGTTTGACGGTAGACAAGAAGCAACCAAAAATAAAGCTTTAATTTGTTTTTTTTTTGGATAAGCATAAATCTTTTTTATTATATATTTATAAGTTAATTGAAAATATTCAAATTATATGAAAATATTATCACATCACCTTAGTTTTGGTGTTTGGACCGATTGACTAAAGTCTTATTAAAGTTGTGATGTTCAGAGTTGTCTTGTTTGTTCTAGTTGTTTTCTCTGTCAGTTTTGTAACTAGTTTCCTATGTCTTTTTTTGATTTTTATATTCTCTGGTAAATGAGATTCAGGTGGTTTAATTAATGTATTAATCATACCGATTGCATTTTTTGTCAAGTCAGTATGTTAATTACATTGTCTTACTTTACATGTGATGTACATTGCTTGAGTACGTCTTATCCTCTTTTATATATATATATATATATATATATATATATATATATATATATATATATATATATATATATATATATATATATATATATAAAGGGAGAGAGCCTTTTATATGTGAAGTGAGATGATTAAATCATAGTCATTGGATCCAATTTTAAATGATCGTCAATATTAAAACACAAAGTCATGTGATTTTTTAAGTGGTCATGTAACATTTTAAAACTATTAAATAACTTTCATTCATGACCATCCATGTATGGTTGTATGTTTAAGATTTATCCCTCTCACTCTCATATGAGAAAAGCCCTCTCACTAGATATATATGGGATTTGCTAACGTACATCCACCCATTTTTTAGATGGTGTACGTTAGCAAGCTACATCTTTGGATGTATTTTTCAATTTTTTAGTTATAACTTGCTAACGTACACCCACCCATTTTTAGAAGGTGTACATTAGCAAGCTACACTTTCAGGTATATTTTCCATTTTTTGGTTATAACTTGCTAACGTACACCTTCTAAAAAAAAAAAGGTGAGTGTATATATATATATATATATATATAGACACACACACACACACACTTTGGCTTTATAAAAAAGAAGAAGAATGTCAATATTACAAAGACAACAACATTTGATTTACGATTTTGGTAGAGTTTGAAATATATGAATTGGCTTGGGGAGTTTTTATTCTTGTTGAGTTAAACTTTTAACCTAATCCCTTTTTTATCTAATTTGATAACATAGTGATACACTGATACTATTATTTTAAGGTTAGATCTTGTTGACTTTGCTTGATTGATTAGATAATATATGCATTTATCGACGTAGTTTATTTAAAAATACACACAAAATATTTGTTGAACTTATTTTGGCTTTTACTATTAAATGTATAATTCTTCGAATATGTCCCTAGAAATATAAGCACTAAAAATTTGTTAAATGCACCCGACTGTATATTTTGCTAACATACTCCTACTAAAAAATGAGTGGGTCTACATTATCAAATCTATATATACATACACACACACACACACACACACACACACACACACACACACACATATATATATATATATATATATATATAACAATTTGAAATTGAAATTTTTGACTCAAAAAATGATTAGTATTTTAAATTCATTGTTTGGTGAACTAAAGTTCCACATTTGTAAAGAGTGACTTTAATCTTGGTAAGTACTATCGTCGATAAGGCAAGCATAGTTTAATGTGCTATTCTATGTGTGTAGGATTCCCCCGAACCCTATTAGTAGTCGAGTAATCGACAATAGCAAAATCCTAGTGGTGACTACTCTGTAGTATCGGTCAGGGTTTAGTCATTGTAGGTTTGTCAATGATAGGATGATACCCTAGGTTAGACGAATATAGATTTGTGTTTGATTGATATAGATATGATGATATGTTTGGGTTAATTAACTATATTATGCTTTCATGTGTTATATCTGCTTATTGTGACGATATATGTATATATATATATATATATATAATTATTGAAGAGATGGTTGTTGATGATGTGTTAAAAGCCTAAGTTGACACCGTGAGAGTACCATGAAAGCAAAGTGATGAGGTTGTGGGTGCACTGACACCGAGATTGAGATTGTGGATGCATTTGTCATTGTGTAAGTGGTTTTGTGTGAAGGTACTGGTGTCAACTCAGGATGTGAGTGCATTGCGTAGTTGCCAAAGTGACGAGCCGTGTGACTGGGAGTCATACGAAGTTAGGTGTACCTGAGTGCGGGTACGGAATACGAGAGGGACGGTCGGATGGACCTTGTGTAAGACTCAATGACTTAAAGATTTTGATGTATGACAAATACAACTTAATGTGTATGCAAGTGTTTTAGTATCAAATAACAAAGACAAGTATCAAGCAATAATCAACAAGTTCAGTGAGCAATCGAAGGAGAATATTCAAGGAAGAACTTGAAGAAATCAAAAGAGCTACATGGAGGAATCAAAGAGAAAAGACGAAGATCAAGGAATGATCAAGACAAGAGCTTAAAGGAGAAATAAGATTTAAGTCTTAGATGATTTGTAAGTGATGAAATATCTTATTCACAAAAAGCTCATTTGAAAAGATGTATGAAGAAAATCAGTTTTCATAACCTGAATTAAATGGAATAAGTTTTTGCTAACGAAAATGATTTTTGGAAATAAGATTTTTTGAATCCAAGCGCTCGTCCAACACTGAAGTAACAAAACGCTCATCCACTGTAATGACAAAAGTGCTCGTCCAACACAAGTGACACAAGCGCTCGTCCACTAAAATGACAGAAGCGCTCGTCCACTAAAGTGACAGAAGTGCTCGTTCACTAAAGTGATACAAACGCCCGTCCACTAAAGTGACACAAGCGCTCGTCCACTAAAGTGACACAAGCGCTCGTCCACAAAAGTCTTTGGACCTGCTAAATCCTTAAATGAGAAGCTCCGTCCATTGACATGGCATATGGAGCTCGTCTACTAGTTAAGCACGTCCCATTACTTTGTGTTTTAGTACTCCCGTCTGCTGATGTGGCATATGGAGCTCGTCTACTAGCTCATCCGAATGTAAAATCTTAATGGCTAGATGGACGCGAATTCTATAAGAACTATCAGAATCTTATTTCAAGAACCAGAATCAAGAAAACAGATTTTGTTAATCAGATCCAAATCTGTTTTGATTGATCTCAACAACTATAACTTGTTTTCTATATAAAGAGGGACCAAAGGAACACTTTTAAAAAATAACGAAGAACAATAACATATCACAGTTTTACGAAATCAATTTGAGAATCAATTGTGAAAATCATTCATCATCTTTCTTGAGCTTACTGTGAAAAGAGTGTTTCAATACTCATAAGTGCTTCAATTTGTTTATCTGACTATTGAGGTTAGGAATCAACTTTTGTTTTACATTTCGATTGTAAAGAGAGAGGGAGTCTCTCTGAGTGATTAGGGTGAGGTATCCCTAAGGTTGAACATTGAGGCTCTTCACAAGAGTGTGGTATCTCGAGGTGAAGGAGTGCTCTGTGGCGTAAAGGTTTTTCAAGCTACCTGGCAAAGCTTGTGTGTTAGTGCGTGAAATCCCACAGGTGGAGTTTATGATCAAGAACCTGCGACTTTGATGTTTAAAGTTCAATATAATTTCTGTTCTTGATCTGTATAAATTGTATTGAAACCTGAGTTTGATTGTAATCAAGTCCGTGTTATCTGCGTTTAAAACTGAGTTGATCAAAACCATTCTTGATTGTAAAACTGAACAAATACAGAAACTAAAACCTGCAAGTTTGTTCTTGATTGTTAATGCTTGTATTTGAAACTTGCATAACTTGTTCTTAATTTTTAAAGGTTTAATCAGTTTATGTATCTTGTTATTACCGAGTTATTGAACCTGAATCTATTCTCTTTTAATTCTGAATCAATCTTTCTTATCCTCATCATCCTTCTATTCAAGATTTTATATAAACCCTTCATTGATTTTGTAAAAGATCTTGAGGCCACAAATCCGCAACTCTGATTTGAAAAGCTTTGTGAAAAAGTTTTAAGGGGGAATTTTTTTAAAGAAAACTCAATTCACCCCCCCCCCCCCTCTTGAGTCGTTGAAGCCAAAACAACACCTTGGGGATGTAAATCACGTTCGAATTGATTTACAGTGGCTAATAATTTGAACCTATTGTGCCGTGATCTTCGTTGGAACTCGATTTTCTCGAGTCTAGGACCTGAGTATTCCAGTCACATGTGGACGTTCCGAGGCGACCAAGATACCCCTATTTGAGTTGGACTCGTAGGGTGGATGCAATCTTATTGGTCATGCATGGTGAGCGGAAGGGTTACTTGGACAAACTAACTGACATTTTCTTAGCAAAGAATGCTCCTAAGAGCGAATGTCCTAGGGAGTCTGAACTCCTAAGTGAAAGTAATCGGCCGACATACATAGGAGTTGATACTCCTTAGAAGTTTTGATATAAGATATGTGATTTCGAGGATGCATGTGCTAGTATGACTCGAGAGATGGTTGTTGTATGTGTTGTCTGTATGACATGTTGTTCCATGTTGTCCTTTCCCTTTTTATGATGATGGTTGTATTGCTTATCTCCTTGTCTTTGTTTTCTCTGTATGTATTCGTACATCCAGATGAGTCGATGCTCGAGTCAAACAGCAATGATGGGCCAGCAGGACCACAAACCCAGACACTTTTTGATTGCCGATCTATCACTATCTCGACATTTGGCAAATAGATCATTAAAATTTTTTCATAGTGTATGTACGACCTGTCAGCTTTTATATTAGGTATGGAGGAGGCCCCATGTTTAATCTAATCGGTCCATTTCACATAGCACAGAGATTTCCAACCTCAAATATTTTCTATCCACCTCGACCAAGAGAGTTCCTGGATGACATGTGGAACAACGTCCGGACTTCGAATTCTTTGAGAAGATGTGTGGTGGTCTACCGAGGAGCACGTCATCGAAACATGCAGTATGTACAGTCGTGCCAACAACAGAGGATTGTTGTGACAAGTAGTGGAGAGTCAGTCTAGGAACCAAGAGTTTATAGGATGAGATATAAGATGGTGAGGGTAGCTCCAGACGTCTATACCACTGATGGTGTGAAGTTACCATACATGTTCACTCCCAACAACTTCTAGTGTTTGAAGCTAATGAGATAGCAAAAGAACTATATTTCAATTGGGAATGTCTTCGCTCCTCCCATCTTTAGGAAGATGACTGATCCTCTCTACTCTTGGATCGTTGATATAATATTAAAAAAAGCACATAATGAAATGTAAAGTGGGAAATTCGAACAACAGGTTGACAAATCACTCTCCTTTTCTTTCCCTTCACCGCCTCTTCCTCTCCCTCCTCGAGAAGCCAAGTGACACTACTTTCGTTCACAGAATTGGCTGTTCTTCCAGACACTAATAAGGTCATTGAGAAAAACTAGATGATCTCTAATATGGGAGAAAGATGAATATTTTGGTTGATTGATTACTGATTAAAGAATAAGGTGAGTGTTGACGCGGTGGAGGCCAAATTTGCATCTTCTTCATGGAAAATTGTCTCATAAGGCGCGAGACACGGTGGTGGATGATTGGATTTTCCTGGAGAAGTAATGGTTCAGTTTGGAGATGTTAGAACACAGGTTCTAATAGTTCGGGTATTCAAGTTGTGGTGATCAACGGTTCCGGTGTGGTGCTGCATGATGGAAACTATGTTGCGGTTTCGCTACCGCCTGTCATAGTGGGTCGTATTTGAGGTTGAGCTTGGTGGCTGGGTCGCGGTTATGTGGTGGAGTCTGTGATTTTGTATGTGCACTAGTATGACATCCCCAATTACAAACAATAATGCTTGTTGGGTTCTCTTCTAGGCTTTTCTAAGATGGGTGCAGTGTGGGAAATCTTATTTACATGCTCGCAATCTGCCACCATGGTCAACAGAAACCAAATCCGGTAATCAAACTTCTTGTTCCTTTTTTAGTTTATTATTTTCCTTAACTGTAAACCGGTTACAAGAACAAGGATAGGAATATGATGAAGAGTGATAAAATAAACAAATCAATGATAGATAGACAAGTCATAACCTTGACGTTTAGGGTCAACAGAGTTTGTCTTCAGTTCCTGTGTCTTTCAAGTTTCTGTGGAAATGTCTTGAACCTTCTAAGATTGTGGCTTTTACTTGGCAACTACTTTGGGACAAATTCCGTCCAATGTTAATCTCTTCAAGAGAGGTGTGCTGGTGACTTTGGAGGATACAAAATGTGCTCTGTGCAATAGTGCCGTGGAGGACTCAAAATACCTTTTCCTTTCATGCCCTTTTGTACAGGCCTTATGGTGGAAGGTATACAGGTGGCTAGGGGTGCTGATAGTCCAACACGACAGCATATAGGATCACTTAATTCAACATAGGGGACTATTTGGAAGGCATAAAAGGAAAAGAAGAGGTTGTACATAACTGGCTAGCAGTATTATGGACAATATGGTGTGTAAGGAATGCAACGATTTTTAAGGAGCAAGGCCCATATATTATGAGAAGTTTTGTTCTAGTTATATGTCACTCTTGGAGTTGGTTCTCTGCATCTTGTAGGGGGTAGCACTCTTCTCAGATTGGTGTATAAGCCCACTTGATTGCATTAAGCAGCTTTAATGTGTGGTTCTTAAGCTAGGGTATATTTGTTATCTATGGCACATGGTCTTGCCTTTCATGGCATGAAACATACAGCAGGTACAAATGTCATCAACATATTGTCCTCTTGCTGCTGATTATTTTTTCTTCCTTTTTGTTGTTGGTTGTTGCTGGTTGCTGATTATCTAAAATTAGCAGTTTTTTTTTACGTGTGACTTGCTATCCATTTGCTGGATGTGGTTTACCATTGTTGGGGAGTATTATCACTTTTGTCTGCTGGGCCAGCGATACTCATGGGCAAGTTGATTTTGGTGGGCTAATAGTTACATGTATAGGGTTGAATTTTTGGTGGTCATGATACTGGGTTGTAATTAAATACTTGGTGGCCCTTTCTTGGGGCTTTGTATATGGTTTGGGTACATCTAGTACCTTTATCAATATATCCTTAATTTATCAAAAAGAAAAACTTTGGTGTTAAATAGAAGATAAAACATTGAGCAGATGACAAACGTCGAAAAAGACAATGTGAAATCAGATAGAAATTACGGGATGAAAGACAACTTACGAAACCTTGACCATACAGAGATAATGTTTGTCCTTTACGGCAAAAAAGCTTTTTTTTTGGGGGTTATTTATTGAGAATAAAATTTATATGTTTTTTACAATTTCTTTAATGATAAATTAAAAAAATTAGACAAAAAATGTATTTTATAGTAATAACTTAGATTAAGTAATTGGACACATTACATATTTTAATAATATCTTCAAATATTAACATAATAATATTTGTTTTTATAATAATTACAATGAAAATTAGTTATTTCTCTCAAACTCAAAAATAAGACGGTGGTTACGAGAAATTTATTATATATATATTGATATTTTATTTTTTAATTACATAGTTGAATAGTTTATTTTGAATTCTTTATTTTATAGCATTATTAATTTTTTACATTTTCTAATTAATAGTATTTTTTATAATACTGTTTCAATTTTGCATTTCCAACAAAATCTATTTTACATATTAATTTTTATATATTTTTATTCATTTACCTTTAACGAAACTATAAAAAATTATGACTTTTATTCTTAAAGTAATTTTGCAAAAAGAGAGCATAGAACACCCCCCAACAAAAAAAATTTAAAATAAAAATTCCACATATGGTTTCGTAATTCCCATCTTTTTTCGTCCCTTGCCATCTTCTCATTGTTCTCTCTTCGATTTGAAGCCAAGGTTATGTCTCTTTCTCATTCATTTGTTTATTATTTTATCACTATTTATTGTCTTCCAATTCTTATTCTAGCTTGTTCCAGTTTACAGGACATAATATAAATGTTAAGATCGGGAAACCCAACCCTAAAGGTGAGGGGTTTCTATTTTGTGCTTTAATTTCTTTTAAATGTTTTTATCGTGTGTATTTTAGTTTTTGCATCTACAGATACCTTTACCCATATTGTTTCTTGTTCGTTTGATGTCTGACAAAAGGGTAGAAAAAGATGCTATTATTATTGAATATGAGTAGAACATACCCTATATTTCTTGTTCTTTTGGTTTAGTACTATTGTGGACTTAAACACCTGAATCAAAGATAGAGGTTAATTTGAATTTGTTTAAGATTGAGGCAAGGTTGAGTATCCATTCTTCATACCCTTTAGGGTTAGGGCGATCTTATGACTCTTCGTGCCACTTTACCAAAAAAACAGTGGACTCTTGGGTGAAAATGGAAGAACAAAAAAAGGCAGTTAAATTAAATACTAACATTGTTTGACTTTGCAAGGGTTTTCGTCAGATCCTGAAACACGGAAGCTTCATCTAATCATCCAATCTCCCAAACCCTAGAATGAAGGTTAAAGTAGACAGAGATGAGTCATCTCCATATGCTGCTATGCTAGCAGCATAGGATGCTGCTGCCAGATGCAAGGAGCTGGACATAACTGCTCTTCATATCAAGCTCCGTGCCACTGGTGGAAACAAGACAAAAACACCTGGTCCTGGTGCTCAGTCTGCTCTTCGTGCCCTTGCTCGTTCAGGAATGAAAATTGGTCGTATAGAGGATGTGAATCACATTCCATCAGACAGCACTCTAAGAAAAAGTGATGGAAGGGGTAGAAGACTTTAAACTTCTGGTGTATGGTCGGAGTTCCTATCTTCTACTTTTCACCCCAAAGAGAATTGTGGTATTTTGATAATAATTTAGCTAAATTGGATTTCGATAACAAAACTTCTATTGTATTTATTGAGGTATTGCCAAAGAATATTACTTGAGATTTAGATATTTTTGTAGAGAGCGTCGTAAGTTTTGCATGTTTCGTGAATCTTGCAAAGTTGACAGTCTCCTATTTGGTAAAGTGTACCATAGACTAGGTTCTTTATTGTTTTAGGTAAAAGTGTCCAAGTCTCAAAACTAAATGAATTGGTCTGATAAGGCTTTAAAAAAAAATTGTTTACTATTAGTTATTTGAATGATGTTCATAATTTAAGGCATGTAAAACTACTTCTTGAGCAATAGTTAACATATTAAACTAGTCAATTGCAACCACGTATATAATCATTGTTAAAAAAAACATTGTTTACTATTAGTTATTTGAATAATTTTAATAATTTAAGGCATGTAAAACTACTTCTTGAGCAATAGTTAACATATTAAACTAGTCAATTGCAATTCAATGTATATAATAAATTTGTTATATTGATTCTTCTAGTGATGAATGATAAAAGATAGGGTGTTACATACCATATTTGTAATCCTCTGAATTTGCTAATTACTAGAAGATCTCGACGTTTCTGAGCAGTAGTTTGTTGATCTGCATTATTGTCAACCACAACACTATTCAAATTACACACAATGATATCTTTCATGACTGTACCAAACATATATTAATTATTGTGAATATCTAATTTTGTCCGGACACTTCTTTTTATTTATTTATTTATTTATTTATTTATTGTTTATTAAAAAAATTGAAAAACAAGATCTATATAAAAATGATAAAAGAAAAAATTATATAACTGTCTCCTCCAGGAGAATAACAACTACTCAAAATTTTTTTGGCTAATTCCAGCAACCCCATGAGCCTAGGTTGAGTTACAAGAAAATAAATGAAAAGAAGAATGTATAAGTTTTGTGTCTCAAAAGACAAAAATTTCAACCAGGTCTAACACAAACCAAAACTTCACAGAACGCAAATATGGTCAATATTTTTATCAAAATAATATATCAAATTTTATAAAACAAGAAATAGAGATTGCATGTATGACCCAGAGAAGAAAACTAAAAACCATAAGAAAAAGAATGTGTTTTCCCAAAATTGATTGCTTAAATTTCAAACAAACAAAAGACAACATTGATTAGCATTCAAACCATCATTTAATTGAAGGAATAAAATCCACACATGTAATTAGCAATATTATTGTCACCTGTGGGTAGCTTACTTATCAACTCTAGAGTCAAAACAACAAAAGCCTGGTGAGGATTGCGTAGTGCTTGAGGTACATATGAATCAATCAGCATAATCAGCAACACTCTCAATATAAGTCGTGCTAGAATACAATAGCATTAAAAAATCAGACACTAAACTATCTCAAATCCAAACAACCCAATTTTCTAGCCCAATTCCCAAACAAAATACCTAGAAAATGTCACACACACTACCTAGAAGGTTGGAGTGGTGGTTGACTCGTGTGCATAGTTGTTAAAATCGGATCGGACTGGACCAACCGATTTGACCAGTTGGTCTGGGAACCGACCTGCCATCCAGTTCGAACGACCTATATAACCGCTCTGCAAAAAAAAAATTGGATAGAAAAATGTCAAACTAGTATGGAATCGAGAAAATCGACAAAACCAATGACCTACCTGGTTTTACTGGTCGTAGATAAAACGTGTTCCTCTTGAATCCAGCAACTCTGGCGACCTCAAGTAACTTCCAGCGACCTTCGCCTCCTCTGACTTGAGAGAGGACGATCTACAGAAAGAAGAACCAGAACACGTACAAAAAAAAAATAGAGAAGAGGAGTGAGTGGGGAGGGGGGAGGGTTGCGGCTGAATGAAAATGAGAGTTAGGGTTGTTGCTTACCTTTTGTATATGCAGAAACGGATTTGGGTTGAGTCCATCCTTGTCCAACCCAAAGTCATTTTTTTTCTAATATAGAACAGGCCTAAATTAGCCCAACTTCAGCCCAACTTCAGTTTTGTTCTCTATTCTTATTTGATAGTTAGATCAAAAAGCATATAAGGAAGTTTTGTGATGGGCCCGTGAATTTGTTTTTACACTTACGAAAGCAAATGTAATATTTATTTTCTATATATTAAAAGTTTTTAAAAAATATTGTTTAATCATGAATGGTTCAATCACGGTTAGACCATTGAACCTTGAATCACTGCCTTCACCGATTCAATGACCAGTCCGATTTTAAAAACATTAGTCGTCTGCTAATTACCAATATAAGATCAAATGAAAAATTGAAAATAATAAAAAACACAAGACTTGAGACAGAGTCTAGTCCATGGTACATCCCACCTAACCCCACTTAGTGTGTGGGCCTTTGTCGGTTTGTCCCCTATCGTTAAATAGGCTTGTAAAAACGATCCCCATGCAGGGCTAAATGGATTATCCCATGAACTTTAGCTCTAATGGACAGCTCTATAAAGATTACAAAACAAATCATTTGTCGAAAATTCTTTGTCATGTTTTTGTAAATATTAAGTCAAGATCTTTCTACTCATGTAAAAATTTATTGGGTAAAATAAGTCATTTAAAATTTATTAAATTTGTGCAATTAATTTAAGGATCATTCGAAGAATGTGCGTTGTAAGGCAATTGAAATAAAAAGAACCCACCTGCTGAATGTATATGAAGAAAAAGGGCGAAGCATTGGGTGCCCCATAAAGAAGTAAAAGTGAAACTCCAATTCATTTTGGGCTTTGGGCAGCATGACACAAATTTGTAGGGGGTCTATGTAGGTGAACCAACAATTGAAATTGAAGCCACAAGGAAGAACATGAAACCCATGTTTTCAAAATCGGCTCGAATTGGCCAATCCGACCAATTAACCTGGAAATTGGCTATACGATCGATCCGAGCAGCTCAAAGGATCAGCGATGCATGCAACTAGATGTTTTAGGAAAATTTGGTGTACTTGAACCGGATAAGTCATGTGAACCACCCCTTCCTCGACGCACCACTGTGAGCTCTGCACTCCTCCACCATTGCAAGCCTAGATCCGTGACGCCATTCTCCACTGCCGCAAGCCTAGACTCACAATGTCGTCCACGCCTCTATCTCTTCATCCGTCCGGCCATAATGCTTACCTCAGATCTACGTGAAGAAGATGAAGACTAGAAGACAAAGGGAGAGGAAATGGTTTTGTCACTTTGTGTTGTTATCTAATGATTATGGTCTTGTTTGGCATAATTTTGGTCGATTTGTGTTTTTCAAACTTGAAACTTGACAAAAAAAAGAGGAGAGAGATGGGGGAACATTGTCCATATGAAGAAGAGGAAGACCAGAAGAAAGGGGGAGAGGGTTGGTATGAAAAAAAAAAAAGAATGTTCTAGTCTTGGTAATAAAGCACTAAAGTGATAAAACAATGTGTACAGCTGTAGCTAGAATGCTATACAGTTGTTTCACACTTTCACATATTTAATTGCTATTAAATATATAATAATGAAAATTAAACAAAATTCTATAAAATGTTGATAATTGACAGGCATATGGAACCCAAAAGTTAAACAAATAATAATGAAAAATGAAATATGAAAACTTATATTTACTATTCAATTTTGGTTTTATCCTTGAAAACTGAATATGCAGTGGCATAGGTCTCAATAAATATTTAAGTATTTTGACCAATGCATTCACATTTGTTGTATATATATGTTTTTTTTTTTGAATTTTTTAATATATATAAAGAAACCTGTTCTTTTTTTTTTTAAGCAAAAGAGGCAAGCAGAATCATCACAAAAGAGCCAGACATCCCAACTAGAGGTTGGCACCCCTGGCTCTAACAATCATCTGCAGTTCACCTTGAATATATTAAAAAATAAAGAAGAATACAAAGAAACATGGGGGGATATAGACCAAACCCATGGAAGAATCATTTAATCTAAAACTAGGAACACCAATCCTATTGCGGATGAAGTCCTCTCAAATAAAATTAGGAACTAAATCCCACCAAACTAACCCTTGGATTTGAGTTCCAAAGGAAGCAAATCTATCAGCACAAACATTGCCATCCCTAAAAATATGAGAATAACCGAAATTCATCTCCTTTGTTAAAGCCATACAATTAAGCCACCTGTTTCTTAGCTTCCAAGGAACAACAGAAGTTGATTTAAAGGCTGAAATTACCAATGCTGAATCACATTCTAGCCATAAATTCCTCCAACCCTTTTTTTAAGAAATTTCAATTTCAAAGACAGCACCATAAAGTTCAGCATGAAAAGCAAAAGAAACACCTAAGTTATGGGCAAAGAAACCAAGAATAGCCGCACTTTTGTCCTTAAAGATCCCTCCACAAGCTGCTAATCCTGGAGAGCCCTTAGCAGCACCATCTCCGTGTTGCATTTTATCCAATAGCACTTCGCGGGGGTACCAGTTTACTTGCTTGATCAAGGGAGACTTTGGAGGTTTGCCTTTAATTGAAAAACTTCTGAGCAACATGAAGTTAGTAACACTGCCAGCCATGGAACCTGTAGATAAAGAACCCGAAAGAGAAGTATTGGCTTTGGCCAAGTTTAGTGCATGCTCAAATGGGATTCTTCTATCATCAAATCTAAGCTTATTTCTACACATCCAGATTGCCCAAATCACAAAAGTAATGGCAGCTAGCAAGACATCTTTGACTTGGGAGCTCCAACCTTTTGAGCAAATTTCGAGACCTGAATAAATTGAAGAAGTGTCAACTGACATACCAATCATATTGCTAAGCCATCTCCATAATTTCTTAGCAAAATTACATTGAAGGAACAAATGCTGAGTGGTCTCAAAGGCTGAATCACAAAGAGAGCAAACAGAAACTATGTTGAGATCACTTTGCCAAAGGTGATAGTCAGTTAGGAATCTGTCATGCAAGAATTTCCAAAGAATAGAGGATTTGGAAGGAGGAATACACTTATTCCAAATGATTTTCCCCAAGGTAGCACTTGTGAAGAAGGCTTCAAAAAGCTGTAAGCATCTTTAAAACAAAGCAGACTCGAGTCATTGTGACCAAGAGTAAATTTGGAAACAATAGATCAAAGATACCTTGAATTACATATTGCACTAGCTGAACTCTTCCCATCAGAGATAGCATTGAGCCTTTCCAAGTTGCCAATTTGAGCTTGATTCTATCAACAAAAGGCTGCAAGTGAATTCTTCTTGGCTACCTTTGAAAATTGGAACTCCAAGGTAAGTGAAAGGCAGCTGCCCTGCACCAAAACCAAGAACAACCTTGATTCCAGGAAGCCTAGAAGATGAGATGCCTCCTGAGTAGAACTTGGATTTGTCTGGACTAACCATCTGACCATATGCCTCACTATAAAGTCTTAACAAATCCATGACAGCAAGGAGATTACTCCTAGAACCTCTGTAGAAGATCATGATATCATTTGCAAAAAGCACATGACTGGGAGTTTGAAAGCCTCTGGGGAACATTCGGAGGCATAATCTAACCCTCCTGAATGAGCTTGGAGATTCATCTGCTTAAGAAATCCTCTGCTATGCAAAACAACAAGGGGAGAGAGGATCTCCTTGCCTAACACCCCTCTTGCAAGAGAAAATGCCAATAGGGTGTTCATTCACAGCAACAGAAAGCTTAGCCGAGTGCAAAATAACTTTGATCCAATTGCAGAAGACTGAATCAAAACCAAAAGAAGATAAAACTTTCAAAAGAAACCTCAAATCCAAAGTGTCAAAGGCCTTTTTGATGTCAATTTTCAAAGCAATATTCCCACCAAAAGAACCTAGATTATCGAAATGACGGGCTAGATCTGGATGGCCGAAATACCGGGCTAGATCTGGATTGCCGAAATAATGGGTTAGAGTTCCTGTTTGAATTTTGAGGAAAAGGAAAGGACCTAGATTGTCGATGCTAAGAGATCGGGCTGGATCTGGATTGCCGATATATCGGGTTGGATTCAGATTACCGAAAAGCCGGGTAAGTGTTCCTACTGATAGGAACCTAGATTACCGAGACGTCGGGCTAGTGTTCAATTGAGAAAGAGATTTTAAATCATTGATTTTGTTTTAAAATCCTATATTGGTATTAAAATTTAGTTAATACCTGAATAAAAGTAGTCGGGAGCTTTAAGGCTTAACGAGGAAAGAACGAAACGAAAAAGAAAAACAAAACGAAAACCATTGGTTTACATGCATAGTCTGGCAGACGTGCCATTGTGTATTGAGCTACAGTTTCACACAGGGTGAACTGGTAAACTGAATAGTTACGGACCAAAGACATATTCTTTAGTTTTTGGGTCTTTAGGGACATTCGGGCTGGAACTCCAAGGGATACTCGGGGCCTTGCAATCTCGGGTAGTGGAAATCGGTTACCCTACACGTAATGTACTCAATCAGGAACTATTTTGTATTATTTAAGTGAGACGTGATACCCTAGAGCAATTGGGGATCGGACCTAAATTGAGAGACCGGCCCAACACGAAATGGTTGTGTTATTGGGATTATTGCGGCCTATCATGCTCGACGAAGGGAAGTTAGGATCTCTGGAGAATTATGAAATAGATAGTGAATATTGAAGTGATATGAAATGTTATATAAAATGCATTTGGTTGTCGGGTATTATCCCTATTGAAATAGTTGTGATGTTCTGTTATATTTTGTTGTTGTCAGATGCTGTTGTTTTGTGAGTCGTCACTACAAAAAAAGGACTGATTACCGACGGCCAAAAGCCGTTGGAAATGTCAAAAGGCCGTCGGTAATCAGCATTACCGATGGAACTTCCGACAGACCCAATTCCATCAGTACTAGGCGCGTAGGAACGAGTTTCCGACGGATCTGGCCAGTCCATCGGAAATCTCCGACGGCCTTGCACACCGGTAAACTCGTCACATTGATCCCCTAATTACCGATGGAAAAGTCCGTCGGTAACTGTTAGTGGAAGTTATCGACGGGCGTGTCCGTCGGAAAATCTAAACTACAGTTACCGACAGAAATGTCCGTCGGAAACAAGGTTTTTTTTTAAATTGATTTTTTTATTTTATTTGTTTTATATTAATAATTAATTTTTTATTTTAATTTTTTTATTAAAATTTATATTTTGAATATTCATTATTATTATTATATTTATTAATTAATTATTATTATATTTAATTTTAATTATTTATATTTTAATTATAATTATACTTTATTTTATTTAATTATTATATTTTATTTTAGTTAATTATTATTATATTATTAATTAAAAAAATTGAAATTACAAATAAAATTCAAAAAACAATTAAATCAAAATTAATTTAAAATAAAAACAAACTCAACATATAATCCATAAATAAAATATCCGTCTAGCTACAAAATCTACTGCACCTATAACTATCCTAATACCCATCACCATAATATCTGTCATCGTCGCCGTGTCGGGGGGAGTCTGTCGGTGTCAGATGACCATCAGGCTGCAGCTTAGAAGACAGACCGGCATCATGCGGCTGCGGTGGTAGATCGGTAGAAATAGTGGAGGGCTGGGGCTGGGTGGCATGGAGGACCCCTTGCAGAGCACATCGGTCATGATCGTAGAGAATGTCTCCATCTGCTGCATGATGCGCTCGTTCGTCTCCCTCTGCCGCTGCACCTCCTGTCTCAGCCGCTGCACCTCCTCCGTGTCCTGTGAGCCAGAGGATGTAGGCTCCCGAATGGTCAAGCTCGGCGTCAGCCCCCGACGGGTCGACTTGGCTAGGGTGGCAGTATCGTAAATCCGCCCCTTCTTCTTCCCGCCCGCCACATCCATCCAGACCTGGGTCTGTAGCTGCTCAACCTCGGCGGGGTCCATCTAAGAAGGATCCGAGGCACCAGAGCAGGAGGCAGCCTCAGATGCTACCTGACTAAACCTGGCATTGTACTCCGCCTGCGATCAATACATTACAATCAATATTTATTAATATACATATATATATATATATACACATATATACATACATACTAATTACCTATACTTTCAATATATAAAAAACACTTTATCTCACCACTGTCTGCCTCGACCTCTCATCAACAAACTTGCCGGTGTCCAAGCGAATATGTGTATGCTCAAAGACCGTTGGGACATTAACAGACCGAGCAAGCTCTCCTGCCTGCAACCGACACAAATAAAACCAATTAGTTATAAAATAACTTTTTAATAAAAATATACAGTTTATAAATAAAATTATTTATATATGCATACCATGTAAATGGCATGCTGCATCTCGCTAATCGAACAACCAGTGTGCATGCTCCCACTCTTCTCGGAATCCCAATTTCTCTTCACCTGTTCACATTTCATCTTGTAAGCTGGAGTGTCCCAGTACGCATACAGTTGGGCCCGATGTAATCCGGACATATCCGGGTCTTCCTACGCTCCCGGAGCATGTCCCTCAATCGAGCATAGGTAACGTGCTTGGGGATCGACCCCCATGATGGCCAGAAGCGACGATACTGCGCCTTGATGGCATAGGTAACGTGCTTCGATCCCACTTTCGATGGGATGAAGCTGAAAAATTTATAATTTTATTAATTCAACAATATGACAACCAACAAATATATATTTATTGAATAGTAACTAAAATAGTCAAAGTTAAAAAATATTAAATTAAATAAAACTTACGATCAAGAAACAGGCTGGATCCATGGTCGATCCTCAGGTGCGGGCACCCTGGCCCAATCAGGAAGGTCCTCTGGTGCTGCCGACTGCTGCATAGACGGTGATGATGGAATGGTCGTGTCGTGACCGTATGGAGGCGCAGATGATGAGGATGGAATGGTCGTATCCGATTGTGGCTTCATCCCAGAGTCAACATAAATGATAATCCTTCTAGCTGTATGGCCGGCATAGCCGATGATGATGGTGGTGCTGGGTGTTTGTCCAGTAGGGGGCGGCGAGTAGCCGGCTAGTGCGTGTCGTGGCACAAAGCGAGTGGAGGTCTGGACATGGGTGGAGGATGGGGTAGTGTGGGTCGGGGATAATGTAGTATGGGTAGGGGATGGTGTAGTATGGGTCGGTGAAGGTGTAGAATGGGTGGGGAAGGGTGTAGAATGGGTGGGGGAGGCTCATGTAGGTGCCGATGGGGTAGGTACGGTAGGGATGGGGGTGGGTACGGTGGGTGCTGAGGGACTTACAGGAATGCGAGCAAGCACCTGGGACTTAATGGTGTATCGTCCCCGCTTAGCCTTACCCTTCCCCTTCCCCTTATCATCACTAGGTGGTGGGGGGAGGGGCGGCTGTCCTCCTGATGCCGACATATCTATTTTTATAGCACAATTATAAATCATTGTAATAACAATAAATCAATAGACATCTAACAGACTAATCTAAGCAAATATTTAAAATACAACAATTAATGTCAAGTCTTACACTTAATTGCATATAAGCAAATATTTAAAATACAATAAAAATAACTTAACAGTAAAATTATTATTCAGACTCGGTATCGTCATCTGATTCTAAGTCTGACTCTTCTTCTTGTATTGAGTCATCACTTTGGATTTCCTCCTCTGATGATGCATGCATCGATGACTGATTACCAATGACCACTTTTCCCCCTTCATTTACAGATACCAGCATGCCAGTAATACGCTCGACCACAATTACTTCATTGACATGTGACGATTCATCCTCCCGGAAGGGCGTCTCATCCTCTGTACCATCGATTTCTATGCGACACCTAGGCTTGGTAGTGACAGCAACACGCCAACTTCATTTGTCCATTCGCATTGCTGGATAAGGGACATAATAAACTAGTTTTGTATTCTAAGCAATTATAAACGGATCAAACTGTTGATATCTTCTTTCCATGCAAATGTCCACAGTTCCATACTTTTATCAATTAAGTTTTTTTAAATGAAATTATTCCTTAATTAAAAAGTAATTAATTAATTATTTTATTTTAAATATATACTTTTATCAATTAATTGAAATTTAAAAGATTCTATATATCAACAAAAAAAACCTACAAAAAAGTCATCCAAATAATTCTGTGTGTAGTAACACACACTAAGAACAAACAAAACACAAAGCACCTCAATATATGCGACCTCACATTCATAAAAATTCAAACACATATTCCTAGCAAAATATAAACACATATACATATATATATTTATTAAAAAAATCTCAATAATATAAAAAAAAAAACTTAAACAAGCAGCGGCTGCTCCTGGGAGTGGTGGTTGCAGTGGTGGTGGTTGGAGTACCGGTGACTGTGAAAGTTCTGAAAACCAAATCAAACAGGTCAAAGGGCCACATTTTTTAACTTAGCATCAAATATGGGAAAATGCTAAAACTTAAACATGCCTGAACAGTGGAGGTGGCTCCTCTGCAGTGGTGGTGGCCGGAGGGAAAATGGGCAACGATTGTGGTGGTGGTTGGCAGCGGTGGGAGTGGCTCCTCCTGGTGGCAGGCGCGGTGGAGACACAAAGAGGGTGGAGAGGCACGAACAAAGAGTGGGGGGAGAGGGTTATCGAGGTGGTGGAGAGGCACGAACAGAGTTCCAAGGGAGGAGGTGGGAGTGGCTCCTCCTATGGTGGCAGGCGTGGTGGAGACACGGAGAGGTGCAAACAGAGAGTGGGGGGCGTCGTGGTGGTAGGAAGGCACGAAGAGAAAGCAGGGAGGAGGGAGGGAGGGAGACCGAGCATGGAGAAAAGAGGTGGTAGGGGCGGTGGTACCTTTTCGTAGTAGGGTGGGGCGATGGTGGCAGAGAGATAGAGAGAGGAGAGATAGAGAGAGAAGATGAAAGGAAAACTGAAGGGGGAAAGGGTTTGCGGGTAGGGTTATTAAGGTGTTTCCAACGGATTTTCGATCGGTAATTCAAAAAAATAATTACCGACGAAAATTTCCATTGCTATTTGTCCCAGAATTTTCGACGGACAAGCCGTCGGTGCGTATAGTCCCATTTACCGACGGAATTGTCTGTCGGTATGCACTGGCGCCAATAGTTTTTGATTCCCACCATCTTTTCCAATCGAGTTACCGACGGACTTTCCATCGGAAATTTTGACAACTTTTGGTATTCTACATTACCGACAACAATATCCATCAGTAATCTCTTAATTTCAGACGGAGCCGGTATGTGACTGCTATGATAAAACTCATATGTCAGTATCTCTCCTTTGCAATATATATGTTTCCTTAGTTTTTGTTGTTGTACCTTAGTACGTAAATACAGATGTTGCAGAGAAGTTCCCGACTTCACTTAATTAGGGATATTAATCCCGATTTTTTTGAAGAGGTCGTTGGACGTGGTGATGACCACGGGGTTTTCTAGTGGATTGCTTTTAGAACGACCAGCTTAGGACTTTCCTTTTGGGTTATTTGGTTTTTGAGAAGGTCTGTACTTATGTTTATTTATGAAATTTAAGTTTAAGATTCAGTATTGTATGTTGAAAATGTTTTCCGGAACATTTGTATGAGGTGATGGTCTTGTTTAAATTTATGACCAGAATTTGTATGTTGCTGTGTGAAACGTGGTTTTACTGTTTTAACGCATGGCTTAAATTTTTCAGTATTCCGCAAGAAAATTTTTACACCCATTTTCATAACTTATAGAAAATTACACGAGTTATTTTCTGAAAGCAACCATCATTACTTTTTATTTAATATATTTTTACAAAAATTGAGTTAGTCATGTAATGCCCAAGGAGGGTGTTACAATGGTCGAATAGAGGGGCGATGGCGGCAGCATCACGACGGCCTCGGCGAGGGTGGCTCCGAACAGGCCTGAACCGTGGGTTTTTTCGTAAACCGTGTGATGAAGAAGGAAACTTGAACATAAACCTCAAGGGAGCAATGCGGTGGCCAGAAATGTTGGTCTCGTGGTGGAGGTCCGGCGGTAGAGCAAGTGGCGACAATGATGAACAAAGGAGTAATTGGAATATAACGCACAGGAAAGGGGCTGAACTCGCGATCGTCTCCTTGCTCCAAACGGCAGCCGGACGACGGCCTCTTTGATGGTGACATACGGCGGTGAGCTGGAGAGAAGGAGGAGAAAGTTTAGGACCTAATGAGAGAGAGGTAGGAGTCTGAACTTGTAGAAGAAGGGAGAAGAAAAAGAAAGAAATGTGAAGGGGGTATCGTGCGTGAGGCTTTTGAAATAATGATTTTCTTTTTTATTTTTCTTTTATTTAGTATAGATACAAAAGAAAAAAAGAATGGTTGGGATTGAGTTTAGAAAAAGAGATTTGTTTTTAACCTTTGGATCTAAAAGTAATTATGAAAAAAAACAAAATTTCAAAATTTAAAATAGGATAGTGATTGATGGTTGGATTTATCAACCAAGGAAATCAATGATCCAAAATTAATCTCCGAGTGTGACAGAAACCTCTCCTCTTCCCTTTCCTTTGACCCAACAAAAATCTTGAAGCGAAGGCTATGTCTCTCTAACATTCATTTTTTTTTTGTTATTTTATCACTCTTTACCATCTTCCTATTCTTTTTCTATCATGTTCCAGTTTACATGATACAATATAAATGTTAAGATCGAGGACCCAACCCTAAAGGTGAGGGGTTTCTATTTTGTGCTTTAAATTCTTTTAAATGTCTTTATCATGCATATTTTAGTTTTTACATCTACAGAAACCTTTACCCATATTGTTTCTTGTTCGTTTTATGTCTGATAAAAGGGTAGAAAAAGATGCTATTATTATTGAATATGAGTAGAACACACCCTATATTTCTTGTTCTTTTGGTTTAGTACTGTTATGGACTTAAACGCCTGAATCAAAGATGAACGTTAATTTGAATTTGTTTAAAGGTGGAGGCAGGGTTGAGTATCCATTTTCCATACCCTTTAGGGTTAGGGCGATCTTATGACTCTTTGTGCCATTTCACCAAAAACAGTGGACTCTCGGGTGAAAATGGAAGAAGATAAAAAGACCATTAAATTAAATACCAACATTGTTTACTATTAGCTATTTGAATGATGTTGATAATTTAAGGCATGTAAAACTACTTCTTAAACAATAATTAACATACTAAACTTGTCAATTGCAATTCCACGTATATAATCAATTTGTTATATTGATTCTTCTATTGATGAATGATATATAAGATAGGGTGTTACATACCACATTTGTAATCCTCTGAATTTGATGATTACTAGAAGATCTCCACGTTTCTGAGCTGTAGTTTGTTGATCTGTATTATTGTCAACTGCAACACTATTCAAATTACGCACAATGATATCTTCCATGAGTGTAAGAAACATGTATTGATTATTGTGAATATCTAATTTTGTCCGGACACTTCTTTTTATTTATTTATATTTTTGTTTATTAAAAAAATTGAAAACCCTAAAATCATATAAAAATGATAAAAGAAAAAAATTATATAATTATCTCTTCTCCAGGAGAAGAAAAACAACTCAAAAAAATTTGGCTAATTCCAGCAACCCTATGAGCCTGAGCTGAGCAACAAGGAAATCAATGAAAAGAAGGTCAATTTTATATATTATCTAATCGATCAAGCTAAGTCAACAAGATCCAGCCTTAGACTAACAAAAATAATAGTATCAGTGTATCACTTTATGTTATCTGAATAAGAAAAGAAGAGGAATTAGGTTAAAAGTTTAACTCAACAAGAATAAAAAAGTCCCCAAGTCAATTCATATATTCAAATGCTACCAAAATCTTAAAACAAATGTTGTTATCTTTGTAATATAGGCATTCTTCACTAAGGTGATAATAATTTTTTCAATTTATTTCAAATATTTTCTATTAACATATAAATCTATATAATAAAACAAAGATTTATTCTTATACAAAAAAAAGCTTTACCTTATGATGTATCTTGTCTACCATCAAACAAGTGAAGTCGCATTTTTCCTGCTCCTCTTACTTTTTTTATTAGGAAACTTCTCCAGAAAAAATTAGCAATAACACTTCAAATAACATGTTGAATAGTGATGGAATATGCTGAATTGTCAAATTATTTTATGCATTAGCAAACATTCCCTAAAAAATTTTGAACTAACACTTAAAATTGCTTCTTGTATAATAGTTAAAAAGGTTGAACTTTCAAAATAAGTATGCTCACTTCAGTTTCTAAAGGACCATGCTCATTTTAGTTTGTAATTCATTGGTTTTATCATTAGCAACCATTTCTTGAAAGTTTTAGCTACAAAATTTTAAACAAAATGTTGACTAATTGTTACAAAAATTGCTTGACTTCCAAAAATGACATACAAATTTCAATTTGTGCTCCTTTGTCTTTCTCCCTATAGCAAGCATTTCCAAACACATCATTGTCGAATAAAAACAAAAGATGTTGAACCTTCTAAAACTTAAAAACATTTCCAAATCATTTTCTAAAACTTTAAGTAAAATTTAAAACAACATGCTGAAGAGAAACTAAACAAAATATTAAACTTCTATATTTTACAAAATGAACCTTATACATACTCACTTTGGTTTCCCTTTCAGCGCTACTTTTTCCTTTTTCTTTGTCTAGGCTTTTCTTTCTATGTCCTGAAAGAGTAGTGTAGCCCTTTTCATACCTCTCAATCTCTTTCATAGATCGAAGAATAATACCGTTTTGCTTGTTAACATAAAACCGCAAAACAAGATCACGCAAAGTTTTGTAGTTGTATGAAAAAGGCTACACTACTCTTTCAGAAATTTGTTTGATCTTGTTTTGCAGTTCTATGTTAACAAGCAAAACGGTATTATTCTTCGATCTATGAAAGAGGTCGAGAGGTATGAAAAAGGCTACACTACTCTTTCAGGATATAGAAAGAAAAGCCCAGACAAAGAAAAATGAAAGAGTAGCGCTGAAAGGGGAACCAAAGTGAGTATGTATAAGGTTCATTTTGTAAAATATAGAAGTTAGTATTTTTTTTTTAGTTTCTATTCAGCATATTGCTTTAAATTTTACTTAAAGTTTTAGAAAATGATTTGGAAATGCTTTTAAGTTTTAGGAGGTTCAACATCTTTTGTTTCTATTCGACATGCATGTGTTTGGAAATGCCTGCTAGGGAGAAAAACAAAGAAGCATAGATTGAAACATGTATGCCTTTTTTGGCAGTTAAGCATTTTTTGTAACAATTAGTCAACATTTTGTTTTAAATTTTGCAGCTAAAACTTTCAAGAAATGGTTGATAATGATAAAAACAAATAATTACAAACTAAAGTGAGCATGGTCCTTTAGAATATGAATTGAGCATACTTATTTTGAAAGTTCAACCTTTTTAACTATTATAGTAGAATGAATTTTAAGTGTAAGTGCAAAAGTTTTTAGGAAATGTTTGTTAATGCATAAAATAATTTGACAATTTAACATATTTCGTCACTATTCAACTTGTTATTTGAAGTTTTATTGTTAATTTTTTCAGGAAATGCTTCCAAATAAAAAGAGTAAGACACTACAAAAAAACAATTGTTTAGCGACCGTACTTTTCGGTCGCTAAACCATGTAAATCGGTCGCTATTTGTTTTAGCGACCGAATCAGAGACCGATTTATGGTGGTAGCTGAATACCTGGTCGCTAAGGTTTTAGCTACCGAATTATTATTTCGGTCGCTAATTAGCGACCGTAAATTCGGTCGCTATAAAATAATAATCGGTTGCTATTAGGTTGGTCGCATTTTTTGGGTAACCATTTTTAGCGACCGATAATCGGTTGCTAATTCGGTCGCTAATTTTGGTTACTGTTAACCTATATTAGCGACGGATTTTCGGTCGCTATACATCATCTGGAAATCTTAAATAAAGTTTAGCGACCGAATTATTGGTTTCTAATTCGGTCGCTAAACTGGTTATTATTAATTTTTTTTAATTTTAATTTTTATAATAATTTTTTTCTGATTTTCTTTAAACGTTAAAAAAATTACTAATAAAACACACCAAATAACTTATGAAATATACAATCATAAAAAATAATAAATATATATAAAAAGAATAATCCAAAATGTCGTACAAGAATCGTTTAAAGTAAAAAATATGGAGAGAAAAAATCAGTCATGATGAGGGGGAGATGGAGGAATCCAATCATCCTCAGCGTCCGTACCACCGACGTCTGCTAGCTGATCGTCCTCTGCAGTAGCAGCATCAGTAGCTGGCGGCGGAACTGGAGGAGCGGCAGCAGGCGGCACAACCGTCAGAGCATCATCCTGAGCAACTGGAGTCTGGATCCTCATCTGCTCCAACACCAGCCGCAGTGTCTGGCCCTGCTCGATGCTCGCCTGCATCAGCTGCTGGTGTGCCCGAGTCAACTGTGCAATCTGGTCCGCCATCTGCTGCTCTCTCTCGCTCTTCTCCCGAAGCTCCGCGTTCAGCTGCGTGATGGTGTCCTGCATTTGGTGGAACTGCTCCTGAGGGACGGTATCGGCGCAGCAAGGAGCAGGCGTGCCGGACGATGAAGCGATGAACTCGGCTCCCAGGTGTCCGAGGCCATACACGTGCCCCTTCTTGTTCCTGCCCCCGACGACCTCCAAATAAATGGCATTATCGTCGACGGAGACAGGAGAGCAGCCATCACCAATCAAAGCCTCATCTTGTGACTGTGAGGCACGTGATATGGCATCGTCCTTCTTCTCGTTGAAGCCCGCCTACAAAGTATAGTTGAATAGATTTAGTTAAAATAATTATATCCAATATTAACAAATCATTTATAATAAATTACAAGTAAACACTAAATTATTTTTTTGCTTACAGCATAGTTACGGGCCTTGTCGTTGACCCATGTCCCCGACTTCAACTTCTTCGTCCTCTCCACCAACTCCATAGCAATGGGGCCCATTTGTTTTTGCTGCTTTTGCACAGAATAATATAATATTAAATTCATAAGAATAATTAAAAATGAAAACTAATTAATTAAATAGTATATTAAGTCAAAAGTTTAATGTATTACCAGCTCGTCGTAGTGGGCGGCGGCGATTTAGACCCACCGATCCAAGCACATGCGCCACCATCGAAGCTCGATTACGCCGAGTCTGTGGCCCGGATCTCCTGGAACTTCTCATTGAGCCCAAGATCTTGGTCCAGCTACCTCATGATCTCGGGATCCACCCACCTCCCCTTATTCTGCCCCTTCCTCGCCTTGTTCATCGATTCTTCATAACCAAGTGAGCCTTTATGCTCAAATATGTCCCCGACGAGAGCCTCTAAAGCTAAGTCCCACCTATACTCTTTCTGCAACTTACAGTTGTTAGGAAATTCGTGTGTACATATATATAATTTAAATTTAATTTAAAAAACTTAATAAACTGTTACCTTAAACTCTAGAAACAACTGATCCCTATGGCCCAGTGGGATGGCCTTCCATGTAGGCCATGGACCATCAAACTTGCGTCGCGCAGATCTTCGAGATCGAATCGGAGAGGGCCCTTCGCAGGGCGGAAAGTCTGCAGAAAATTAGAGCATTAATAAATGTTATAATTAAATTTTAAAAACAAGTAAATAGAAATTAACGATACTTTATATATATTAAAAAATTAAATTAGCATACTCGTTATCCCCCCTGGGGATAAGAAGAATCCTCCTGTCGGATGGACCATGACTCTCCTGTCCCGAAGATGATGGTCCTGTCATCGTAGGTGTGGATGATGAGGGTGCAGCCTGTGTCCCGACCACATGAGGATGGGTGGGGGGTGCAACTCCATCACCCTGAGGTGTCCCGTCAACAGAGGTGCTGGCAGGATGATCTCGATCCCGAAGGGGCGTGGGTCGGCCGGCGAAGGGACTCTCGCAGCACGACCTCCACGACGACCTCCACGACGACCCCTACCTCTGGAGGAATCTGCCATCTGTGAAAAAAATGAAAATATGATTACACAACAGTGTAAATAATACAAAAATAAATTACCTAATAAGTAGAATGACATTCACACAATGAATTATGACATAAATAAATTACCTAAGTAGAATCTCCGTCACTAAATTCACCCTCAGTCTCATCAGTATCACTTGATCGGAATGTACCTTCGCTAGATGCGTCCAACTCGGATTGATCCATTAACTCTCTTTCAACTTCTTCCCCATTTCCGGAAATGTCCACCAGAGAATTAACAATAATGTCCGGCGTAATTTGCAACGGTACGTGGGGTCTTGAAAACTCATCATCTTGGTACGGAGCATCTTTTTCAGGCTGGTTGATTACATTATCAGTAATTATACTGCGAGCCTTTATCTTAATAACACCCAACCAGCCATGATGTCCTTCGGGATATGGCGAGTAATAAACCTGATCTGCTTGTTGTGAAAAAATGAATGGGTCGTACGCCTTATTATACCTTCGAGACAGTCTAACTTGAACAATACCATAATTTTTATCTATTTTTGTCCCTACGTCAAGAGTAGGATCAAACCAATCACACTTGAAGATAACTAATTTCATCACGGGGAAACCGGTATAATCGAGTTCAAGGATGTCAGTTAGAACCCCATAGAAATCATCCTCTACAGCATATGTCAACACACCATCATTCCACAGCATTGTCAACTCATCTATCAGTGGCTGCAAGTACACATCAATCTTACCTTTTGGATTAGACGGACCCGGAATTATGACTATTAGGAACATAAACTCCCGCTTCATGCACATCCCCGGGGGAAGATTGTACGGAGTCAGGATAACCGGCCAACAAGAGTATGCTTTTCCAGACTGCCCAAAAGGATTAAATCCATCTGCAGATAACCCCAATCGGACATTGCGAGGGTCCTGCGAAAATGCCATATGAACCCTATCAAAATGCTTCCAAGCTTCTCCATCAGATGGATGACACAAGATATCTTGCTCCCTCTCATGCTCACTATGCCACCTCATGTGAGCTGCAGTGGCCATCGAAGAGTACAATCTTGTAAGTCTTGGCACGAGTGGAAAGTACCACATCTTTTTTAGCGACCTCTTCTTCTCAATGCCCATCCTAGTGGTTGTCTTATACCGATCCGCACCACAAAATCGACAACATGTTATGCTTTCCGCTGAATCATCCTTATAGTACAACATACATCCATTCGGGCAACAATCAATTTTCAAACACCCCAGACCCAAATTTTCCACGGACTTCTTAGCATGATAAAAACTTGTAGGCATCCGATTGCCTTCTGGCAACGCCTTGGACACTGACCTACTGAGGCGATTAAAACAGCCTTCTTGCATATTGTAGTCAGATTTGATACTCAACCATTCCATGCACATCGACAACTCCGTGTACTCCCGACATCCTTCCCACAATGGAGATCGTGCAGCACTCAGCATATCATAGAATCTTTGAGCTTCGGGATTCGGATTCTCCTCTATGTATTGGGAACCCATTCCACCATCTTCTTCTAGTACAACACCAACCGATGGTCCAACATGATCCATTATCATCTGCTCGTATGGATTCAATTCTTCCCTCCCGTCACCACTTCCATAGTACGAACCTTCAGCCACAATCGGGTTTAAGTCAGGCAACGTCTCACCATGGTTACTCCACCAATAGTAATCAGGCATGAAGCCCTTCTCATAAAGATCGGCTACAACTCCATCCACACTTTTGAAAGATTGACACTTGCATCTTTTGCAAGGACACCCCAATTGATCACCGCCCAGCCGTATAAATCTCTCTTGGCTAACAACAAACTCTATAAACTCACCCACTCCAACTCTATACTCTTCCCTAAGACGTTTATTCCGATCCAACCTACGATACATCCATTTTCGATTCTCCAGAATATCCATTGCTGGCAATTAAATAGCCTGACCAATCCTACAATAACACTTATATATTACGGTGCATTCCAATAACTCCATCAATCTCGTTCTTATGACAAGGTATGAACCTATCCCATTCGAGAAGAAACCTTTGTCACACTCGGCTACTAATAGTTATTCCCATATTCAAATACCTTATACTTGACAAAATTTCGGCAGCATCTCCCATCGGTCTCCAAGTTACACGACTCGAGCACGGTCAGAATCACCGCGATCAAGTATGCACCAGGAGAACAAAAGGAAATGCATCAGACCGAGATTTCAACAAGTATATAAGGCATTTGAACATTGAAATGACTATGGTACGAGTGTGAAAAAGGTTTTTTCCCAAACTGTCCCAATTGGACAATTCAAGATTCAATACAATGAGCATGCATACCTTGATAAGTTACGCATGCTCATTAATATTGAATCTCAAACAGGAAACTAAGGCTTTCGTAAATTAATTATTAACTCTAACAGAAAATAAAACCATTAACCTATAAATATTGCAACATTGTTGAGTTTATATAAATTGCAGCGTAAATCAATACAAACTTAGATTCAATATTGTAGCAAACATCCTATTGAGCTCCGCTCTCCACTAACAAGTAGCGATTAATTGTCAAACACATGCATAATTTCTAAATTATCAAGACACAACCAAGCATCCTCGCTTTCGGACAGGATCACATCCTATTGAGCTCCGCTCTCCACTAACAAACAACACATATTGACAAACACATGCATAAACATTAAATTATCAGCATACAATCGAGACAAGATCACATCCTATTGAGCTCCGCTCTCCACTAACAAACAACACATATTGACAAACACATGCATAAACATTAAATTAATTATCAGCATACAATCAGACAAGATCACATCCTATTGAGCTCAGCTCTCCACTACCAAACAAGACGATAATTCACATAATACATTACACTGAGTGTTCAGAGAACTGACTTGAGAGAGAAAACACAACTGAGCAAGGATAAGTGGAGGAGCCGGTAGAAGAATATGACAACAAGGACCTATCGTGCATAAATGAAATTATTCATTTCAAATCAAATCACTATTCCAAAACCAAGGAAAATATTTGCTAATAGAAAGCAAAGGAAAAGAAACTGAGTCATTGTTTTGAAGTTTTTGGTTTCTGAAATTAGGTGCTTTGAAACTATGGAGAAAGATGGTTTTGGGGTTGGCTAATATCAAGATTCCTATGTAGTCTTTTAAAATCCACAAGATTCTTTTATACCAAAATAATCTTTTAAAATCTCAATCCAATACACCAATTTAAATTGAAGGGTAGGAATATAGAGCAAGCCTTTTAAACTTACTCTTGAACCAATAGAAAACCAAACTTTATCCCTTGTATGCAGTGACCTGAAAAATAGATATTATTCCTTCCTACTTTTGTTCACTTGTGGGCCATGTTTCTTACTTTCACTTTCCATTCTCAGATAGTGTTGTCCATTTGAGTTCCTCTGCTATACAACTTTGGAAATAATATTACCACACTTTTTTCCTTAGATAACCTTTATCCCCTCACATGTTATAAGTTTCCTGTGCACGAATTGCACATAATTTATATAATAATGTACGAAAAAAATTTATATGATAAAATTAAAGTGATGTGCCAATATCAATTTCCTAACTGCATTAGGTTTCAGAATTGATCCTTCAAATTTTAATCCAATATGCATTCTTATTCGTTTGTCAGGTAAAAGTGGAAATCATATTCTGAAATTTGAAAGTGGATATATATATATATATATATATATATATATATATATATATATATATATATATATATATTATGACTTTGTTCGAGAATCGATATCCCTCTCGACTTGGAAGTGCCAAAGCCCATCTAGCCATTCTTTATCTTTGTTCTAGAGGAAAATTCTTAACAGTTAGAAGCCTAATAAATCTGTAGTTCCACAGCTTCTTAGTGTCATTTTATTAGTCCTCAATGTACAATATGCATAGTTCTCTAGCACCCTAGTACGTGGGGTTGAATGTTATGTATGGTAAAGTATGCCGACAAAGACAGGAGGGACCAATGGTTGCAGAGCAAGGCACTTGGAACAATGGTAGTTGGAAATGGGATTTCAGGTGGAGGAGAGGTTTGTTCGTTTGGGAGGAAGACATGGTGGCTACACTCCTGCAAATTCTGTACAATTCAGTTTTGGTGGAAAACAAGGAGGATTGCTGGATTTGGAGAGGGGGAAATGATCAAAACTACACGGTCAAATCAGCATACTCAGCTCTGACAACAACAGTTTCTAATGGTGTTAATACTCGGCACTTCAAGTTCCTATGGGAAAGAGGCATACCACTAAAGGTGGGAGCTTTTTGTTGGAGGGTCTTGTTAGATAGGGTCTTGTTAAATCTGGTTAGAGTAAGAATGTGGACTTGGTGCAAGGCTTTGGTGAAGAAGGCTTCGTTCTCCTACATAGATTGGTGTTTAAATCCAGATTTCTGCATCAAATCATTAGGCTATACTCACCATTGCGGAACTTGGCTACCTAGTCCATGTCCTGCTTTGTTGATGACTATTATTTTGTAGGGCTGTGTATCAAGCATACAATGTATCAAGCATAGAAGTATATCAAATAGGAGTGGCTACTATACTCGGACTGGTGTATTAATCCTAATCCTTTGGACTGACTCTGATTCAAATATGCTCTGCATAAAACGCAGGATCTGCTGAGTTTGTTTTTCTTCTGTTTCTGTTGACTGCTAAGTTGTTGATGTTGGTTCTGTTTTTGGTCTGGTATTTTGCGAAGGGTTTGCAGGAGGTGACTGGCATGTGGGCTGGTCTTAGGCTATTTAGCTTAAGCAGCAACCAATATAAATCTGGTGCTGCCATTACTTAGTGTTTGGGCGCACTGCGTGGATGGCATTTCGGAGTGGTAGGTGGCAAGTGGGACAATCCTTATCTCCCGTTTCTGCAGTGGCTAAACATGGGGCTGGAAGAGTACGATTTAATTCAAGGTCTCAAATGGCTAAGTTTAGGTGATGTGGCTTTAGTGGTTATTTTCTGTTTCTGTGGCTTGGTTTGGCTAGTGGGTGAGCAGTGTTAGATGTCTTTTTGTTGGGGGAATATCAATTTCATTTATTCTCCCTGTTTCTTTGTTGCTGGGTTTGTGCTTTGTAATACAAATACTGCTTCCTAAGTTAGTATTTTCTTTACATTGTTCATTCCTTCACTTTGATATCTTTGTATTCGGGTTAGAATACACCTTGTATTCTTTTCAATATACATCTTTGCTTATCAAAAAAAAAAAAAAAACAGAGGCCCTGAACCAGGGGAGCCTCAAATGGCCACCCAACAACCCACAAGAAATGAAATTAGGACAAGGCAGCCTCCTTCATATTTAAAGGACTATTACTGTTATAGCACTACCAACAATCCTACCCTTATGTCATTACAGGCAGCATCCAAAACTGACATAGAATATCCCATTTCCAAATATATAGACTATGACAGTTTCCCTAATAAACACAAAGCTTATGTGGATGCCATTGCTCAACAATATGAGCCTAGAAGTTATATAGAAGCTTTCCAAAAGAAAGAGAAAGAGACAGAGACAGAGAGACATCAGAAAGAGAGAGAGAGAGAGGGAAGAGGAGAGAAGACAAGGTAGCTTACCCTTGGTGGTGGTGGTGTCACCGGAGCTGCGGACAGTGGTGGCTCAAGGGAGGCGGCTCAGGTGTGCTACAGAGACAGAGACAGAGAGACATCAGAAAGAGAGAGAGAGAGAGAAAGAGAGGGAAGGTGGAATCACTCACCGGAGGTGCGTGGCCTGGCGGTGACCGGAGCACAGAACCGCGCGTGGTGGCAGGGAGGAGCAGAGCGTGCAAGGGAGAGAGAAGAAAAGAGAAGGAATGAGAGAAATGGGGAAGAAAGGGGAAGGGCTCGCGATTTAGGGGTTTCAGTTTTAGCGACCGAATTATTCGGTCGCTATATAGGTCGCTAATTTGGTTAGTGTTAATTTGAATTTGTAATTTTAGCGACCGATTTAACTTTGCGGTCGCTAACACGCGCAATTTTATTTTTTTAAAGCGCCTTTTAGCGACCGAATTAATATCGGTCGCAAATATAAATACAGTTTAAAGTGTGAATTCATAAATTTAGCGATGGATATATAAATCGGTCGCTAATATAAACACATTTTGACCGTCGCATTTAATTCGGTCGCCATTTCGGTCGCTAACAATTCATAAACTTCTGGCTTTTACTCTCCTTTGTTTAGCGACCGAATTAGCGACCGATATCCCTGCTACGCTCTATTTCGATCGCTATTGCAGTCGCAGAATCAACTCTAACCAGTGTTTCATGTAGATCCTACAATCGGTCGCTATTTCGGTCGCAAATAGCAACCTAAAAATTCGGTCGCTATTTTCGGTCGCTAAATGACCTTTTTTTTGTAGTGAGAGAAGCAACAACAAAAAATACGACTTCACATGTTTGACGGTAGACAAGATGCAACAAAAAATAAAGCTTTGTTTTTTTTTTGGATAATCATAAATATTTTTTATTATATATTTATAAGTTAACAGAAAATATTCAAACTATATGAAAATATTACCATCACCTTAGTTTTGGTGTTTTGGACCGATTGACTAAAGTCTTATTAAAGTTGTGATTTTCGGAGTTGTCTTGTTTGTTCTAGTTGTTTTCTCTGTCAGTTTTGTAACTAGTTTCCTATGTCTTTTTTTGATTTTTATATTCTCTGGTAAATGATATTCTTAGGTGGTTTAATTAGTGTAATAATCATACTGATTGCATTTTTTGTCTAGTCAGTATGTTAATTACATTCTGTCTTACTTTACATATGATATACATGGGGTTGAGTACCTCTTATCCTCACACACACACACACACACACACACACACACACACACACACACACACACACACACACACACACACACACACACACACACACACACACATATATATATATATATCAAGTGAGAGGGCCTTTTATATGTGAAGTGAGATGATTAAATCATAGTCATTGGATCCAATTTTAAATGATCATCGATATTAAAACACAAAGTCATGTGATTTTTTAAGTGGTCATGTAACATTTTAAAAATATTAAGTAAGTTTCATTCACGACCATCCATGTATGGTTGTATGTTTAAGATTTATCCCTCTCACTCTCATATGAGAAAAGCCCTCTCACTAGATATATATGAGATTTGCTAACGTACACCCACCCATTTTTTAGAAGGTGTACGTTAGCAAGCTACATCTTCGGGTGTCTTTTCCATTTTTTAGTTATAACTCGCTAATGTACACCCACCCATTTTTTAGAAGATGTACATAAGCAAGCTACACCTTCGGGTGTATTATTCATTTTTTGATTATAACTCGCTAACGTAAACCTTTTAAAAAAATGGGTGAGTATACGTTAACAAATCCATATATATATATATATAGACTTTGGCTTTTTAAAAAAAGAAGAAGAATGCCAATATTACAAAGACAACAATATTTGATTTACGATTTTGGTAGCCTTTGAATATATGAATTGACTTGGGGAGTTTTTATTCTTGTTGAGTTAAAATTTTAACCTATTCCCTTTTTTATCTAATTTGATAACATATAGTGATACACTGATACTATTATTTTAAGGTTAGATCTTGTTGACTTTACTTGATTGATTAGATAATAGATGCATTTATCGACGTAGTTTATTTAAAAATACACAAAAAATATTTGTGAAACTTATTTTGGCTTTTACTATAAAATGTATAATTCTTCGAATATGTCCCTAGAAATATAAGCACAAAAAATTTGTCAAATACACCCGAATGTATAACTTTCTAACACACTCCTACTAAAAAATGAGTGGGTCTACATTATCAAATCCATATATATATATATATATATATATATATATATATATATATATATATATATATATATATATATATATAACAATTTGAAATTGAAATTTTTGACTCAAAAAATGATTAGTATTTTAAATTCATTGTTTGGTGAACTAAATTTCCACATTCGTAAAGAGTGATTTTAATCTTGGTAAGTACTATCGTCGATAAGGCAAGCATAGTTTGATGTGCTATTCTGAGTGTGTAGGATTCTCCCGAATTCTACTAGTAGTCGAGTAATTGACAGTAGCAAAATCCTAGTAGTGACTACTCTGTAGTATCGGTCAGGGTTTAGTCATTGTAGGTTTGTCAATGATAGGATGATATCCTAGGTTAGACTAATATAGATTGGGTTTGATTGATATAGATATGATGATATGTTTGGGTTAATTAACTATTATGCTTGCATTTGTTATATCTGCTTATTGTGATGATATATATATATATATATATATATATATATATATATATATATATATATATATATATAGACATACACACATATTTATATTTATATATATAATTATTGAAGATATGGTTATTGATGATGTGTTAAAAGCCTAAGTTGACATCGTGAGAGTACCCTGAAAGCAAAGTGATGAGGTTGTGGGTGCATTGACACCGAGATTGAGATTGTGGATGCATTTGTCATTGTGTAAGTGGTTTTGTGTGAAGGTACTGGTGTCAACTCAGGATGTGAGTGCATTGTGTAGTTGCCAAAGTCGCGAGCCGTGTGACTGGGTGTCATGCGAAGTTAGGTGTACCTGAGTGCCGGTACGGAATACGAGAGGGACGGCCCGATGGACCTTGGGAATGTAAATCATGTTCGAATTGATTTATAGCGGCTAATAATTTGAACCTATTGTGCCGTGATCTTCGTTGGAACTCGATTTTCTCTAGTCTAGGCCCTGAGTATTCTAGTCACATGTGGACGTTCCGAGGCAACCCAGATACCCCTATTTGAGTTGGACTCATATAAGGTGGATGCAATCTTATGGGTCATGGTGAGCGGAAGGGTTACTTCGACAAACTAGCTGACGTTTTCTGAGCAAGGAATGCTCCTAAGAGTGAATGTCCTGGGGAGTCTGAACTCCTAAGTGAAAGTAATCGGCTGACATACATAGGAGTTGATACTCCTTAGAGGTTTTGATATAAGATATGTGATTTCGAGGATGCATGTGCTAGTATGACTCGAGAGATGGTTGTTGTATGTGTTGTCTGTATGACATGTTGTTCCATGTTGTCCTTTCCCTTTTTATGATGATGGTTGTATTGCTTATCTCCTCGTCTTTGTTTTCTCTGTATGTATTCATACATCCAGATGAGTCGATGCTCAAGCCAAACAGCATCTTGTTCCAGGTGTGTAAGGAATGCAACGATTTTTAAGGAGCAAGGCCCAGATATTATGAGAAGTTTTGTTCTAGTTATATGTCACTATTGGAGTTGGTTCTCTGCATCTTGTAGGGGGTAGCACTCTTCTCAGATTGGTGTATAAGCCCACTTGATTGCATTAAGCAGCTTTAATGTGTGGTTCTTAAGCTAGGGTATATTTGTTATCTATGGCACATGGTCTTGCCTTTCATGGTATGAAACATACAACAGGTACAAATGTCATCAACATATTGTCCTCTTGCTGCTGATTTTTTTATCTTCCTTTTTGTTGTTGGTTGTTGCTGGTTGCTGATTATCACTTTTGTCTGCTGGGCCAGCGATACTCATGGGCAAGTTGATTTTGATGGGTTAATAGTTACATGTATAGGGTTGAATTTTTGGTGGTCATGATACTGGGTTGTAATTAAATACTTGGTGGCCCTTTCTTGGGGCTTTGTATATGGTTTGGGTACATCTAGTACCTTTATCAATATATCTTTAATTTATCAAAATGAAAAACTTTGGTGTTAAATAGAAGATAAAACATTGAGCAGATGACAAACGTCGAAAAAGACAATGTGAAATCAGATAGAAATTACGGGATGAAAGACAACTTACGAAACCTTGACCATACAGAGATAATGTTTGTCCTTTACGGCAAAAAAGCTTTTTTTTGGGGGGTTATTTATTGAGAATACAATTTATATGTTTTTTACAATTTCTTTAATGATAAATTAAAAAAATTAGACAAAAAATGTATTTTATAGTAATAACTTGGATTAAGTAATTGGACACATTACATATTTTAATAATATCTTCAAATATTAACATAATAATATTTGTTTTTATAATAATTACAATGAAAATTAGTTATTTCTCTCAAACTCAAAAATAAGACGATGGTTACAAGAAATTTATTATATATATATATATATATATATATATATATATATATATATATATATATATATATATATATATATATATATATATATTGATATTTTATTTTTTAATTACATAGTTGAATAGTTTATTTTGAATCCTTTATTTTATAGCATTATTAATTTTTTACATTTTCTAATTAATAGTATTTTTTATAATACTGTTTCAATTTTCCATTTCCAACAAAATCTATTTTATATATTAATTTTTATATATTTTTATTCATTTACCTTTAACGAAACTATAAAAAATTATAACTTTTATTCTTAAAGTAATTTTGCAAAAAGAGAGCATAGAACACCCTCCCCCCCACCCAACAAAAAAAATTTAAAATAAAAATTCCACATATGGTTTCGTAATTCCCATCTTTTTTCGTCCCTTGCCATCTTCTCATTGTTCTCTCTTTGATTTGAAGCCAAGGTTATGTCTCTTTATCATTCATTTGTTTATTATTTTATCACTATTTATCGTCTTCCAATTCTTATTCTAGCTTGTTCCAGTTTACAGGACATAATATAAATGTTAAGATCGGGAAACCCAACCCTAAAGGTGAGGGGATTCTATTTTATGCTTTAATTTCTTTTAAATGTTTTTATCGTGTATATTTTAGTTTTTGCATCTACAGATACCTTTACCCATATTGTTTTTTGTTCGTTTGATGTCTGACAAAAGGGTAGAAAAAGATGCTATTATTATTGAATATGAGTAGAACATACCCTATATTTCTTGTTCTTTTGGTTTAGTACTATTGTGGACTTAAACACCTGAATCAAAGATCAAGGTTAATTTGAATTTGTTTAAGATTGAGGCAAGGTTGAGTATCCATTCTTCATACCCTTTAGGGTTAGGGCGATCTTATGACTCTTCGTGCCACTTTACCAAAAAAACAGTGGACTTTTGGGTGAAAATGGAAGAACAAAAAAAGGCAGTTAAATTAAATACTAACATTGTTTGACTTTGCAACGGTTTTCGTCAGATCCTGAAACACAGAAGCTTCATCTAATCATCCAATCTCCCAAACCCTAGAATCCGCACTATAACCATGTCAAGAAGAAAGGTTAGGGAGCCTAAGCAGGAAACTGTCACTCTTGGTCCAGCCGTCAGAGACGGTGAACATGTTTTTGGTGTGGCTTGCATCTTTGCATCATTTAATGACACCTTCATCCATGTGACTAATTTGTCTGGGAGGGAAACTCTTGTCCGTATCATTGGTGGAATGAAGGTTAAAGTAGACAGAGATGAGTCATCTCCATATGCTGCTATGCTAGCAGCATAGGATGTTGCTGCCAGATGCAAGGAGCTGGACATAACTGCTCTTCATATCAAGCTCCGTGCCACTGGTGGAAACAAGACAAAAGCACCTGGTCCTGGTGCTCAGTCTGCTATTCGTGCCCTTGCTCGTTCAGGAATGAAAATTGGTCGTATAGAGGATGTGAATCACATTCCATCAGATAGCACTCTAAGAAAAAGTGATGGAAGGGGTAGAAGACTTTAAACTTCTGGTGTATGGTCGGAGTTCCTATCTTCTACTTTTCACACCAAAGAGAATTGTGGTATTTTGATAATAATTTAGCTAAATTGGATTTCGATATCAAAACTTCTATTGTATTTATTGAGTTATTGCCAAAGAATATTACTTGAGATTTAGATATTTTTGTAGAGAGCGCCGTAAGTTTTGCATGTTTCGTGAATCTTGCAAAGTTGACAGTCTCCTATTTGGTAAAGTGTACCGTAGACTAGGTTCTTTATTGTTTTAGGTAAAAGTGTCCAAGTCTCAAAACTAAATGAATTGGTCTGATAAGTCTTTAAAAAAAAATTGTTTACTATTAGTTATTTGAATGATGTTCATAATTTAAGGCATGTAAAACTACTTCTTGAGCAATAGTTAACATATTAAACTAGTCAATTGCAACCATGTATATAATCATTGTTAAAAAAAACATTGTTTACTATTAGTTATTTGAATAATTTTAATAATTTAAGGCATGTAAAACTACTTCTTGAGCAATAGTTAACATATCAAACTAGTCAATTGCAATTCAATGTATATAATAAATTTGTTATATTGATTCTTCTAGTGATGAATGATATAAGATAGGGTGTTACATACCATATTTGTAATCCTCTGAATTTGCTAATTAATAGAAAATCTCGACGTTTCTGAGCAGTAGTTTGTTGATCTGCATTATTGTCAACCACAACACTATTCAAATTACACACAATGATATCTTTCATGACTGTACCAAACATATATTAATTATTGTGAATATCTAATTTTGTCCGGACACTTCTGTTTATTTATTTATTTATTGTTTATTAAAAAAATTGAAAACCCAAGATCTATATAAAAATGATAAAAGAAAAAATTATATAACTGTCTCCTCCAGGAGAATAACAACTACTCAAAAAAATTTGGCTAATTCCAGCAACCCCATGAGCCTAGGTTGAGTTACAAGAAAATAAATGAAAAGAAGAATGTATAAGTTTTGTGTCTCAAAAGACAAAAATTTCAACCAGATCTAACACAAACCAAAACTTCACAGAACGCAAATATGGCCAATATTTTTATCAAAATAATATATCAAATTTTATAAAACAAGAAAAAGAAAATCAACACCTTACATCTCTATAAAAAAAATTCTTAATTAAGGATCTAGCATTTTTCAATAGAAATAGAGATTGCATGTATGACCCAGAGAAGAAAACTAAAAACCATAAGAAAAAGAATGTGTTTTCCCAAAATTGATTGCTTAAATTTGAAACAAACAAAAGACAACATTGATTAGCATTCAAACCATCATTTAAATGAAGGAATAAAATCCACACATGTAATTAACAATATTATTGTCACCTGTGGGTAGCTTACTTATCAACTCTAGAGTAAAAGAAGGCCCTGATAATACAGCAAAAGCCTGGTGAGGATTGCGTAGTGCTTGAGGTACATATGAATCAATCAGCATAATCAGCAACACTCTCAATATAAGTCGTGCTAGACTACAATAGCATTAAAAAATCAGACACTAACCTATCTCAACTCCAAACAACCCAATTTTCTAGCCCAATTCCAAAAAAAAATAAATAGAAAATGTCACACACACTACCTAGAAGGTTGGAGTGGTGGTTGACTCGTGTGCATAGTTGTTAAAATCAGATCGTACTGGACCAACCGATTTGACCAGTTGGTCTGGGAACCGACCTGCCATCCAGTTCGAACGACCTATATAACCGCTTTGCAAAAAAAAAAAAATTGGATAGAAAAATGTCAAACCAGTATGGAATCGAGAAAATCGACAAAACCAATGACCTACCTGGTTTTACAGGTCGTAGATAAAACGTGTTCCTCTTGAATCCAGCAACTCTGGCGACCTCAAGTAACTTCCAGCGACCTTCGCCTCCTCTGACTTGAGAGAGGACGATCTACAGAAAGAAGAACCAGAACACGTACAAAAAAAATAGAGAGATGAAGAGTAATATAAGAATTAGAACACGTACAGAAAGAAGAAGAGTGAGGTCGAACCATGTAGAAGCAGAGCATGCATGTTACCTTGAAGAACCAGAGAGAAGAGGAGTGAGTGGGGAGGGAGGATGGTTGCGGCTGAATGAAAATGAGAGTTAGGGTTGTTGCTTACCTTTTGTATATGCAGAAACGGATTTGGGTTGAGTCCATCCTTGTCCAACCCAAAGTCATTTTTTTTCTAATATAGAACAGGCCAACTTCAGCCCAACTTCAGTTTTGTTCTCTATTCTTATTTTATAGTTAGATCAAAAAGCATATAAGGAAGTTTTGTGATGGGCCCGTGAATTTGTTTTTACACTTACTAAAGAAAATGTAATATTTATTTTCTATATATTAAAAGTTTTTAAAAAATATTGTTTAATCATGAATGGTTCAATCACGGTTAGACCATTGAACCTTGAATCACTGCCTTCACCGATTCAATGACCAGTCCGATTTTAAAAACATTAGTCGTCTGCTAATTACCAATATAAGATCAAATGAAAAATTGAAAATAATAAAAAACACAAGAATTGAGACAGAGTCTAGTCCATGGTACATCCCCACCTAACCCCACTTAGTGTGTGGGCCTTTGTCGGTTTGTCCCCTATCGTTAAATAGGCTAGTAAAAACCATCCCCATGCAGGGCTAAATGGATTATCCCATGAACTTTAGCTCTAATTGACAGCTCTATAAAGATTACAAAACAAATCATTTGTCGAAAATTCTTTGTTATGTTTTTGTAAATATTAAGTCAAGATCTTTTTACTCATGTAAACATTTATTGGGTAAAATAAGTCATTTAAAATTTATTAAATTTGTGCAATTAATTTAAGGATCATTCGAAGAATGTGCGTTGTAAGGCAATTGAAATAAAAAGAACCCACCTGCTGAATGTATATGAAGAAAAAGGGCGAAGCATTGGGTGCCCCATAAAGAAGTAAAAGTGAAACTCCAATTCAATTTTGGGCTTTGGGCAGCATGACACAAATTTGTAGGGGGTCTATGTAGGTGAACCAACAATTGAAATTGAAGCCACAAGGATGAACATGAAACCCATGTTTTCAAAATCGGCTCGAATTGGCCAATCCGACCAATTAACCTGGAAATTGGCTATACGATCTATCCGAGCAGCTCAAAGGATCAGCGATGCATGCAACTAGATGTTTTAGGAAAATTTGGTGTACTTGAACCGGATAAGTCATGTGAACCACCCCTTCCTCGACGCACCACTGTGAGCTCTGCACTCCTCCACCATTGCAAGCCTAGATCCGTGACGCCATTCTCCACTGCCGCAAGCCTAGACTCACAATGTCGTCCACGCCTCTATCTCTTCATCCGTCCGGCCATAATGCTTACCTCAGATCTACGTGAAGAAGATGAAGACTAGAAGACAAAGGGAGAGGAAATGGTTTTGTCACTTTGTGTTGTTATCTAATGATTATGGTCTTGTTTGGCATAATTTTGGTCGATTTGTGTTTTTCAAACTTGAAACTTGACAAAAAAAAGAGGAGAGAGATGGGGGAACATTGTCCATATGAAGAAGAGGAAGACCAGAAGAAAGGGGGAGAGGGTTGGTATGAAAAAAAAAAAAAGAATGTTCTAGTCTTGGTGATAAAGCACTAAAGTGATAAAACAATGTGTACAGCTGTAGCTAGAATGCTATACAATTGTTTCACACTTTCACATATTTAATTGCTATTAAATATATAATAATGAAAATTAAACAAAATTCTATAAAATGTTGATAATTGACAGGCATATGGAACCCAAAAGTTAAACAAATAATAATGAAAAATGAAATATGAAAACTTATATTTACTATTCAATTTGGTTTTATCCTTGAAAACTGAATATGCAGTGGCATAGGTCTCAATAAATATTTAAGTATTTTGACCAATGCATTCACATTTGTTGTATATATATGTTAATTTTTTTTTTGAATTTTTTAATATATATAAAGAAACCTGTTCTTTTTTTTTTTAAGCAAAAGAGGCAAGCAGAATCATCACAAAAGAGCCAGACATCCCAACTAGAGGTTGGCACCCCTGGCTCTAACAATCATCTACAGTTCACCTTGAATATATTAAAAAATAAAGAAGAATACAAAGAAACATGGGGGGATATAGACCAAACCCATGGAAGAATCATGTAATCTAAAACTAGGAACACCAATCCTATTGCGGATGAAGTCCTCTCAAATAAAATTAGGAACTAAATCCCACCAAACTAACCCTTGGATTTGAGTTCCAAAGGAAGCAAATCTATCAGCACAAACATTGCCATCCCTAAAAATATGAGAATAACCGAAATTCATCTCCTTAGTTAAAGCCATACAATTAAGCCACCAGTTTCTTAGCTTCCAAGGAACAACATAAGTTGATTTAAAGGCTGAAATTACCAATGCTGAATCACATTCTAGCCATAAATTCCTCCAACCCCTTTTTTAATAAATTTCAATTGCAAAGACAGCACCATAAAGTTCAGCATGAAGAGCAAAAGAAACACATAAGTTATGGGCAAAGAAACCAAGAATAGCCGCACTTTTGTCCTTAAAGATCCCTCCACAAGCTGCTAATCCTGGGGAGCCCTTAGCAGCACCATCCGTGTTGCATTTTATCCAATAGCACTTCCGGGGGGGGTACCAATTTACTTGCTTGATCAAGGGAGACTTTGGAGGTTTGCCTTTAATTGAAAAACTTCTGAGCAACATGAAGTTAGTAACACTGCCAGCCATGGAACCTGTAGATAAAGAACCCGAAAGAGAAGTATTGGCTTTGGCCAAGTTTAGTGCATGCTCAAATGGGATTCTTCTATCATCAAATCTAAGCTTATTTCTACACATACAGATTGCCCAAATCACAAAAGTAATGGCAGCTAGCAAGACATCTTTGACTTGGGAGCTCCAACCTTTTGAGCAAATTTCGAGACCTGAATAAATTGAAGAAATGTCAACTGACATACCAATCATATTGCTAAGTCATCTCCATAATTTCTTATCAAAATTGCATTGAAGGAACAAATGCTGAGTGGTCTCAAAGGCTGAATCACAAAGAGAGCAAACAGAAACTATGTTGAGATCACTTTGCCAAAGGTGATAGTCAGTTAGGAATCTGTCATGCAAGAATTTCCAAAGAATAGAGGATTTGGAAGGAGGAATACACTTATTCCAAATGATTTTCCCCAAGGTAGCACTTGTGAAGAAGGCTTCAAAAAGCTGTAAGCATCTTTAAAACAAAGCAGACTCGAGTCATTGTGACCAAGAGTAAATTTGGAAACAATAGATCAGCATACCTTGAATTACATATTGCACTAGCTGAACTCTTCCCATCAGAGATAGCATTGAGCCTTTCCAAGTTGCCAATTTGAGCTTGATTCTATCAACAAAAGGCTGCAAGTGAATTCTTCTTGGCTACCTTTGAAAATTGGAACTCCAAGGTAAGTGAAAGGCAGCTGCCCTGCACCAAAACCAAGAACAGCCTTGATTCCAGGAAGCCTAGAAGATGAGATGCCTCCTGAGTAGAACTTGGATTTGTCTGGACTAACCATCTGACCAGATGCCTCACTATAAAGTCATAACAAATCCATGACAGCAAGGAGATTACTCCTAGAACCTCTGTAGAAGATCATGATATCATCTGCAAAAAGCACATGACTGGGAGTTTGAAAGCCTCTGGGGCTGGCCAAAGGCATAATCTAACCCTCCTGAATGAGCTTGGAGATTCATCTGCTTAAGACATCCTCTGCTATGCAAAACAACAAGGGGAGAGAGGATCTCCTTGCCTAACACCCCTCTTGCAAGAGAAAATGCCAATAGGGTGTTCATTCACAGCAACAGAAAGCTTAGCCGAGTGCAAAATAACTTTGATCCAATTGCAGAAGACTGAATCAAAACCAAAAGAAGATAAAACTTTCAAAAGAAACCTCCAATCCAAAGTGTCAAAGGCCTTTTTGATGTCAATTTTCAAAGCAATATTCCCACCAAAAGAACCTAGATTGTCGAAATGACGGGCTAGATCTGGATGGCCGAAATACCGGGCTAGATCTGGATTGTCGAAATAATGGGTTAGAGTTCCTGTTTGAATTTTGAGGAAAAGGAACGGACCTAGATTGCCGATGCTAAGAGATCGGGCTGGATCTGGATTGCCGATATATCGGGTTGGATTCAGATTACCGAAAAGCCGGGTAAGTGTTCCTACTGATAGGAACCTAGATTACCGAGACGTCGGGCTAGTGTTCAATTGAGAAAGAGATTTTAAATCATTGATTTTGTTTTAAAATCCTATATTGGTATTAAAATTTAGTTAATACCTAAATAAAAGTAGTCGGGAACTTTAAGGCTTGACGAGGAAAGAACGAAACGAAAATGAAAAACAAAACGAAAACCATTGGTTTACATGCATAGTCTGGAAGACGTGCCATTGTGTATCGAGCTACAGTTTCACATAGGGTGAACTGGTAAATTGAATAGTTACGGACCAAAGACATATTCTTTAGTTTTTGGGTCTTTAGGGACATTCGGGCTGGAACTCCAAGGGATACTCGGGGCCTTGCAATCTCGGGTAGTGGAAATCGGTTACCCTGCACGTAATGTACTCAATCAGGAACTATTTTGTAATATTTAAGTGAGACGTGATACCCTAGAGCAATTGGGGATCGGACCTAAATTGAGAGGCCGGCCCAACACGAAATGATTGTGTTATTGGGATTATTGCGGCCTATCATGCTCGACGAAGGGAAGTTAGGATCTCTGGAGAATTATGAAATAGATAGTGAATATTGAAGTGATATGAAATGTTATATAAAATGCATTTGGTTGTCGGGTATTATCCCTATTGAAATAGTTGTGATGTTCTGTTATATTTTGTTGTTGTCAGGTGCTGTTGTTTTGTGAGTCGTCACTACAAAAAAAGGACTGATTACCGACGGCCAAAAGCCGTTGGAAATGTCAAAAGGCCGTCGATAATCAGCATTACCGATGGAACTTCCGACGGACCCAATTCCATCAGTACTAGGCACGTAGGAACGGGTTTCCGACGGATCTGGCCAGTCCATCGGAAATCTCCGACGGCCTTGCCCATCGGTAAACTCGTCACATTGATCCCCTAATTACCGATGGAAAAGTCCGTCGGTAACTGTTAGTGGAAGTTATCGACGGACGTGTCCGTCGGAAAATCTAAACTACAGTTACCGACAGAAATGTCCGTCGGAAACAAGGTTTTTTTTAAAATTGATTTTTTTATTTTATTTGTTTTATATTAATAATTAATTTTTTATTTTAATTTTTTTATTAAAATTTATATTTTGAATATTCATTATTATTATTATATTTATTAATTAATTATTATTATATTTAATTTTAATTTTAATTATTTATATTTTAATTATAATTATACTTTATTTTATTTAATTATTATATTTTATTTTATGTTAATTATTATTATATTATTAATTAAAAAAAATTGAAATTACAAATAAAATTCAAAAAACAATTAAATTAAAATTAATTTAAAATAAAAACAAACTCAACATATAATCCATAAATAAAATATCCGTCTAGCTACAAAATCTACTACACCTATAACTATCCTAATACCCATCACCATAATATCTGTCATCGTCGCCCTGTCGGGGGGAGTCTGTCGGTGTCAGATGACCATCAGGCTGCAGCTTAGAAGACAGACCGGCATCATGCGGCTGCGGTGGTGGATCGGTAGAAATAGTGGAGGGCTGGGGCTGGGTGGCATGGAGGACCCCTTGCAGAGCACATCGGTCATGATCGTAGAGAATGTCTCCATCTGCTGCATGATGCGCTCGTTCGTCTCCCTCTGCCGCTGCACCTCCTGTCTCAGCCGCTGCACCTCCTCCGTGTCCTGTGAGCCAGAGGATGTAGGCTCCCGAATGGTCAAGCTCGGCGTCAGCCCCCGACGGGTCGACTTGGCTAGGGTGGCAGTATCGTAAATCCGCCCCTTCTTCTTCCCGCCCGCCACATCCATCCAGACCTGGGTCTGTAGCTGCTCAACCTCGGCAGGGTCCATCTAAGAAGGATCCGAGGCACCAGAGCAGGAGGCAGTCTCAAATGCTACCTGACTAAACCTGGCATTGTACTTCGCCTGCGATCAATACATTACAATCAATATTTATTAATATACATATATATATATATATATATATATATATATATATATATATATATATATACATACACATATATACATACATACTAATTACCTATACTTTCAATATATAAAAAACACTTTATCTCACCATTGTCTGCCTCGACCTCTCATCAACAAACTTGCCGGTGTCCAAGCGAATATGTGTATGCTCAAAGACCGTTGGGACATTAACAGACCGAGCAAGCTCTCCTGCCTGCAACCGACACAAATAAAATCAATTAGTTATAAAATAACTTTTTAATAAAAATATACAGTTTATAAAAAAAATTATTTATATATGCATACCATGTTAATGGCATGCTGCATCTCGCTAATCGAACCACCAGTGTGCATGCTCCCACCCTTCTCGGAAGCCCGATTTCTCTTCACCTGTTCACATTTCAGCTTGTAAGCTGGAGTGTCCCAGTACGCATACAGTTGGGCCCGATGTAATCCGGACATATCCGGGTCTTCCTACGCTCCCGGAGCATGTCCCTCAATCGAGCAATTGCTCGATCATCAAAGATAGCACGTATCTCTGAGGCATGCTCCGGTAACCAGTGCACAAGCTCATGTTAACAAAGAAAAAATATATAAAACGCATGAAAAATAAAGGGAAAATTACATGAAATAATAAACAACTTATCCCTAATCATATGAAGATACGATCCCGGTCGTCCCTGGGGATTGGCCCCCATGATGGCCAGAAGCGACGATACTGCGCCTTGATGGCATAGGTAACGTGTTTCGATCCCACTTTCGATGGGATGAAGCTGAAAAATTTATAATTTTATTAATTCAACAATATGACAACCAACAAATATATATTTATTGAATAGTAACTAAAATAGTCAAAGTTAAAAAACATTAAATTAAATAAAACTTACGATCAAGAAACAGGCCGGATCCATGGTCGATCCTCAGGTGCGGGCACCCTGGCCCAATCAGGAAGGTCCTCCGGTGCTGCCGACTGCTGCATAGACGGTGATGATGGAATGGTCGTGTCGTGACCGTATGGAGGCGCAGATGATGAGGATGGAATGGTCGTATCCGGTTGTGGCTTCATCCCAGGAGTCAGCATAAATGATAATCCTTCTAGCTGTATGGCCGGCACAGCCGATGATGATGGTGGTGCTGGGTGTTTGTCCAGTAGGGGGCGGCGAGTAGCCGGCTAGTGCGCGTCGTGGTGCAAAGCGAGTGGAGGTCTGTACATGGGTGGAGGATGGGGTAGTGTGGGTCGGGGATAATGTAGTATGGGTAGGGGATGGTGTAGTATGGGTCGGTGAGGGTGTAGAATGGGTGGGGAAGGGTGTAGAATGGGTGGGGGAGGCTCATGTAGGTGCCGATGGGGTGGGTACGGTAGGGATAGGGGTGGGTACGGTGGGTGCTGAGGGACCTACAGGAATGCGAGCAAGCACCTGGGACTTAATGGTGTATCGTCCCCGCTTAGCCTTACCCTTCCCCTTCCCCTTATCATCACTAGGTGGTGGGGGGAAGGGCGGCTGTCCTCCTGATGCTGACATATCTATTTTTATAGCACAATTATAAATCACTGTAATAACAATAAATCAATAGACATCTAACAGACTAATCTAAGCAAATATTTAAAATACAACAATTAATGTCAAGTCTTACACTTAATTGCATATAAGCAAATATTTAAAATACAATAAAAATAACTTAACAGTAAAATTATTATTCAGACTCGATATCGTCATCTGATTGTAAGTCCGACTCTTCTTCTTGTATTGAGTCATCACTTTGAATTTCTTCCTCTGATGATGCATGCATCGATGACTGATTACCAATGACCACTTTTCCCCCTTCATTTACAGATCCCAGCATGCCAGTAATACGCTCGACCACAATTACTTCATTGACATGTGACGATTCATCCTCCTGGAAGGGCGTCTCATCCTCTATACCATCGATTTCTATGCGACACCTAGGCTTGGTAGTGACAGCAACACGCCAACCTCATTTGTCCATTCGCATTGCTGGATAAGGGACATAATAAACTTGTTTTTGTATTCTAAGCAATTATAAACGGATCAAACTGTTGATATCTTCTTTCCATGCAAATGTCCACAGTTCCATACTTTTATCAATTAAGTTTTTTTAAATGAAATTATTCCTTAATTAAAAAGTAATTAATTAATTATTTTATTTTAACTATATACTTTTATCAATTAATTGAAATTTAAAAGATTCTATATATCAACAAAAAAAACCTACAAAAAAGTCATCCAAATAATTCTGTGTGTAGTAACACACACTAAGAACAAACAAAACACAAAGCACCTCAATATATGCGACCTCACATTCATAAAAATTCAAACACATATTCCTAGAAAAATATAAACACATATACATATATATATTTATTAAAAAAATCTCAATAATATAAAAAAAAACCTCAAACAAGCAGCGGCTGCTCCTGGGAGTGGTGGTTGCAGTGGTGGTGGTTGGAGTACCGGTGACTGTGAAAGTTCTGAAAACCAAATCAAACAGATCAAAGGGCCAATTTTTTTAACTTAGCATCAAATATGGGAAAATGCTAAAACTTAAACATGCCTGAAAAGTGGAGGTGGCTCCTCTGCAGTGGTGGTGGCCGGAGGGAAAATGGGCAGCGATTGTGGTGGTGGTTGGCAGCGGTGGGAGTGGCTCCTCCTGGTGGCAGGCGCGGTGGAGACACAAAGAGGGTGGAGAGGCACGAACAGAGTTCCAAGGGATGAGGTGGGAGTGGCTCCTCCTATGGTGGCAGACGCGGTGGAGACACGGAGAGGTGCAAACAGAGAGTGGGGGGCGTCATGGTGGTAGGAAGGCACGAAGAGAAAGCAGGGAGGAGGGAGGGAGACCGAGCATGGAGAAGAGAGGTGGTAGGGGCGGTGGTACCTGTTCGTAGTAGGGTGGGGCGATGGTGGCAGAGAGATAGAGAGAAGAGAGATAGAGAGAGAAGATGAAAGGAAAACTGAAGGGGGAAAGGGTTTGCGGGTAGGGTTATTAAGGCGTTTCCAACGGATTTTCCATCGGTAATTCAAAAAAATAATTACCGATGAAAATTTCCATCGCTATTTGTCCCAGAATTTTCGACGGACAAGCCGTCGGTGTGTATAGTCCCATTTACCGACGGAATTGTCTGTCGGTATGCACTGGCGCCAATAGTTTTTGATTCCCACCAGCTTTTCCAATCGAGTTACTGACGAACTTTCCATCGGAAATTTTGACAACTTTTGGTATTCTACATTACCGACGACAATATCCATAAGTAATCTCTTAATTTCAGACGGAGCCGGTGTCCGTCGGTAAATTTTCGTCGATAATTCAACATTTTCTTGTAGTGCGTGTATGTGACTGCTATGATAAAACTCATATGTCAGTATCTCTCCTTTGCAATATATATGTTTCCTTAGTTTTTGTTGTTGTACCTTAGTACGTAGATACAGATGTTGCAGAGAAGTTCCCGACTTCACTTAATTAGGGATATTAATCCCGATTTTTTTGAAGAGGTCGTTGGATGTGGTGATGACCACGGGGTTTTCTAGTGGATTGCTTTTAGAACGACCAGCTTAGGACTTTCCTTTTGGGTTATTTGGTTTTTGAGAAGGTCTGTACTTATGTTTATTTATGAAATTTAAGTTTAAGATTCAGTATTGTATGTTGAAAACGTTTTCCGGAACATTTGTATGAGGTGATGGTCTTGTTTAAATTTATGACCAGAATTTGTATGTTGCTGTGTGAAACGTGGTTTTACTGTTTTAACGCATGGCTTAAATTTTTCAGTATTCCGCAAGAAAATTTTGACACCCATTTTCATAACTTATAGAAAATTACACGAGTTATTTTCTGAAAGCAACCATCATTACTTTTTATTTAATATATTTTTACAAAAATTGAGTTAGTCATGTAATGCCCAAGGAGGGTGTTACAATGGTCGAATAGAGGGGGGATGGCGGCAGCATCACAGCGGCTCCGACGAGGTGGCTCCGAACAGGCCTAAACCGTGGGTTTTTTCGTAAACCGTGTGATGAAGAAGGAAACTTGAACATAAACCTCAAGGGAGCAATGCGGTGGCCAGAAATGTTGGTCTCGTGGTGGAGGTCCGGCGGTAGAGCAGGTGGCGGCAATGATGAACAAAGGAGTAATTGGAATATAACGCACAGGAAAGGGGCTGAACTCGCGATCGTCTCCTTGCTCCAAGCGGCAGCCGGACGACGGCCTCTTTGATGGTGACATGCGGCGGTGAGCTGGAGAGAAGGAGGAGAAAGTTTAGGACCTAATGAGAGAGAGGTAGGAGTCTGAACTTGTAGAAGAAGGGAGAAGAAAAAGCAAGAAATGTGAAGGGGGTATCGTGCGTGAGGCTTTTGAAATAATGATTTTCTTTTTTATTTTTCTTTTATTTAGTATAGATACAAAAGAAAAAAAGAATGGTTAGGATTGAGTTTAGAAAAAGAGATTTGTTTTTAACCTTTGGATCTAAAAGTAATTATGAAAAAAAACAAAATTTCAAAATTTAAAATAGGATAGTGATTGATGGTTGGATTTATCAACCAAGGAAATCAATGATCCAAAATTAATCTCCGAGTGTGACAGAAACCTCTCCTCTTCCCTTTCCTTTGACCCAACAAAAATCTTGACGCGAAGGCTATGTCTCTCTATCATTCATTTTTTTTTTGTTATTTTATCACTCTTTACCATCTTCCTATTCTTTTTCTAGCATGTTCCAGTTTACAGGATACAATATAAATGTTAAGATCGAGGACCCAACCCTAAAGGTGAGGGGTTTCTATTTTGTGCTTTAAATTCTTTTAAATGTCTTTATCATGCATATTTTAGTTTTTACATTTACAGAAACCTTTACCCATATTGTTTCTTGTTCGTTTTATGTCTGATAAAAGGGTAGAAAAAGATGCTATTATTATTGAATATGAGTAGAACACACCCTATATTTCTTGTTCTTTTGGTTTAGTACTGTTATGGACTTAAACACCTGAATCAAAGATCAACGTTAATTTGAATTTGTTTAAAGGTGGAGGCAGGGTTGAGTATCCATTTTCCATACCCTTTAGGGTTAGGGCGATCTTATGACTCTTCGTGCCATTTCACCAAAAACAGTGGACTCTCGGGTGAAAATGGAAGAAGAGAAAAAGACCATTAAATTAAATACCAACATTGTTTACTATTAGCTATTAGAATGATGTTGATAATTTAAGGCATGTAAAACTACTTCTTAAACAATAATTAACATACTAAACTTGTCAATTGCAATTCCACGTATATAATTAATTTGTTATATTGATTCTTCTATTGATGAATGATATATAAGATAGGGTGTTACATACCACATTTGTAATCCTCTGAATTTGCTGATTACTAGAAGATCTCCACGTTTCTGAGCTGTAGTTTGTTGATCTGTATTATTGTCAACTGCAACACTATTCAAATTACGCACAATGATATCTTCCATGAGTGTACGAAACATGTATTGATTATTGTGAATATCTGATTTTGTCCGGACACTTCTTTTTATTTATTTATATTTTTGTTTATTAAAAAAATTGAAAACCCTAAAATCATATAAAAATGATAAAAGAAAAAAATTATATAATTATCTCTTCTCCAGGAGAAGAAAAACTACTCAAAAAAATTTGGCTAATTCCAGCAACCCTATGAGCCCGAGTTGAGTAACAAGGAAATCAATGAAAAGAAGGTCAATTTTATATATTATCTAATCGATCAAGCTAAGTCAACAAGATCCAGCCTTAGACTAACAAAAATAATAGTATCAGTGTATCACTTTATGTTATCTGATTAAGAAAAAAAGAGGAATTAGGTTAAAAGTTTAACTCAACAAGAATAAAAAAGTCCCCAAGTCAATTCATATATTCAAATGCTACCAAAATCTTAAAACAAATGTTGTTATCTTTGTAATATAGGCATTCTTCACTAAGGTGATAATAAATTTTTCAATTTATTTCAAATATTTTATATTAACATATAAATCTATATAATAAAACAAAGATTTATTCTTATACAAAAAAAAAAACCTTTACCTTATGATGTATCTTGTCTACCATCAAACAAGTGAAGTCGCATTTTTCCTGCTCCTCTTACATTTTTTATTAGGAAACTTGTCCAGAAAAAATTAGCAATAACACTTCAAATAACATGTTGAATAGTGATGGAATATGCTGAATCGTCAAATTATTTTATGCATTAGCAAACATTCCCTAAAAAATTTTGAACTAACACTTAAAATTGCTTCTTGTATAATAGTTAAAAAGGATGAACTTTCAAAATAAGTATGCTCACTTCAGTTTCTAAAGGACCATGCTCATTTTAGTTTGTAATTCATTGGTTTTATCATTAGCAACCATTTCTTGAAAGTTTTAGCTGCAAAATTTTAAACAAAATGTTGACTAATTGTTACAAAAATTGCTTGACTTCCAAAAATGACATACAAATTTCAATTTGTGCTCCTTTGTCTTTCTCCCTCTAGCAAGCATTTCCAAACACATCATTGTCGAATAAAAACAAAAGATGTTGAACCTTCTAAAACTTAAAAACATTTCCAAATCATTTTCTAAAACTTTAAGTAAAATTTAAAACAACATGCTGAAGAGAAACTAAACAAAATATTAAACTTCTATATTTTACAAAATGAACCTTATACATACTCACTTTGGTTTCCCTTTCAGCGCTACTTTTTCCTTTTTCTTTGTCTAGGCTTTTCTTTCTATGTCCTGAAAGAGTAGTGTAGCCCTTTTCATACCTCTCAATCTCTTTCATAGATCGAAGAATAATACCATTTTGCTTGTTAACATAAAACCGCAAAACAAGATCACGCAAAGTTTTGTAGTTCTATGAAAAAGGCTACACTACTCTTTCAGAAATTTGTTTGATCTTGTTTTGCAGTTCTATGTTAACAAGCAAAACGGTATTATTCTTCGATCTATGAAAGAGGTCGAGAGGTATGAAAAAGGCTACACTACTCTTTCAGGATACAGAAAGAAAAGCCCAAACAAAGAAAAATGAAAGAGTAGCGCTGAAAGGGGAACCAAAGTGAGTATGTATAAGGTTCATTTTATAAAATATAGAAGTTAGTATTTTTTTTAGTTTCTATTCAGCATATTGCTTTAAATTTTACTTACAGTTTTAGAAAATGATTTGGAAATGCTTTTAAGTTTCAGGAGGTTCAACATCTTTTGTTTCTATTCGACATGCATGTGTTTGGAAATGCCTGCTAGGGAGAAAAACAAAGAAGCATAGATTGAAACATGTATGCCTTTTTTTGGCAGTTAAGCATTTTTTGTAACAAATAGTCAACATTTTGTTTTAAATTTTGCAGCTAAAACTTTCAAGAAATGGTTGATAATGATAAAAACAAATAATTACAAACTAAAGTGAGCATGGGCCTTTAGAATATGAAGTGAGCATACTTATTTTGAAAGTTCAACCTTTTTAACTATTATAGAAGAATGAATTTTAAGTGTAAGTGCAAAAGTTTTTAGGAAATGTTTGTTAATGCATAAAATAATTTGACAATTTAACATATTTCGTCACTATTCAACTTGTTATTTGAAGTTTTATTGTTAATTTTTTCAGGAAATGCTTCCAAATAAAAAGAGTAAGAGAAGCAACAACAAAAAATGCGACTTCACATGTTTGACGGTAGACAAGATGCAACAAAAAATAAAGCTTTGTTTTTTTTTTGGATAATCATAAATATTTTTTATTATATATTTATAAGTTAACAGAAAATATTCAAACTATATGAAAATATTATCATCACCTTAGTTTTGGTGTTTTGGACCGATTGACTAAAGCCTTATTAAAGTTGTGATTTTCGGAGTTGTCTTGTTTGTTCTAGTTGTTTTCTCTGTCAGTTTTGTAACTAGTTTCCTATGTCTTTTTTTGATTTTTATATTTTGGTAAATGATATTCTTAGGTGGTTTAATTAGTGTAATAATCATACAGATTGCATTTTTTGTCTAGTCAGTATGTTAATTACATTTTGTCTTACTTTACATATGATGTACATGGGGTTGAGTACCTCTTATCCTCATACACACACACACACACACACACAAACACACACACACACACACACACACACACACACACACACACACATATCAAGTCAGAGGGCCTTTTATATGTGAAGTGAGATGATTAAATCATAGTCATTGGATCCAATTTTAAATGATCGTCGATATTAAAACACAAAGTCATGTGATTTTTTAAGTGGTCATGTAACATTTTAAAAATATTAAGTAACTTTCATTCACGACCATCCATGTATGGTTGTATGTTTAAGATTTATCCCTCTCACTCTCATATGAGAAAAGCCCTCTCACTAGATATATATATGAGATTTGCTAACGTACACCCACCCATTTTTTAGAAGGTGTACGTTAGCAAGCTACATCTTCGGGTGTCTTTCCCATTTTTTAGTTATAACTCGCTAATGTACACCCACCCATTTTTTAGAAGATGTACATAAGCAAGCTACACCTTCGGGTGTATTATTCATTTTTTGATTATAACCTGCTAACGTAAACCTTTTAAAAAAATGGGTGAGTATACGTTAACAAATCCATATATATATATATATATAGACTTTGGCTTTATAAAAAAAGAAGAAGAATGCCAATATTACAATGACAACAATATTTGATTTACGATTTTGGTAGCCTTTGAATATATGAATTGACTTGGGGAGTTTTTATTCTTGTTGAGTTAAACTTTTAACCTATTCCCTTTTTTATCTAATTTGATAACATATAGTGATACACTGATACTATTATTTTAAGGTTAGATCTTGTTGACTTTACTTGATTGATTAGATAATAGATGCATTTATCGACGTAGTTTATTTAAAAATACACAAAAAATATTTGTGAAACTTATTTTGGCTTTTACTATTAAATGTATAATTCTTCGAATATGTCCCTAGAAATATAAGCACAAAAAATTTGTCAAATACACCCGAATGTATAACTTTCTAACATACTCCTACTAAAAAATGAGTGGGTCTACATTATCAAATCCATAGATATTTATATATATATATATATATATATATATATATATATATATATAACAATTTGAAATTGAAATTTTTGACTCAAAAAATGATTAGTATTTTAAATTCATTGTTTGGTGAACTAAAGTTCCACATTCGTAAAGAGTGATTTTAATCTTGGTAAGTACTATCGTCGATAAGGCAAGCGTAGTTTGATGTGCTATTCTGAGTGTGTAGGATTCTCCCGAATCCTACTAGTAGTCGAGTAATCGACAGTAGCAAAATCCTAGTGGTGACTACTCTGTAGTATCAGTCAGGGTTTAGTCATTGTAGGTTTGTCAATGATAGGATGATATCCTAGGTTAGACTAATATAGATTGGGTTTGATTGATATAGATATGATGATATGTTTGGGTTAATTAACTATTATGCTTGCATTTGTTATATCTCTTGTGATGATATATATATATATATATATATATATATATATATATATATATATATATATATATATATATATAGACACACACACATATTTATATTTATATATATAATTATTGAAGATATGGTTATTGATGATGTGTTAAAAGCCTAAGTTGACATCGTGAGAGTACCCTGAAAGCAAAGTGATGAGGTTGTGGGTGCATTGACACCGAGATTGAGATTGTGGATGCATTTGTCATTGTGTAAGTGGTTTTGTGTGAAGGTACTGGTGTCAACTCAGGATGTGAGTGCATTGTGTAGTTGCCAAAGTCTTGAGCCGTGTGACTGGGAGTCATGCGAAGTTAGGTGTACCTGAGTGCCGGTACGGAATACGAGAGGGACGACCCGATGGACCTTGGGGATGTAAATCATGTTCGAATTGATTTACAGTGGCTAATAATTTGAACCTATTGTGCCGTGATCTTCGTTGGAACTCGATTTTCTCTAGTCTAGGCCCTGAGTATTCTAGTCACATGTGGACGTTCCGAGGCGACCCAGATACCCCTATTTGAGTTGGACTCATATAGGGTGGATGCAATCTTATGGGTCATGGTGAGCGGAAGGGTTACTTGGACAAACTAGCTGACGTTTTCTGAGCAAGGAATGCTCCTAAGAGCGAATGTCCTGGGGAGTCTGAACTCCTAAGTGAAAGTAATCGGCCGACATACATAGGAGTTGATACTCCTTAGAGGTTTTGATATAAGATATGTGATTTCGAGGATGCATGTGCTAGTATGACTCGAGAGATGGTTGTTGTATGTGTTGTCTGTATGACATGTTGTTCCATGTTGTCCTTTCCCTTTTTATGATGATGGTTGTATTGCTTATCTCCTTGTCTTTGTTTTCTCTGTATGTATTCATACATCCAGATGAGTCGATGCTCAAGTCAAACAACGATGATGGGCCAGCAGGACCACAAACCCAGACACTTTTTGCTTGCCGATCTATCACTATCCCGACATTTGGCAGATAGATCATTAACATTTTTTCACAGTGTATGTATAACCTGTCAGCTTTTATATTAGGTATGGAGGAGGGCCCATGTTTACTCTAATCGGTCAATTTCACATAGCACAGAGATTTCCAACCTCAAATATTTTCTACACAGATATTTCCAACCTCCAATATTTTCTATCCACCTCGACCAAGAGAGTTCCTGGATGACATGTGGAATAACGTCCAGACTTCGCATGCTTCGAGAAGACGTGTGGTGGTCTACCGAGGAGCACGTCATCGAAACATGTAGTACGTACAGTCGTGCGGAGAGTCGATCTAGGAGCCGAGAGTTTAAAGGATAAGATATAAGATGGTAAGGTTAGCTCCAGACATCTATACCACTGAGGGTGTGAAGTTGCCAGACATGTTCACTCCCAACAACTTCTAGTGTTTGAAGCTAATGAGATGTATAACAAAAGAACTATATTTCAATTGGGGATGTCTTCGCTCCTCCCATCTTTGGGAAGAGGATTGATCCTCTCTACTCTTGGATCGTTGATATAATATTAAAAAAAGTACATAATGAGATGAAAAGTGGAAAATTCGAACAATAGGTTGACAAATCACTCTCCTTTTCTTTCCCTTCACCGCCTCTTCCTCTCCCTCCTCGAGATGCCAAGTGACACTACTTTCGTTCACACAATTGGCTGTTTTTCCCGACACTACTAAGGTCATTGAGAAAAACTAGATGATCTCTAATATGGGAGAAAGATGAATATTTTGGTCGATTGATTACTGATTAAAGAATAAGGTGAGTGTTGACGCGGTGGAGGCCAAATTTGCATCTTCTTCATGGAAAATGGTCTCATAAGGCACGAGACATGGTGGTGGATGATTGGATTTTCCTGGATAAGTAATGGTTCAGTTTAGAGGTGTTAGAACACAGGTTATAATGGTTCGGGTATTCGAGTTGTGGTGATCAACGGTTCTGGTGTGGTGCAGCATGATGGAGACTATGTTGCGGTTTCGCTACCGCCTGTCATAGTGGGTCACATTTGTGGTTGAGCTTGGTGACTTGGTCGCGGTTATGTGGTGGAGTATGTGATTTTGTATGTGCACTAGTATGACATCCCCAATTACAAATAATAATGCTTGTTGGGTTCTCTTCTAGGCTTTTCTAAGATGGGTGTAGTGTGGGAAATCTTATTTACATGCTCGCAATCTGCCACCATGGTCAACAGATACCAAATCCGGTAATCAAACTCCTTGTTCCTTTTTAGTTTATTTTTTGCCTTAACTGTAAACCAGTTACAAGAACAAGGATAGGAATATGATGAAGAGTGATAAAATAAACAAATCAATGATAGATAGACAAGTCATAACCTTGACGTTTAGGGTCAACAGTGTTTCCCTTCAGTTCCTGTGTCTTTCAAGTTTCTGTGGAAATGTCTTGAACCTTCTAAGATTGTGGCTTTTACTTGGCAACTACTTTGGGACAAATTTCGTCCAATGTTAATCTCTTCAAGAGAGGTGTGCTGGTGACTTTTGAGGATACAAAATGTGCTCTGTGCAATAGTGCCGTGGAGGACTCAAAACACCTTTTCCTTTCATGCCCTTTTGCACAGGCCTTATGGTGGAAGGTATACAGGTGGCTAGGGGTGCTGATAGTCCAACACGACAGCATATAGGATCACTTAATTCAACATAGGGGACTATTTGGAAGGCATAAAAGGAAAAGAAGAGGTTGTACATAACTGGCTAGCAGTATTATGGACAATATGGTGTCAGGTGTGTAAGGAATGCAACGATTTTTAAGGAGCAAGGCCCAGATATTATGAGAAGTTTTGTTCTAGTTATATGTCACTCTTGGAGTTGGTTCTCTGCATCTTGTAGGGGGTAGCACTCTTCTCAGATTGGTGTATAAGCCCACTTGATTAAGCAGCTTTAATGTGTGGTTCTTAAGCTAGGGTATATTTGTTATCTATGGCACATGGTCTTGCCTTTCATGGTATGAAACATACAACAGGTACAAATGTCATCAACATATTGTCCTCTTGCTGCTGATTTTTTTTTCTTCCTTTTTGTTGTTGGTTGTTGCTGGTTGCTGATTATCTAAAATTAGCAGTTTTTTTTTTACGTGTGACTTGCTATCCATTTGCTGGATGTGGTTTACCATTGTTGGGGAGTATTATCACTTTTGTCTGCTGGGCCAGCAATACTCATGGGCAAGTTGATTTTGGTGGGTTAATAGTTACATGTATAGGGTTGAATTTTTGGTGGTCATGATACTGGGTTGTAATTAAATACTTGGTGGCCCTTTCTTGGGGCTTTGTATATGGTTTGGGTACGTCTAGTACCTTTATCAATATATCTTTAATTTTTCAAAAAGAATAACTTTGGTGTTAAATAGAAGATAAAACATTGAGCAGATGACAAACGTCAAAAAAGACAATGTGAAATCAGATAGAAATTACGGGATGAAAGACAACTTACGAAACCTTGACCATACAGAGATAATGTTTGTCCTTTATGGGAAAAAAGCTTTTTTTTTGGGGTTATTTATTGAGAATAAAATTTATATGTTTTTTACAATTTCTTTAATGATAAATTAAAAAAATTAGACAAAAAATGTATTTTATAGTAATAACTTAGATTAAGTAATTGGACACATTACATATTTTAATAATATCTTCAAATATTAACATAATAATATTTGTTTTTATAATAATTACAATGAAAATTAGTCATTTCTCTCAAACTAAAAAATAAGACGGGGGTTACGAGAAATTTATTATATATATATATATATATTGATATTTTATTTTTTAATTACATAGTTGAATAGTTTATTTTGAATCCTTTATTTTATTGCATTATTAATTTTTTACATTTTCTAATTAATAGTATTTTTTATAATACTGTTTCAATTTTGGATTTCCAACAAAATCTATTTTATATATTATTTTTTATACATTTTAATTCATTTACCTTTAACGAAACTATAAAAAATTATAACTTTTATTCTTAAAGTAATTTTGCAAAAAGAGAGCATAGAACACCCTCCCCCCCCCAACCCCACAAAAACAAAATTTAAAATAAAAATTCCACATATGGTTTCGTAATTCCCATCTTTTTTCGTCCCTTGCCATCTTCTCATTGTTCTCTCTTCGATTTGAAGCCAAGGTTATGTCTCTTTATCATTCATTTGTTTATTATTTTATCACTATTTATCGTCTTCCAATTCTTATTCTAGCTTGTTCCAGTTTACAGGACATAATATAAATGTTAAGATCGGGAAACCCAACCCTAAAGGTGAGGGGATTCTATTTTGTGCTTTAATTTCTTTTAAATGTTTTTATCGTGTATATTTTAGTTTTTGAATCTACAGATACCTTTACCCATATTGTTTCTTGTTCGTTTGATGTCTGACAAAAGGGTAGAAAAAGATGCTATTATTATTGAATATGAGTAAACATACCGTATATTTCTTGTTCTTTTGGTTTAGTACTATTGTGGACTTAAACACCTGAATCAAAGATCAAGGTTAATTTGAATTTGTTTAAGATTGAGGCAAGGTTGAGTATCCATTCTTCATACCCTTTAGGGTTAGGGCGATCTTATGACTCTTCGTGCCACTTTACCAAAAAAACAGTGGACTTTTGGGTGAAAATGGAAGAACAAAAAAAAGGCAGTTAAATTAAATACTAACATTGTTTGACTTTGCAAGGGTTTTCGTCAGATCCTGAAACTCAGAAGCTTCATCTAATCATCCAATCTCCCAAACCCTAGAATCCACACTATAACCATGTCAAGAAGAAAGGTTAGGGAGCCTAAGCAGGAAACTGTCACTCTTGGTCCAGCCGTCAGAGATGGTGAACATGTTTTTGGTGTGGCTCGCATCTTTGCATCATTTAATGACACCTTCATCCATGTGACTGATTTGTCTGGGAGGGAAACTCTTGTCCGTATCATTGGTGGAATGAAGGTTAAAGTAGACAGAGATGAGTCATCTCCATATGCTGCTATGCTAGCAGCATAGGATGTTGCAGTCAGATGCAAGGAGCTGGACATAACTGCTCTTCATATCAAGCTCCATGCCACTGGTGGAAACAAGACAAAAGCACCTGGTCCTGGTGCTCAGTCTGCTCTTCGTGCCCTTGCTCGTTCAGGAATGAAAATTGGTCGTATAGAGGATGTGAATCACATTCCATCAGATAACACTCTAAGAAAAAGTGATGGAAGGGGTAGAAGACTTTAAACTTCTGGTGTATGGTCGGTGTTCCTATCTTCTACTTTTCACGCCAAAGAGAATTGTGGTATTTTGATAATAATTTAGCTAAATTGGATTTCGATATCAAAACTTCTATTGTATTTATTGAGGTATTGCCAAAGAATATTACTTGAGATTTAGATATTTTTGTAGAGACACTACTACAGAAAAGGGCTTCAGTAGCGCTTTTTTTTGGCCTTTAGTAGCGCTTCGAAGCGCTATCTATTCACCCGCTACTGAAGGTGGGAGAGATTCAGTAGCGCTTAAAAAAGCGCTACTGAAAGTAGGAATAGGTAGCGCTTCCTTGAGAAAGCGCTGTCTAAAGACAATCTATTACATACTTTAGACAGCGCTTTCTCAAGAAAGCGCTGTCTATTTGTCACTTTAGGCAGCGTTTTTTCAAGAAAGCGCTACTGAAAGTAGGAATTGGTAGCGCTTCCTTGAGAAAGCGCTACCTATACCCCCCTTTTTTTTTCCTTCATTATTCACTGTTTTTCTACATTTCCCACCTGCACAACCATCCCTCATCAATTCACAGTAACACTACATTTAGGTACATCACACGCATACACATATATAATTAATGTACAAAGCTTACATATTGGTAAGCATATATATATATATATATATATATATATATATATATATATATATATATATATATATATATAAAACCAAACCAAATATCAAAATCATGCATATATAACCAATTAATTAAGTAATATACTTTAACACAATTCACAGTAACAAATTGAATGAACCCCACCAAAAAAAAAAAGCAAGAGCTCTCTTTTTTCTATATTCTGCAGCTCTACAATACAATGGCCAAGTCCAAGAATAATGCTAAGAAGCTAATACATTGGCTACATAATATTGCTGTCATTCCTCAAGTAGAGTTTTTGTCATTGCTGGAATTGCTGGAGAACGGTAGTCCTCATTGTTTCGGTTCATTGCCCGGACTGGCTCCGGGATGTTGACAGGCCCTGGAACAATGAGATGGTTTCTTCCGGGTCCATAAACATAATCCATCTTCACCTGCTTGAAATTTCAATCTCTGAGTTGAAGTTGTTCTTGCCTTTTCCCGTCAATGAATCACCTATATAAAATCAATTGTAAAGCAAGGTGTTAATAATTTTTGAATCGTTGGTCACTAAAACCAAAAAACTTAAGCTGCGCGCATGAAAGTAAGTCATAACTTACTGTTTGGTGGACTCAGTGTCTGTTACATTTCTTTGTGTGTTTCCTGCCTTGTTTTCACTTTCGGGTAGGACTTTTGGTTGGCTATGTTATTATGGTTGTGCACTTTCTACTTGGTTCTGCAACTAAGAACATGTTGGTCCTGCATTCATGTTGTTGGGGCTGCATTCATGTTGTTGTTTGGCAACTCACCTGAAAGCCCCAAAGAAATGCCGTAGTAGTATATTCTCCCGTGCCTAAACCACATGTAACATCAACATCAACACCCTTAAAGGAAGAAACTGATCCCTTCACACAATGTAACTGGAGTGTATTATTATGCCTCACATTACATATATACATGCAAAATGGTAGTACATATAAAGGGTATTGGACAGTAATGCATTATAAGATAGAACTTTGATAAGTGGAATAAAATGAATCCAAGTATGGCAACTCAATCCACACCTTTTATTTGACAAAGAGACTTAGTGTTAATCTAGTGTTCATTTCTGAATATGTCCTCACATGAAAATATATACTATTGGTTGAAGAAAGCTAGTAGAAAACGCCAACCAAAATAAGTATAGACCATATCAGATGAGAAGGTAGAACAACTTTCTGTGGCCAACTGATTCAATAATGCAAAATAATAAACCAAGGATAGATACAGCCAAAGATGCAACGCATACCTTCAATTTTTGACAAGAAATGCAAATGCAAAATAAATAAATGAATTTCAGTTTTAAGTTTGAAGTATAACACTATCTATTTTCTGAATATTATGTCAATACCTTAACAAGTTGAGGCCCCACCCGTTACTCAACTGACTTGGCAAAATCATTTCAGTGAGTAAGAAAGGAATTTGAACTTTTTATTATACTACTGATGCCCTACTAATAAGTTCTTAGTGCCACCACTTCCTTGCAAAATAACTTAGATTGACAGAGACCTTAGTATGGTGTAATTTTGGTTTAATTGTTGGGGGGGAAATTTTAAGCAATGTATAAAGGGTATATATATGGGTTACAAATCAAGTATACAAGTACTACCAAGGAAGATCTCAAAGATACAAAAGGCTCAAATAAATAAAAATAAAAAAAGGAATACAATGTTGGATATTACCCTTTGATAAGCCCGTTCCTGCCATTGTAAAAATGCTTCTCTTTCTGATCCTAGAAACAGAAAAGTAACACATCCATCAGTCAGCTGAGAAAATCATACAATTTTTCTTTTTAGTATCTCATTTAGAACTTGAAGTAATTGAGCCCTGCATATATAACCTTCTTAGGATTTGATAAGTGATTTGTAGAAATAGCTACCTAAATGCACTAACCTTAGAAATCACTACATTGCATATATAAAATAAGTGTAGTGATTTCTACTCTATTCAGCAAGCAATAAAAAGATATATATAATAAAATTGGGAGGGGAAAATGACTAATCAAAATAACAATAGAATCAAGATAAATTGAAATAGTTGGTCTCTCAAACGTCAATTATTGTAATATTGCCTTGTTTTTGAAAATAAAATCGTCTAACAAGACTATGTTATCAATTGAAACTCTAATGCTTTCACATTTATCTCTAACAGTGTATGAGAAACTTTGTTCAAATCAACTGATTGTTGTGAAAGTAAAATTGAAGAGTGTTACTTGGGTGAGTAAGCCATGAGGAAAGTAAGAACTTGAAACATTGATGCACGATTCTAGGATGATTCAGGTTCTGCTATGCTACACCAGCGAGGGAGAAGGCAGGAAAGCCATATGTTTTTACTCAAATGGGATGCCTCCTTCTACTTCCTTTGTTACCTAATCCTCTTGATTGGAAAGGTACATGCATGACAATGAATTAATTAATAGATTGGAAAGAAATTACACCTTTTTTAATAGGCATTTTATTTGCCTGTTGTTGTGAACTGCCAAATCTACTTGGTGGGCCCATTAATTACGATGTTGGTTTCTTTGCAGATATTTCTAGTTGAGAAATTTTTGAAAGTGATGAGACAGGCTGCTGCATGGAGTGCACATCAGCAGAATGTTTCTCTTGATGATGCCAAGAAACATCTGCAATAAGGAAGTATCACAAAGGTTTTCAGTTCAAAGCTTCAACTTGTCTCCAACTTTGATAGAAACGGACAGTTTCTACTCTGTCTCCAACTTTGATCTACCAAAAAAAAACAAGAAGAGGAAAACAGGACAATCAAAATCATTACTGAGAAATAATAGTTCTTAGTATACATTTGTAGACAACAAAAAAGTTACCTCCACCATCACACTAGTGTCCCAAGCATCTTGGTATTGGTCATAACGCGGTGACACTGTCATAACACGGTGCCCATTTCCCTAAATGAATTTGCATAAACCTATGTCAAGATATATAACAATGATGAAAGTAAAAATGTGTTTGGGTCTTTAGCATCTTAATTTTTTTGGGTCCAAAATATTATTGAACTATTTATCCTAAACAGAATAAGCATATGGATCACTTATACCAATTAATTACTTACAACCAATCATTGTAAGCATATGGATCACTTATACCAATTAGTCACTTATAAGCATATGGATCACTTATACCAATTAGCATCTAGATTTGAAAAACTAAGTCAACATATATACCAAGTGAATAGAAAAACCAAATTGTCTTGGCTAGTAACACTAAATAATATAATGGTTAGAATACAAAGCTAACAACAACATTTAAAGCAAAGTTGGTAAGAACTCAATTAATAAATGGACATTCTAAGGGAACATCAACACACAAAATACGCAGAAGTAAAAATATTATGTACATACCCAAAATAATCTAAGAGGAGATTGATAGTCATAACATGTAGCAGATTTTTACCTGCAAGCAGTAAGAAAATAGCCACAAAAAAAAAGTAAAAGAGGAGATTGATAGTCATAACATGTAGCAGATTTGTATGTCATTGTTGAACTTCTATTAAAGCTTTTCTTCATGTAGCCTACTCCCAGGTTTCTTAACACAACAAAACCACTCCAAAAGGGTACTCAAAAAACAGATAAATATTTCAACTATTACCCAAAAGCATACACTTACTCACACACATAGAAAACAACAGTTTCTCAGCTGAAAACCAAAAGGGTATCCACAAAACTGAATCATGTTTCAAATGGGTCACTCTATACACAATTTCACATACATATATACCCACATACACGCATACCCAGAATACCCAGAAGAAATTAACATTGAATAATCACAAGAACAATGAAACAAAGTCGAGGAATGAACCTGCAAGGACGAAATCAGTGCAGTGTCCAGAATTTGTTCACATTCTTCTCAAACCAGAGGTGAAATCAGAGTTTATTCATGAACTTCTCCAAAACTGCGTAAGAAAACAAGGTGAAGAAGAGCATGAAATCGTAATGAAGAAATAAAAGAAGAAATAAGCATTGAATAATCACAAGAACAATGAAACAAGTTCAATAATCACAGAATGAACCTGCATGGAATAATGAGAAGAAGAAGAGAAGAGAGAACAACAAAAAATGTTCTGAGAGAAGAAGAGAGATACGCTATACAAAGGAGAAATTTCTGAATTAGAAGAACAAAGGGTTTGTTCCCAGCCCCAGCCGTCGCGTGCCGCCGCCGCGAGGCGCCGTCTCACTCAGAACAAAACCGACTTCCCGAGCCACCACCGCCGTACCCCCTACCGCGACACCGCGAGAGAGACACAGCCGTCCCGAGCCAGCACCGCCGTGTGTTTGTAGTGGCTTACTCCGAAAGATAGATCCACGCGAGTTTAGATTCGCATCACAGATCCAGATCCGGTTTCCCCATCCGCCAGTACCTCCGTCGCTAGCAGCACTGCCGTTCTAAGCCAAGACCGCCGCGTCGAACTCGGACCGCCGCTGTCCCTACCCCTGGTCGACAACAACCTTCGTGCAAAAGTCGAAGAGGGAAGGAGCGAGGGAGTCACAGAGTGAGAGAAGAGGGAAGGGTCTGAGAAAGAGTCGCGCGAGGGTTTGAGTAGAGTCGCGCGAGAAGATGTGAGGGAAATATTTAGTAAAAGGGAATAGATAGCGCTTCTTTGAAAAAGCGCTATCTATTTACTTACCTATAGTAGCGTTTTTTTTGAGGAAACGCTATCTATTCTCTTACTTATAGTAGTGTTTCCTCAAGAAAACGCTATCTATTCCTATCAATCTACATTCAATAACGCTTCCTTAAAGAAGCGCTGTCTTAGAATAAGGAATAGATAGCGCTCTCTTAAGGAAGCGCTATTAAAAACCTTCCGCCTATTTTTAAGTAGCGTTTTTCATTTAAGCGCTACTGAAAGTGCGCTACTAAAACCCTTTTTTGTAGTAGTGAGAGCGCCGTAAGTTTTGCATGTTTCGTGAATCTTGCAAAGTTGACAGTCTCCTATTTGGTAAAGTGTACCGTAGACTAGGTTCTTTATTGTTTTAGGTAAAAGTGTCCAAGTCTCAAAACTAAATGAATTGGTATGATAAGGCTTTAAAAAAAAACATTGTTTACTATTAGTTATTTGAATGATGTTCATAATTTAAGGCATGTAAAACTACTTCTTGAGCAATAGTTAACATATTAAACTAGTCAATTGCAACCATGTATATAATCATTGTTAAAAAAAACATTGTTTACTATTAGTTATTTGAATAATTTTAATAATTTAAGGCATGTAAAACTACTTCTTGAGCAATAGTTAACATATTAAACTAGTCAATTGCAATTCAATGTATATAATAAATTTGTTATATTGATTCTTCTAGTGATGAATGATATAAGATAGGGTGTTACATACCATATTTGTAATCCTCTGAATTTGCTAATTACTAGAAGATCTCGACGTTTCTGAGCAGTAGGTTGTTGATCTGCATTATTGTCAACCACAACACTATTCAAATTACACACAATGATATCTTTCATGACTGTACCAAACATTTATTAATTATTGTGAATATCTAATTTTGTCCGGACACTTCTTTTTATTTATTTATTTATTTATTTATTGTTTATTAAAAAATTGAAAACCAAAGATCCATATAAAAATGATAAAAGAAAAAATTATATAACTGTCTCTTCTCCAGGAGAATAACAACTACTCAAAAAAATTTGGCTAATTCCAGCAACCCCATGAGCCTAGGTTGAGTTACAAGAAAATAAATGAAAAGAAGAATGTATAAGTTTTGTGTCTCAAAAGACAAAAATTTCAACCAGATCTAACACAAACCAAAACTTTATAGAACGCAAATATGGTCAATATTTTTATCAAAATAATATATCAAATTTTATAAAACAAGAAAAAGAAAATCAACACTTTACATCTCTATAAAAAAAATTCTTAATTAAGGATCTAGCATTTTTCAATAGAAATAGAGATTGCATGTATGACCCAGAGAAGAAAACTAAAAACCATAAGAAAACGAATGTGTTTTCCTGAAATTGATTGCTTAAATTTGAAACAAACAAAAGACAACATTGATTATCATTCAAACCATCATTTAATTGAAGGAATAAAATCCACACATGTAATTAGCAATATTATTGTCACCTGTGGGTAGCTTACTTATCAACTCTAGAGTAAAAGAAGGCCCTGATAATACAGCAAAAGCCTGGTGAGGATTGTGTAGTGCTTGAGGTACATATGAATCAATCAGCATAATCAGCAACACTCTCAATATAAGTCGTGCTAGACTACAATAGCATTAAAAAATCAGACACCGACCTATCTCAACTCCAAACAACCCAATTTTCTAGCCCAATTCCCAAACAAAATACCTAGAAAATGTCACACACACTACCTAGAAGGTTGGAGTGGTGGTTGACTCGTGTGCATAGTTGTTAAAATCGGATCGGACTGGACCAACCGATTTGACCAGTTGGTCTGGGAACCGGCCTGCCATCCAGTTCGAACGACCTATATAACCGCTCTGCAAAAAAAAAATCGGATAGAAAAATGTCAAACCAGTATGGAATCGAGAAAATCGACAAAACCAATGACCTACCTGGTTTTACAGGTCGTAGATAAAACGCGTTCCTCTTGAATCCTGCAACTCTGGCGACCTCAAGTAACTTCCAGTGACCTTCGCCTCCTCTGACTTGAGAGAGGATGATCTACAGAAAGAAGAACCAGAACACGTACACAAAAAAAATAGAGAGATGAAGAGTGATATTAGAATTAGAACACGTACAGAAAGAAGAAGAGTGAGGTCGAACCATGTAGAAGCAGAGCATGCATGTTACCTTGAAGAACCAGAGAGAAGAGGAGTGAGTGGGGAGGGGGGAGGGTTGCGGCTGAATGAAAATGAGAGTTAGGGTTGTTGTTTACCTTTTGTATATGCAGAAACGGATTTGGGTTGAGTCCATCCTTGTCAACCCAAAGTCTTTTTTTTTTCTAATATAGAACAGGCCTAAATTAGCCCAACTTCAGCCCAACTTCAGTTTTGTTCTCTATTCTTATTTGATAGTTAGATCAAAAAGCATATAAGGAAGTTTTGTGATGGGCCCGTGAATTTGTTTTTACACTTACGAAAGCAAATGTAATATTTATTTTCTATATATTAAAAGTTTTGAAAAAATATTGTTTAATCATGAATGGTTCAATCACGGTTAGACCATTGAACCTTGAATCACTTCCTTCACCGATTCAATGACCAGTCCGATTTTAAAAACATTAGTCGTCTGCTAATTACCAATATAAGATCAAATGAAAAATTGAAAATAATAAAAAACACAAGACTTGAGACAGAGTCTAGTCCATGGTACATTCCCACCTAACCCTACTTAGTGTGTGGGCCTTTGTCGGTTTGTCCCCTATCGTTAAATAGGCTAGTAAAAACGATCCCCATGCAGGGCTAAATGGATTATCCCATGAACTTTAGCTCTAATTGACAGTTCTATAAAGATTACAAAACAAATCATTTGTCAAAAATTCTTTGTCATGTTTTTGTAAATATTAAGTCAAGATCTTTCTACTCATGTAAAAATTTATAGGGTAAAATAAGTCATTTAAAATTTATTAAATTTGTGCAATTAATTTAAGGATCATTCGAAGAATGTGCGTTGTAAGGCAATTGAAATAAAAAAAACCCACCTGCTGAATGTATATGAAGAAAAAGGGCGAAGCATTGGGTGCCCCATAAAGAAGTAAAAGTGAAACTCCAATTCAATTTTGGGCTTTGGGCAGCATGACACAAATTTGTAGGGGGTCTATGTAGGTGAACCAACAATTGAAATTGAAGCCACAAGGACGAACATGAAACCCATGTTTTCAAAATCGGCTCGAATTGGCCAATCCGACCAATTAACCTGGAAATCGGCTATATGATCGATCCGAGCAGCTCAAAGGATCAGCGATGCATGCAACTAGATGTTTTAGGAAATTTTGGTGTACTTGAACCGGACAAGTCATGTGAACCACCCCTTCCTCGACGCACCACTGTGAGCTCTGCACTCCTCCACCATTGCAAGCCCAGATCCGTGACACCATTCTCCACTGCCGCAAGCCTAGATTCACAATGTCGTCCACGCCTCTATCTCTTCATCCGTCCGGCCATAATGCTTACCTCAGATCTACGTGAAGAAGATGAAGACTAGAAGACAAGGGGAGAGGAAATGGTTTTGTCACTTTGTGTTGTTATCTAATGATTATGGTCTTGTTTGGCATAATTTTGGTCGATTTGTGTTTTTCAAACTTGAAACTTGACAAAAAAAAAGATGAGAGAGATGGGGGAACATTGTCCATATGATGAAGAGGAAGACCAGAAGAAAGGGGGAGAGGGTTGGTATGAAAAAAAAAAGAATGTTCTAGTCTTGGTGATAAAGCACTAAAGTGATAAAACAATGTGTACAGCTGTAGCTAGAATGCTATACAGTTGTTTCACACTTTCACATATTTAATTGCTATTAAATATATAATAATGAAAATTAAGCAAAATCTATAAAATGTTGATAATTGACAAGCATATGGAACCCAAAAGTTAAACAAATAATAATGAAAAATGAAATATGAAAACTTATATTTACTATTCAATTTTGGTTTTATCCTTGAAAACTGAATATGCAGTGGCATAGGTCTCAATAAATATTTAAGTATTTTGACCAATGCATTCACATTTGTTGTATATATATGTTAATTTTTTTTTGAATTTTTTAATACATATAAAGAAACCTTTTCTTTTTTTTTTTTAAGCAAAAGAGGCAAGCAGAAGCATCACAAAAGAGCCAGACATCCCAACTAGAGGTTGGCACCCTTGGCTCTAACAATCATCTGCAGTTCACCTTGAATATATTAAAAAATAAAGAAGAATACAAAGAAACATGGGGGGATATAGACCAAACCCATGGAAGAATCATTTAATCTAAAACTAGGAACACCAATCCTATTGCGGATGAAGTCCTCTCAAATAAAATTAGGAACTAAATCCCACCAAACTAACCCTTGGATTTGAGTTCCAAAGGAAGCAAATCTATCAGCACAAACATTGCCATCCCTAAAAATATGAGAATAACCGAAATTCATCTCCTTAGTTAAAGCCATACAATTGAGCCACCTGTTTCTTAGCTTCCAAGGAACAACAGAAGTTGATTTAAAGGCTGAAATTACCAATGCTGAATCAGATTCTAGCCATAAATTCCTCCAACCCTTTTTTTAAGAAATTTCAATTGCAAAGACAGTACCATAAAGTTCAGCATGAAGAGAAAAAGAAACACATAAGTTATGGGCAAAGAAACCAAGAATAGCCGCACTTTTGTCCTTAAAGATCCCTCCACAAGCTGCTAATCCTGGAGAGCCCTTAGCAGCACCATCCGTGTTGCATTTTATCCAATAGCACTTCCGGGGGTTACCAACTTACTTGCTTGATCAAGGGAGACTTTGGAGGTTTGCCTTTAATTGAAAAACTTCTGAGCAACATGAAGTTAGTAACACTGCCAGCCATGGAACCTGTAGATAAAGAACCCGAAAGAGAAGTATTGGTTTTGGCCAAGTTTAGTGCATGCTCAAATGGGATTCTTCTATCATCAAATCTAAGCTTATTTCTACACATCCAGATTACCCAAATCACAAAATTAATGGCAGCTAGCAAGACATCTTTGACTTGGGAGCTCCAACCTTTAGAGCAAATTTCGAGACCTGAATAAATTGAAGAAGTGTCAACTGACATACCAATCATATTGCTAAGCCATCTCCATAATTTCTTAGCAAAATTACATTGAAGGAACAAATGCTGAGTGGTCTCAAAGGCTGAATCACAAAGAGAGCAAACAGAAACTATGTTGAGACCACTTTGCCAAAGGTGATAGTCAGTTAGGAATCTGTCATGCAAGAATTTCCAAAGAATAGAGGATTTGGAAGGAGGAATACACTTATTCCAAATGATTTTCCCCAAGGTAGCACTTGTGAAGAAGGCTTCAAAAAGCTGTAAGCATCTTTAAAACAAAGCAGACTCGAGTCATTGTGACCAAGAGTAAATTTGGAAACAATAGATCAGCATACCTTGAATTACATATTGCACTAGCTGAACTCTTCCCATCAAAGATAGCATTGAGCCTTTCCAAGTTGCCAATTTGAGCTTGATTCTATCAACAAAAGGCTACAAGTGAATTCTTCTTGGCTACCTTTGAAAATTGGAGCTCCAAGGTAAGTGAAAGGCAGCTGCCCTGCACCAAAACCAAGAACAGCCTTGATTCCAGGAAGCCTAGAAGATGAGATGCCTCCTGAGTAGAACTTGGATTTGTCTGGACTAACCATCTGACCAGATGCCTCACTATAAAGTCTTAACATATCCATGACAGCAAGGAGATTACTCCTAGAACCTCTGTAGAAGATCATGATATCATCTGCAAAAAGCACATGACTGGGAGTTTGAAAGCCTCTGGGACTGGTCAGAGGCATAATCTAACCCTCCTGAATGAGCTTGGAGATTCATCTGCTTAAGACATCCTCTGCTATGCAAAACAACAAGGGGAGAGAGGATCTCCTTGCCTAACACCCCTCTTGCAAGAGAAAATGCCAATAGGGTGTTCATTCACAGCAACAGAAAGCTTAGCCGAGTGCAAAATAACTTTGATCCAATTGCAGAAGACTGAATCAAAACCAAAAGAAGATAAAACTTTCAAAAGAAACCTCCAATCCAAAGTGTCAAAGGCCTTTTTGATGTCAATTTTCAAAGCAATATTCCCACCAAAAGAACCTAGATTGTCGAAATGAAGGGCTAGATCTAGATGGCCGAAATACCGGGCTAGATCTGGATTGCCGAAATAACGGGTTAGAGTTCCTGTTTGAATTTTGAGGAAAAGGAAAGGACCTAGATTGCCGATGCTAAGAGATCGGGCTGGATCTGGATTGCCGATATATCGGGTTGGATTCAGATTACCGAAAAGCCGGTAAGTGTTCCTACTGATAGGAACCAAGATTACCGAGACGTTGGGCTAGTGTTCAATTGAGAAAGAGATTTTAAATCATTGATTTTGTTTTAAAATCCTATATTGGTATTAAAATTTAGTTAATACCTGAATAAAAGTAGTCGGGAGCTTTAAGGCTTGACGAGGAAAGAACGAAACGAAAAAGAAAAACAAAACGAAAACCATTGGTTTACATGCATAGTCTGGTAGACGTGCCATTGTGTATCGAGCTACAGTTTCACACAGGGTGAACTGGTAAACTGAATAGTTACGGACCAAAGACATATTCTTTAGTTTTTGGGTCTTTAAGGACATTCGGGCTGGAACTCCAAGGGATACTCGGGGCCTTGCAATCTCGGGTAGTGGAAATCGGTTACCCTGCACGTAATGTACTCAATCAGGAACTATTTTGTATTATTTAAGTGAGACGTGATACCCTAGAGCAATTGGGGATCGGACCTAAATTGAGGGGCCGACCCAACACGAAATGATTGTGTTATTGGGATTATTGTGACCTATCATGCTCGACGAAGGGAAGTTAGGATCTCTGGAGAATTATGAAATAGATAGTGAATATTGAAGTGATATGAAATGTTATATAAAATGCATTTGGTTGTCGGGTATTATCCCTATTGAAATAGTTGTGATGTTCTGTTATATTTTGTTGTTGTCAGATGCTGTTGTTTTGTGAGTCGTCACTACAAAAAAAGGACTGATTACCGACGGCCAAAAGCCGTTGGAAATGTCAAAAGGCCGTCGGTAATCAGCATTACCGATGGAACTTCCGACGGACCCAATTCCATCGGTACTAGGCGCGTAGGAACGGGTTTCCGACGGATCTGGCCAGTCCATCGGAAATCTCCGACGGCCTTGCCCATCGGTAAACTCGTCACACTGATCCCCTAATTACCGATGGAAAAGTTTGTCGGTAACTGTTAGTGGAAGTTATCGACGGACGTGTCCGTCGGAAAATCTAAACTACAGTTACCGACAGAAATGTCTGTCGGAAACAAGGTTTTTTTTTTAAATTGATTTTTTTATTTTATTTGTTTTATATTAATAATTAATTTTTTATTTTAATTTTTTTATTAAAATTTATATTTTGAATATTAATTATTATTATTATATTTATTAATTATTATTATATTTAATTTTAATTATTTATATTTTAATTATAATTATACTTTATTTTATTTAATTATTATATTTTATTTTAGTTAATTATTATTATATTATTAATTAAAAAACAAAATTGAAATTACAAAATAAAATTCAAAAAACAATTAAATTAAAATTAATTTAAAATAAAAACAAACTCAACATATAATCCATAAATAAAATATCCGTCTTGCTACAAAATCTACTACACCTATAACTATCCTAATACCCATCACCATAATATCTGTCATCGTCGCCCTGTCGGGGGGAGTCTGTCGGTGCCAGATGACCATCAGGCTGCAGCTTAGAAGACAGACCGGCATCATGCGACTGCGGTGGTGGATCGGTAGAAATAGTGGAGGGCTGGGGCTGGGTGGCATGGAGGACCCCTTGCAGAGCACATCGGTCATGATCATAGAGAATGTCTCCATCTGCTGCATGATGCGCTCGTTCGTCTCCCTCTGCTGCTGTACCTCCTGTCTCAGCCGCTGCACCTCCTCCGTGTCCTGTGAGCTAGAGGATGTAGGCTCCCGAATGGTCAAGCTCGGCGTCAGCCCCCGACGGGTCGACTTGGCTAGGGTGGCAGTATCGTAAATCCGCCCCTTCTTCTTCCCGTCCGCCACATCCATCCAGACCTGGGTCTGTAGCTGCTCAACCTCGGCGGGGTCCATCTAAGAAGGATCCGAGGCACCAGAGCAGGAGGCAGCCTCAGATGCTACCTGACTAAACCTGGCATTGTACTCCGCCTGCGATCAATACATTACAATCAATATTTATTAATATACATATATATATATATATATATATATACATATATACATACATACTAATTACCTATACTTTCAATATATAAAAAACACTTTATCTCACCACTGTCTGCCTCGACCTCTCATCAACAAACTCGCCGGTGTCCAAGCGAATATGTGTATGCTCAAAGACCGTTGGGACATTAACAGACCGAGCAAGCTCTCCTGCCTGCAACCGACACACAAATAAAATCAATTAGTTATAAAATAACTTTTTAATAAAAATATACAGTTTATAAATAAAATTATTTATATATGCATACCATGTAAATGGGATGCTGCATCTCGCTAATCGAACCACCAGTGTGCATGCTCCCACCCTTCTCGGAAGCCCGATTTCTCTTCACCTGTTCACATTTCAGCTTGTAAGCTGGAGTGTCCTAGTACGCACACAGTTGGGCCCGATGTAATCCGGACATATCCGGGTCTTCCTACGCTCCCGGAGCATGTCCCTCAATCGAGCTATTGCTCGATCATCAAAGATAGCACGTATCTCTGAGGCATGCTCCGGTAACCAGCGCACAAGCTCATGTTAACAAAGAAAAAATATATAAAACGCATGAAAAATAAAGGGAAAATTACATGATATAATAAACAACTTATCCCGAATCATCTGAAGATACGATCCCGGTCGTCCCTGGGGATCGGCCCCCATGATGGCCAGAAGCGACGATACTGCGCCTTGATGGCATATGTAACGTGCTTCGATCCCACTTTCGATGGGATGAAGCTGAAAAATTTATAATTTTATTAATTCAACAATACGACAACCAACAAATATATATTTATTGAATAGTAACTAAAATAGTCAAAGTTAAAAAAATTAAATTAAATAAAACTTACGATCAATAAACAGGCCGGATCCATGGTCGATCCTCAGGTGCGGGCACCCTGGCCCAATCAGGAAGGTCCTCCGGTGCTGCCGACTGCTGCATAGACGGTGATGATGGAATGGTCGTGTCGTGGCCGTATGGAGGCGCAGATGATGAGGATGGAATGGTCGTATCCGGTTGTGGCTTCATCCCAGGAGTCAGCATAAATGATAATCCTTCTAGCTGTATGGCCGGCACAGTCGATGATGATGGTGGTGCTGGGTGTTTGTCCAGTAGGGGGCGGCGAGTAGCCAGCTAGTGCGCGTCGTGGCACAAAGCGAGTGGAGGTCTGGACATGGGTGGAGGGTGGAGTACTGTGGGTCGGGGATAATGTAGTATGGGTAGGGGATGGTGTAGTATGGGTCGGTGAGGGTGTAGAATGGGTGGGGAAGGGTGTAGAATGGGTGGGGGAGGCTCATGTAGGTGCCGATGGGGTGGGTACGGTAGGGATGGGGGCGGGTACGGTGGTTGCTGAGGGACCTACAGGAATGCGAGCAAGCACCTGGGACTTAATGGTGTATCGTCCCCGCTTAGCCTTCCCCTTCCCTTTCCCCTCATCATCACTATGTGGTGGGGGGAGGGGCGGCTGTCCTCCTGATGCTGACATATCTATTTTTATAGCACAATTATAAATCAATGTAATAAAAATAAATCAATAGACATCTAACAGACTAATCTAAGCAAATATTTAAAATACAACAATTAATGTCAAGTCTTACACTTAATTGCATATAAGCAAATATTTAAAATACAATAAAAATAACTTAATAGTAAAATTCTTATTCAGACTCGGTATCGTCATCTGATTGTAAGTCCGACTCTTCTTCTTGTATTGAGTCATCACTTTGGATTTCTTCCTTTGATGATGCATGCATCGATGACTGATTACCAATGACCACTTTTCCCCCTTCATTTACAGATCCCAGCATGCCAGTAATACACTCGACCACAATTACTTCATTGACATGTGACGATTCATCCTCCTGGAAGGGCGTCTCATCCTCTGCATCATCGATTTCTATGCGACACCTAAGCTTGGTAGTGACAGCAACACGCCAACCTCATTTGTCCATTCGCATTGCTGGATAAGGGACATAATAAACTTGTTTTGTATTCTAAGCAATTATAAACGGATCAAACAGTTGATATCTTCTTTTCATGCAAATGTCCACAGTTCCATACTTTTATCAATTAAGTTTTTTTAAATGAAATTATTCCTTAATTAAAAAGTAATTAATTAATTATTTTATTTTAACTATATACTTTTATCAATTAATTGAAATTTAAAAGATTCTATATATCAACAAAAAAAACCTACAAAAAAGTCATCCAAATAATTCTGTGTGCAGTAACACACACTAAGAACAAACAAAACACAAAGCACCTCAATATATGCGACCTCACATTCATAAAAATTCAAACACATTCCTAGCAAAATATAAACACATATACATATATATATTTATTAAAAAAATCTCAATAATATAAAAAAAACCTCAAACAAGCAGCGGCTTCTCCTGGGAGTGGTGGTTGTAGTGGTGGTGGTTGGAGTACCGGTGACTGTGAAAGTTCTGAAAACCAAATTAAACAGATCAAAGGGCCACATTTTTTAACTTAGCATCAAATATGGGAAAATGCTAAAACTTAAACATGCCTGAACAATGGAGGTGGCTCCTCTGCAGTGGTGGTGGCCGGAGGGAAAATGGGCAGCGATTGTGGTGGTGGTTGGCAGCGGTGGGAGTGGCTCCTCCTGGTGGCAGGCACGGTGGAGACACAAAGAGGGTGGAGAGGCACGAACAAAGAGTAAGGGGCGAGGGTTTTCGCGGTGGTGGCGAGGCGCGAACAGAGTTCCAAGGGAGGAGGTGGGAGTGGCTCCTCCTATGGTGGCAAGCGCGGTGGAGACATGGAGAGGTGCAAACAGAGAGTGAGGGGCGTCGTGGTGGTAGGAAGGCACGAATAGAAAGCAGGGAGGAGGGAGGTTGGGAGACCGAGCATGGAGAAGAGAGGTGGTAGGGGCGGTGGAACCTGTTCGTAGTAGGGTGGGGCGATGGTGGTAGAGAGATAGAGAGAAGAGAGATAGAGAGAGAAGATGAAAGGAAAACTGAAGGGGGAAAGGGTTTGCGGGTAGGGTTATTAAGGTGTTTCCAATGGATTTTCCATCGGTAATTCAAAAAAATAATTACCAACGAAAATTTCCATCGCTATTTGTCCCAGAATTTTCGACGGACAAGCCGTCGGTGCGTATAGTCCCATTTACCGACGGAATTGTCTGTCGGTATGCACTGGCGCCAATAGTTTTTGATTCCCGCCAGCTTTTCCAATCGAGTTACCGACGAACTTTCCATCGGAAATTTTGACAACTTTTGGTATTCTACATTACCGACGACAATATCCATCAGTAATCTCTTAATTTCAGACGGAGCCGGTGTCCGTCGGTAAATTTTCGTCGATAATTCAACATTTTCTTGTAGTGCGTGTATGTGACTGCTATGATAAAACTCATATGTCAGTATCTCTCCTTTGCAATATATATGTTTCCTTAGTTTTTGTTGTTGTACCTTAGTACGTAGATACAGATGTTGCAGAGAAGTTCCCGACTTCACTTAATTAGGGATATTAATCCCGATTTTTTTGAAGAGGTCGTTGGAGGTGGTGATGACCACGGGGTTTTCTAGTGGATTGCTTTTAGAACGACCAGCTTAGGACTTTCCTTTTGGGTTATTTGGTTTTTGAGAAGGTATGTACTTATGTTTATTTATGAAATTTAAGTTTAAGATTCAGTATTGTATGTTGAAAACGTTTTCCGGAACATTTGTATGAGGTGATGGTCTTGTTTAAATTTATGACCAGAATTTGTATGTTGCTGTGTGAAACGTGGTTTTACTGTTTTAACGCATGGCTTAAATTTTTCAGTATTCCGCAAGAAAACTTTTACACCCATTTTCATAACTTATAGAAAATTACACGAGTTATTTTCTGAAAGCAACCATCATTACTTTTTATTTAATATATTTTTACAAAAATTGAGTTAGTCATGTAATGCCCAAGGAGGGTGTTACAATGGTCGAATAGAGGGGCGTTGGCGGCAGCATCACGGCGGCTCCGACGAGGTGGCTCCGAACAGGCCTGAACCGTGGGTTTTTTCATAAACCACGTGATGAAGATGGAAACTTGAACATAAACCTCAAGGGAGCAATGCGGTGGCCAGAAATGTTGGTCTCGTGGTGGAGGTCCGGCGGTAGAGCAGGTGGCGGCAATGATGAACAAAGGAGTAATTGGAATATAACGCACAGGAAAGGGGCTGAACTCGCGATCGTCCCCTTGCTCCAAGCGGCAGTCGGACGACGGCCTCTTTGATGGTGACATGCGGCGGTGAGCTGGAGAGAAGGAGGAGAAAGTTTAGGACCTAATGAGAGAGAGGTAGGAGTCTGAAATTGTAGAAGAAGGGAGAAGAAAAAGAAAGAAATGTGAAGGGGGTATCGTGCGTGAGGCTTTTGAAACAATGATATTATTTTTTCTTTTTCTTTTACTTAGTATAGATACAAAAGAAAAAAAGAATGGTTGGGATTGAGTTTAGAAAAAGAGATTTGTTTTTAACCTTTGGATCTAAAAGTAATTATGAAAAAAACAAAATTTCAAAATTTAAAATAGGATAGTGATTGATGGTTGGATTTATCAACCAAGAAAATCAATGATCCAAAATTAATCTCCGAGTGTGACAGAAACCTCTCCTCTTCCCTTTCCTTTGACCCAACAAAAATCTTGAAGCGAAGGCTATGTCTCTCTATCATTCAATTTTTTTTTGTTATTTTATCACTCTTTACCGTCTTCCTATTCTTTTTCTAGCATGTTCCAGTTTACAGGATACAATATAAATGTTAAGATCGGGGACCCAACCCTAAAGGTGAGGGGTTTCTATTTTGTGCTTTAAATTCTTTTAAATGTCTTTATCATGCATATTTTAGTTTTTACATCTACAGAAACCTTTACCCATATTGTTTCTTGTTCGTTTTATGTTTGATAAAAGGGTAGAAAAAGATGCTATTATTATTGAATATGAGTAGAACACACCCTATATTTCTTGTTCTTTTGGTTTAGTACTGTTATGGACTTAAACATTTGAATCAAAGATCAACGTTAATTTGAATTTGTTTAAAGGTGGAGGCAGGGTTGAGTATCCATTTTCCATACGCTTTAGGGTTAGGGCGATCTTATGACTCTTCGTGCCATTTCACCAAAAACAGTGGACTCTCGGGTGAAAATGGAAGAAGAGAAAAAGACCATTAAATTAAATACCAACATTGTTTACTATTAGCTATTTGAATGATGTTGATAATTTAAGGCATGTAAAACTACTTCTTAAACAACAATTAACATACTAAACTTGTCAATTGCAATTCCACGTATATAATCAATTTGTTATATTGATTCTTCTATTGATGAATGATATATAAGATAGGGTGTTACATACCACATTTGTAATCCTCTGAATTTGCTGATTACTAGAAGATCTCCACGTTTGAGCTGTAGTTTGTTGATCTGTATTATTGTCAACTGCAACACTATTCAAATTACGCACAATGATATCTTCCATGAGTGTACGAAACATGTATTGATTATTGTGAATATCTGATTTTGTCCGGACACTTCTTTTTATTTATTTATATTTTTGTTTATTAAAAAAATTGAAAACCCTAAAATCATATAAAAATGATAAAAGAAAAAAAATTATATAATTATCTCTTCTCCAGGAGAAGAAAAACTACTCAAAAAAATTTGGCTAATTCCAGCAACCCTATGAGCCTGAGCTGAGTAACAAGGAAATCAATGAAAAGAAGATCAATTTTATATATTATCTAATCGATCAAGCTAAGTCAACAAGATCCAACATTAGACTAACAAAAATAATAGTATCAGTGTATCACTTTATGTTATCTGATTAAGAAAAAAAGATGAATTAGGTTAAAAGTTTAACTCAACAAGAATAAAAAAGTCCCCAAGTCAATTCATATATTCAAATGCTACCAAAATCTTAAAACAAATGTTGTTATCTTTGTAATATAGGCATTCTTCACTAAGGTGATAATAAATTTTTCAATTTATTTCAAATATTTTCTATTAACATATAAATCTATATAATAAAACAAAGATTTATTCTTATACAAAAAAAAAAGCTTTACCTTATGATGTATCTTGTCTACCGTCAAACAAGTGAAGTCGCATTTTTCCTGCTCCTCTTACTTTTTTTATAAGGAAACTTCTCCAGAACAAATTAGCAATAACACTTCAAATAACATGTAGTGATGGAATATGCTGAATTGTCAAATTATTTTATGCATTAGCAAACATTCCCTAAAAAATTTTGAACTAACACTTAAAATTGCTTCTTGTATAATAGTTAAAAAGGTTGAACTTTCAAAATAAGTACGCTCACTTCAGTTTCTAAAGGACCATGCTCATTTTAGTTTGTAATTCATTGGTTTTATCATTAGCAACCATTTCTTGAAAGTTTTAGCTACAAAATTTTAAACAAAATATTGACTAATTGTTACAAAAATTGCTTGACTTCCAAAAATGACATACAAATTTCAATTTGTGCTCCTTTGTCTTTCTCCCTATAGCAAGCATTTCCAAACACATCATTGTCGAATAGAAACAAAAGATGTTGAACCTTCTAAAACTTAAAAACATTTCCAAATCATTTTCTAAAACTTTAAGTAAAATTTAAAACAACATGCTGAAGAGAAACTAAACAAAATATTAAACTTCTATATTTTACAAAGTGAACCTTATACATACTCACTTTGGTTTCCCTTTCAGCGCTACTTTTTCCTTTTTCTTTGTCTAGGCTTTTCTTTCTTTGTCCAGAAAAAGTAGTGTAGCCCTTTTCATACCTCTCAATCTCTTTCATAGATCGAAGAATAATACCGTTTTGCTTGTTAACATAAAACCGCAAAACAAGATCACGCAAAGTTTTGTAGTTCTATGAAAAAGGCTACACTACTCTTTCAGAAATTTGTTTGATCTTGTGTTGCAGTTCTATGTTAACAAGCAAAACGGTATTATTCTTCGATCTATGAAAGAGGTCGAGAGGTATGAAAAAGGTTACACTACTCTTTCAGGATATAGAAAGAAAAGCCCAGACAAAGAAAAATGAAAGAGTAGCGCTAAAAGGGGAACCAAAGTGAGTATGTATAAGGTTCATTTTGTAAAATATAGAAGTTAGTATTTTTTTTAGTTTCTATTCAACATGTTGCTTTAAATTTTACTTAAAGTTTTAGAAAATGATTTGGAAATGCTTTTAAGTTTTAGGAGGTTCAACATCTTTTGTTTCTATTCGACATGCATGTGTTTGGAAATGCCTGCTAGGGAGAAAAACAAAGGAGCATAGATTGAAACATGTATGCCTTTTTTGCCAGTTAAGCATTTTTTGTAACAATTAGTCAACATTTTGTTTTAAATTTTGCAGCTAAAACTTTCAAGAAATGGTTGATAATGATAAAAACAAATAATTACAAACTAAAGTGAGCATGGTCCTTTAGAATATGAAGTGAACATACTTATTTTGAAAGTTCAACCTTTTTAACTATTATAGAAGAATCAATTTTAAGTGTAAGTGCAAAAGTTTTTAAGAAATGTTTGTTAATGCATAAAATAATTTGACAATTTAACATATTTCGTCACTATTCAACTTGTTATTTGAAGTTTTATTGTTAATTTTTTCAGGAAATGCTTCCAAATAAAAAGAGTAAGAGAAGCAACAACAAAAAATGCGACTTCACATGTTTGACGGTAGACAAGATGCAACAAAAAATAAAGCTTTGTTTTTTTTTGGATAATCATAAATATCTTTTATTATATATTTATAAGTTAACAGAAAATATTCAAGCTATATGAAAATATTATCATCACCTTAGTTTTGGTGTTTTGGACCGATTGACTAAAGTCTTATTAAAGTTGTGATTTTCGGAGTTGTCTTGTTTGTTCTAGTTGTTTTCTCTGTCAGTTTTGTAACTAGTTTCCTATGTCTTTTTTGATTTTTATATTCTCTGGTAAATGATATTCTTAGGTGGTTTAATTAGTGTAATAATCATACTGATTGCATTTTTTGTCTAGTCAGTATGTTAATTACATTCTGTCTTACTTTACATATGATGTACATGGGGTTGAGTACCTCTTATCCTCATACACACACACACACAAATATATATATATATATATATATATATATATATATATATATATATATATATATATCAAGTGAGAGGGCCTTTTATATGTGAAGTGAGATGATTAAATCATAGTCATTGGATCCAATTTTAAATGATCGTCGATATTAAAACACAAAGTCATGTGATTTTTTAAGTGGTCATGTAACATTTTAAAAATATTAAGTAACTTTCATTCACGACCATCCATTTATGGTTGTATGTTTAAGATTTATTCCTCTCACTCTCATATGAGAAAAGCCCTCTCACTAGATATATATGAGATTTGCTAACTTACACCCAGCCATTTTTTAGAAGGTGTACGTTCGCAAGCTACATCTTCGGGTGTATTTTCCATTTTTTAGTTATAACTCGCTAATGTACACCCACCCATTTTTTAGAAGGTGTACATAAGCAAGCTACACCTTCGGGTGTATTATTCATTTTTTGATTATAACTTGCTAACGCAAACCTTTTTAAAAAATGGGTGAGTATACGTTAACAAATCCATATATATATATATATATATATATATATAGACTTTGGCTTTATAAAAAAAGAAGAAGAATACCAATATTACAAAGACAACAATATTTGATTTACGATTTTGGTAGCCTTTGAATATATGAATTGACTTGGGGAGTTTTTATTCTTGTTGAGTTAAACTTTTAACCTATTCCCTTTTTTATCTAATTTGATAACATATAGTGATACACTGATACTATTATTTTAAGGTTAGATCTTGTTGACTTTACTTGATTGATTAGATAATAGATGCATTTATCGACGTAGTTTATTTGAAAATACACAAAAAATATTTGTGAAACTTATTTTGGCTTTTACTATTAAATGTATAATTCTTCGAATATGTCCCTAGAAATATAAGGACAATAAATTTGTCAAATACACCCGAATGTATAACTTTCTAACATACTCCTACTAAAAAATGAGCGGGTCTACATTATCAAATCCATATATATATATATATATATATATATATATATATATATATATATATATATATATATATATAACAATTTGAAATTGAAATTTTTGACTCAAAAAATGATTAGTATTTTAAATTCATTGTTTGGTGAACTAAAGTTCCACATTCGTAAAGAGTGATTTTAATCTTGGTAAGTACTATCGTCGATAAGGCAAGCGTAGTTTGATGTGCTATTCTGAGTGTGTAGGATTCTCCCGAATCCTACTAGTAGTCGAGTAATCGACAGTAGCAAAATCCTAGTGGTGACTACTCTGTAGTATCGGTCAGGGTTTAGTCATTGTAGGTTTGTCAACGATAGGATGATATCCTAGGTTAGACTAATATAGATTGGGTTTGATTGATATAGATATGATGATATGTTTGGGTTAATTAACTATTATGCTTGCATTTGTTATATCTGCTTATTGTGATGATATATATATATATATATATATATATAGAGAGAGAGAGAGAGAGAGAGAGACACACACACACACATATTTATATTTATATATATAATTATTGAAGATATGGTTGTTGATGATGTGTTAAAAGCCTAAGTTGGCATCGTGAGAGTACCCTGAAAGCAAAATGATGAGGTTGTGGGTGCATTGACACCGAGATTAAGATTGTGGATGCATTTGTCATTGTGTAAGTGGTTTTGTGTGAAGGTACTGGTGTCAACTCAGGATGTGAGTGCATTGTGTAGTTGCCAAAGTCGCGAGCCGTGTGACTGGGAGTCATGCGAAGTTAGGTGTACCAGAGTGCCGGTACGGAATACGAGAGGGACGGCCCAATGGACCTTGGGGATGTAAATCATGTTCGAATTGATTTACAGTGGCTAATAATTTGAACCTATTGTGCCGTGATCTTAGTTGGAACTCAATTTTCTCTACTCTAGGCCCTGAGTATTCTAGTCACATGTGGACGTTCCGAGGCGACCAAGATACCCCTATTTGAGTTGGACTCATATAGGGTGGATGCAATCTTATGGGTCATGGTGAGCGGAAGGGTTAGTTGGACAAACTAGCTGACGTTTTCTGAGCAAGGAATGCTCCTAAGAGCGAATGTCGAATGTCCTGGGGAGTCTGAACTCCTAAGTGAAAGTAATCGGCCGACATACATAGGAGTTGATACTCCTTAGAGGTTTTGATATAAGATATGTGATTTCGAGGATGCATGTGCTAGTATGAATCGAGAGATGGTTGTTGTATGTGTTGTCTTTATGACATGTTGTTCCATGTTGTCCTTTCCCTTTTTATGATGATGGTTGTATTGCTTATCTCCTCGTCTTTGTTTTCTCTGTATGTATTCATACATCCAGATGAGTCGATGCTCAAGACAAACAGCGATGATGGGCCAGCAGGACCACAAACCCAGACACTTTTTGCTTGCCGATCTATCACTATCCCGACATTTGGCGTGATAGATCATTAACATTTTTTCACAAAGGTATGTATAACCCGTCGCCTTTTATATTAGGTATAGAGGAGGGCCCATGTTTACTCTAATCGGTCAATTTCACATAGCACAGAGATTTCCAAGCTCAAATATTTTCTACACAGATATTTCCAACCTCAAATATTTTCTATCCACCTCGACCAAGAGAGTTCCTGGATGACATGTGGAACAACGTCCAGACTTCGCATGCTTCGAGAAGACGTGTGGTGGTCTACCGAGGAGCACGTCATCGAAACATGTAGTACGTACAGTCGTGCGGAGAGTCGATTTAGGAGCCGAGAGTTTATAGGATAAGATATACGATGGTAAGGTTGGCTCCAGACATCTATACCACCGAGGGTGTGAAGTTGCCAGACATGTTCACTCCCAACAACTTCTAGTGTTTGAAGCTAATGAGATAGCAAAAGAACTATATTTCAATTGGGGATCTCTTCGCTCCTCCCATCTTTGGGAAGAGGATTGATCCTCTCTACTCTTGGATCGTTGATATAATATTAAAAAAAGTACATAATGAGATGAAAAGTGGAAAATTCGAACAATAGGTTGACAAATCACTCTCCTTTTCTTTCCCTTCACCACCTCTTCCTCTCCCTCCTCGAGATGCCAAGTGACACTACTTTCGTTCACACAATTGGCTGTTTTTCCAGACACTACTAAGGTCATTGAGAAAAACTAGATGATCTCTAATATGGGAGAAAGATGAATATTTTGGTCGATTGATTACTGATTAAAGAATAAGGTGAGTGTTGATGCGGTGGAGGCCAAATTTGCATCTTCTTCATGGAAAATGGTCTCATAAGGCACGAGACATGGTGGTGGATGATTGGATTTTCCTGGATAAGTAACGGTTCAGTTTGGAGGTGTTAGAACACAGGTTATAATGGTTTGGGTATTCGAGTTGTGGTGATCAACGGTTCTGGTGTGGTGCAGCATGATGGAAACTATGTTGCGGTTTCGCTACCGCCTGTCATAGTGGGTCACATTTGTGGTTGAGCTTGGTGACTGGGTCGCGGTTATGTGGTGGAGTATGTGATTTTGTATGTGCACTAGTATGACATCCCCAATTACAAATAATAATGCTTGTTGGCTTCTCTTCTAGGCTTTTCTTGGATGGGTGTAGTGTGGGAAATCTTATTTACATGCTCGCAATCTGCCACCAATCAAACTCCTTGTTCCTTTTTAGTTTATTTTTTGCCTTAACTGTAAACCGGTTACAAGAACAAGGATAGGAATATGATGAAGAGTGATAAAATAAACAAATCAATGATAGATAGACAAGTCATAACCTTGACGTTTAGGGTCAACAGTGTTTGCCTTCAGTTCCCGTGTCTTTCAAGTTTCTGTGGAAATGTCTTGAACCTTCTAAGATTGTGGCTTTTACTTGGTAACTACTTTGGGACAAATTCCGTCCAATGTTAATCTCTTCAAGAGAGGTGTGCTGGTGACTTTTGAGGATACAAAATGTGCTCTATGCAATAGTGCCGCGGAGGACTCAAAACACCTTTTTCTTTCATGCCCTTTTGCACAGGCCTTATGGTGGAAGGTATACAGGTGGCTAGGGGTGCTGATAGTCCAACACGACAACATATAGGATCACTTCATTCAACATAGGGGACTATTTGGAAGGCATAAAAGGAAAAGAAGAGGTTGTACATAACTGGCTAGCAGTATTATGGACAATATGGTGTGTAAGGAATGCAACGATTTTTAAGGAGCAAGGATCAGATATTATGAGAAGTTTTGTTCTAGTTATATGTCATCAACATATTGTCCTCTTGCTGTTGATTTTTTTTTCTTCCTTTTTGTTGTTGGTTGCTGATTATCTAAAATTAGCAATTTTTTTTTTTTTACGTGTGACTTGCTATCCATTTGCTGGATGTGGTTTACCATTGTTGGGGAGTATTATCACTTTTGCCTGCTGGGCCAGCGATACTCATGGGCAAGTTGATTTTGGTGGGTTGATAGTTACATGTATAGGGTTGAATTTTTGGTGGTCATGATACTGGGTTGTAATTAAATACTTGGTGGCCCTTTCTTGGGGTTTTGTATATGGTTTGGGTACATCTAGTACCTTTATCAATATATCTTTAATTTATCAAAAAGAAAAACTTTGGTGTTAAATAGAAGATAAAACATTGAGCAGATGACAAACGTCGAAAAAGACAATGTGAAATCAGATAGAAATTACTGGATGAAAGACAACTTACGAAACCTTGACCATACAGAGATAATGTTTGTCCTTTACGGCAAAAAAACTTTTTTTTTTGGGGTTATTTATTGAGAATAAAAGTTATATGTTTTTTACAATTTCTTTAATGATAAATTAAAAAAATTAGACAAAAAATGTATTTTATAGTAATAACTTAGATTAAGTAATTGGACACATTACATATTTTAATAATATCTTAAAATATTAACATAATAATATTTGTTTTTATAATAATTACAATGAAAATTAGTTATTTCTCTCAAACTCAAAAATAAGACGGTGGTTACGAGAAATTTATTATATATATATATTGATATTTTATTTTTTAATTACATAGTTGAATAGTTTATTTTGAATTCTTTATTTTATAGCATTATTAATTTTTTACATTTTCTAATTAATTGTATTTTTTATAACACTGTTTCAATTTTGCATTTCCAACAAAATCTATTTTATATATTAATTTTTATATATTTTTATTCATTTACCTTTAACGAAACTATAAAAAATTATAACTTTTATTCTTAAAGTAATTTTTCAAAAAGAGAGCATAGAACACCCTCCCCCTCACCCAACAAAATAAAAATAAAAATAAAAATTCCACATATGGTTTCGTAATTCCCATCTTTTTTCGTCCCTTGCCATCTTCTCATTGTTCTCTCTTCGATTTGAAGCCAAGGTTATGTCTCTTTATCATTCATTTGTTTATTATTTTATCACTATTTATCGTCTTCCAATTCTTATCTAGCTTGTTCCAGTTTACAGGACATAATATAAATGTTAAGATCAGGAAACCCAACCCTAAAGGTGAGGGGTTTTTATTTTGTGCTTTAATTTCTTTTAAATGTTTTTATCGTGTATATTTTAGTTTTTACATCTACAGATACCTTTACCCATATTGTTTCTTGTTCGTTTGATGTCTGACAAAAGGGTAGAAAAAGATGCTATTATTATTGAATATGAGTAGAACATACCCTATATTTCTTGTTCTTTTGGTTTAGTACTATTGTGGACTTAAACACCTGAATCAAAGATCGAGGTTAATTTGAATTTGTTTAAGATTGAGGCAAGGTTGAGTATCCATTCTTCATACCCTTTAGGGTTAGGGCGATCTTATGACTCTTCGTGCCACTTTACCAAAAAAACAGTGGACTCTTGGGTGAAAATGGAAGAACAAAAAAAAGGCAGTTAAATTAAATACTAACATTGTTTGACTTTGCAAGGGTTTCGGTCAGATCCTGAAACACAGAAGCTTCATCTAATCATCCAATCTCCCAAACCCTAGAATCCGCACTATAACCATGTCAAGAAGAAAGGTTAGGGAGCCTAGGCAGGAAACTGTCACTCTTGGTCCTGCCGTCAGAGACGGTGAACATGTTTTTGGTGTGGCTCGCATCTTTGCATCATTTAATGACACCTTCATCCATGTGACTGATTTGTCTGGGAGGGAAACTCTTGTCCGTATCATTGGTGGAATGAAGGTTAAAGTAGACAGAGATGAGTCATCTCCATATGCTGCTATGCTAGCAGCATAGGATGTTGCTGCCAGATGCAAGGAGCTGGACATAACTGCTCTTCATATCAAGCTCCGTGCCACTGGTGGAAACAAGACAAAAACACCTGGTCCTGGTGCTCAGTCTGCTCTTCGTGCCCTTGCTCATTCAGGAATGAAAATTGGTCGTATAGAGGATGTGAATCACATTCCATCAGATAACACTCTAAGAAAAAGTGATGGAAGGGGTAGAAGACTTTAAACTTCTGGTGTATGGTCGGAGTTCCTATCTTCTACTTTTCACGCCAAAGAGAATTGTGGTATTTTGATAATAATTTAGCTAAATTGGATTTCGATATCAAAACTTCTATTGTATTTATTGAGGTATTACCAAAGAATATTACTTGAGATTTAGATATTTTTGTAGAGAGCGCCGTAAGTTTTGCATGTTTCGTGAATCTTGCAAAGTTGACAGTCTCCTATTTGGTAAAGTGTACCGTAGACTAGGTTCTTTATTGTTTTAGGTAAAAATGTCCAAGTCTCAAAACTAAATGAATTGGTCTGATAAGGCTTTAAAAAAAAACATTTTTTACTATTAGTTATTTGAATGATGTTCATAATTTAAGGCATGTAAAACTACTTCTTGCGCAATAGTTACATATTAAACTAGTCAATTGCAACCATGTATATAATCATTGTTAAAAAAAACATTGTTTACTATCAGTTATTTGAATAATTTTAATAATTTAAGGCATGTAACACTACTTCTTGAGCAATAGTTAACATATTAAACTAGTCAATTGCAATTCAATGTATATAATAAATTTGTTATATTGATTCTTCTAGTGATGAATGATATAAGATAGGGTGTTACATACCATATTTGTAATCCTCTGAATTTGCTAATTATTAGAAGATCTCGACGTTTCTGAGCAGTAGTTTGTTGATCTGCATTATTGTCAACCACAACACTATTCAAATTACACACAATGATATCTTTCATGACTGTACCAAACATATATTAATTATTGTGAATATCTAATTTTGTCCGGACACTTCTTTTTATTTATTTATTTATTTATTTATTTATTTATTTATTGTTTATTAAAAAAATTGAAAACCCAAGATCTATATAAAAATGATAAAAGAAAAAATTATATAACTGTCTCTTCTCCAGGAGAATAACAACTACTCAAAAAAATTTGGCTAATTCCAGCAACCCCATGAGCCTAGGTTGAGTTACAAGAAAATAAATGAAAAGAAGAATGTATAAGTTTTGTGTCTCAAAAGGCAAAAATATCAACCAGATCTAACACAAACCAAAACTTCATAGAACGCAAATATGCTCAATATTTTTATCAAAATAATATATCAAATTTTATAAAACAAGAAAAAGAAAATCAACACTTTACATCTCTATAAAAAAAAATTCTTAATTAAGGATCTAGCATTTTTCAATAGAAATAGAGATTGCATGTATGACCCAGAGAAGAAAACTAAAAACCATAAGAAAAAGAATGTGTTTTCCTAAAATTGATTGCTTAAATTTGAAACAAACAAAAGACAACATTGATTAGCATTCAAACCATCATTTAATTGAAGGAATAAAATCCACACATGTAATTAGCAATATTATTGTCACCTGTGGGTAGCTTACTTATCAACTCTAGAGTAAAAGAAGGCCCTGATAATACAGCAAAAGCCTGGTGAGGATTGCGTAGTGCTTGAGGTACATATGAATCAATCAGAATAATCAGCAACACTCTCAATATAAGTCGTGCTAGACTACAATAGCATTAAAAAATCAGACACTAACCTATCTCAACTCCAAACAACCCAATTTTCTAGCCCAATTCCCAAACAAAATACCTAGAAAATGTCACACACACTACCTAGAAGGTTGGAGTGGTGGTTGACTCGTGTGCATAGTTGTTAAAATCGGATCGGACTGGACCAACCGATTTGACCAGTTGGTCTGGGAACCGGCCTGCCATCCAGTTCGAACGACCTATATAACCGCTCTGCAAAAAAAGAATCGGATAGAAAAACGTCAAACCAGTATGGAATCGAGAAAATCGACAAAACCAATGACCTACCTGGTTTTACAGGTCGTGGATAAAACGTGTCCCTCTTGATCCCCCTTTCGATGGGATGAAGCTGAAAAATTTATAATTTTATTAATTCAACAATATGACAACCAACAAATATATATTTATTGAATAGTAACTAAAATAGTCAAAGTTAAAAAACATTAAATTAAATAAACCTTACGATCAAGAAACAGGCCGGATCCATGGTCGATCCTCAGGTGCGGGCACCCTAGCCCAATTAGGAAGGTCCTCCGGTGCTGCCGACTGCTGCATAGACGGTGATGATGGAATGGTCGTGTCGTGACCGTATGGAGGCACAAATGATGAGGATGGAATGGTCGTATCTGGTTGTGGCTTCATCCCAGGAGTCAGCATAAATGATAATCCTTCTAGCTGTATGACCGGCACAGCCGATGATGATGGTGGTGCTGGGTGTTTGTCCAGTAGGGGGCGACGAGTAGCCGGCTAGTGCGCGTCGTGGCACAAAGCGAGTGGAGGTCTGGACATGGGTGGAGGATGGGGTAGTGTGGGTCGGGGATAATGTAGTATGGGTAGGGGATGGTGTAGTATGGGTCGGTGAGGGTGTAGAATGGGTGGGGAAGGGTGTAGAATGGGTGGGGGAGGCTCATGTAGGTGCCGATGGGGTGGGTACGGTAGGCATAGGGGTGGGTACGGTGGGTGCTGAGGGACCTACAGGAATGAGAGCAAGCACCTGGGACTTAATGGTGTATCGTCCCCGCTTAGCCTTCCCCTTCCCCTTCCCCTTATCATCACTAGGTGGTGGGGGGAGGGGCGGCTGTCCTCCTGATGCTGACATATCTATTTTTATAGCACAATTATAAATCAATGTAATAACAATAAATCAATAGACATCTAACAGACTAATCTAAGCAAATATTTAAAATACAACAATTAATGTCAAGTATTACACTTAATTGCATATAAGCAAATATTTAAAATACAATAAAAATAACATAACAGTAAAATTCTTATTCAGACTCGGTATCGTCATCTGATTGTATGTCCGACTCTTCTTCTTGTATTAAGTCATCACTTTGGATTTCTTCCTCTGATGATGCATGCATCGATGACTGATTACCAATGACCACTTTTCCCCCTTCATTTACAGATCCCAGCATGCCAGTAATACGCTCGACCACAATTACTTCATTGACATGTGACGATTCATCCACATGGAAGGGCGTCTCATCCTCTGCACCATCGATTTCTATGCGACACCTAGGCTTGGTAGTGACAGCAACATGCCAACCTCATTTGTCCATTCGCATTGCTGGATAAGGGACATAATAAACTTGTTTTGTATTCTAAGCAATTATAAACGGATCAAACTGTTGATATCTTCTTTCCATGCAAATGTCCACAGTTCCATACTTTTATCAATTAAGTTTATTTAAATGAAATTATTCCTTAATTAAAAAGTAATTAATTAATTATTTTATTTTAACTATATACTTTTATCAATTAATTGAAATTTAAAAGATTCTATATATCAACAAAAAAAAACCTACAAAAAAGTCATCCAAATAATTCTGTGTGCAGTAACACACACTAAGAACAAACAAAACACAAAGCACCTCAATATATGCAACCTCACATTCATAAAAATTCAAACACATATTCCTAGCAAAATATAAACACATAAACATATATATATATTTATTAAAAAAATCTCAATAATATTAAAAAAAACCTCAAACAAGCAGCGGCTGCTCCTGGGAGTGGTGGTTGGAGTACCGGTGACTGTGAAAGTTCTGAAAACCAAATCAAACAGATCAAAGGGCCACATTTTTTAACTTAGCATCAAATATGGGAAAATGCTAAAACTTAAACATGCCTGAACAGTGGAGGTGGCTCCTCTGCAGTGGTGGTGGCCGGAGGGAAAATGGGTAGCGATTGTGGTGGTGGTTGGCAGCGGTGGGAGTGGCTCCTCCTGGTGGCAGGCACGGTGGAGATACAAAGAGGGTGGAGAGGCACGAATAAAGAGTGGGGGGCGAGGGTTTTCGCGGTGGTGGAGAGGCGCGAACAGAGTTCCAAGGGAGGAGGTGGGAGTGGCTTCTCCTATGGTGGAAGGCGCGGTGGAGACACGGAGAGGTGCAAACAGAGAATGGGGGGCATCGTGGTGGTAGGAAGGCACGAAGAGAAAGCAGGGAGGAGGGAGGGAGGGAGACCGAGAATGGAGAAGAGAGGTGGTAGGGGCGGTGGTACCTGTTCGTAGTAGGGTGGGGCGATGGTGGCAGAGAGATAGAGAGAAGAGAGATAGAGAGAGAAGATGAAAGGAAAACTGAAGGGGGAAAGGGTTTGCGGGTAGGGTTATTAAGGCGTTTCCAACGGATTTTCCATCGGTAATTCAAAAAAATAATTACCGACGAAAATTTCCATCGCTATTTGTCCCAGAATTTTCAACGGACAAGCCGTCGGTGCGTATAGTCCCATTTACCGACGGAATTGTCTGTCGGTATGCACTGGCGCCAATAGTTTTTTATTCCCGCTAGCTTTTCCAATCGAGTTACCGACAGACTTTCCATCGGAAATTTTGACAACTTTTGGTATTCTACATTACCGACGATAATATCCATCAGTAATTTCTTAATTTCAGACGGAGCCGGTGTCCATCGGTAAATTTTCGTCGATAATTCAACATTTTCTTGTAGTGCGTGTATGTGACTGCTATGATAAAACTCATATGTCAGTATCTCTCCTTTGCAATATATATGTTTCCTTAGTTTTTGTTGTTGTACCTTAGTACACAGATACATATGTTGCAGAGAAGTTCCCAACTTCACTTAATTAGGGATATTAATCCTGATTTTTTTGAAGAGGTCGTTGGACGTGGTGATGACCACGGGGTTTTCTAGTGGATTACTTTTAGAACGACCAGCTTAGGACTTTCCTTTTGGGTTATTTGGTTTTTGAGAAGGTCTGTACTTATGTTTATTTATGAAATTTAAGTTTAAGATTCAGTATTGTATGTTGAAAACGTTTTCCGGAACATTTGTATGAGGTGATGGTCTTGTTTAAATTTATGACCAGAATTTGTATGTTGCTGTGTGAAACGTGGTTTTACTGTTTTAACGCATGGCTTAAATTTTTCAGTATTCCGCAAGAAAATTTTTACACCCATTTTCATAACTTATAGAAAATTACACGAGTTATTTTCTGAAAGCAACCATCATTACTTTTTATTTAATATATTTTTACAAAAATTGAGTTAGTCATGTAATGCCCAAGGAGGGTGTTACAATGGTCGAATAGAGGGGCGATGGCGGCAGCATCACGGCGGCTCCTACGAGGTGGCTCCGAACAGGCCTGAACCGTGGGTTTTTTTCGTAAACCGCGTGTTGAAGAAGGAAACTTGAACATAAACCTTAAGGGAGCAATGCGGTGGCCAGAAATGTTGGTCTCGTGGTGGAGGTCTGGCGGTAGAGCAGGTGGCGGCAATGATGAACAAAGGAGTAATTGGAATATAACGCACAAAAATTGCTTGACTTCCAAAAATGACATACAAATTTCAATTTGTGCTCCTTTGTCTTTCTCCCTATAGCAAGCATTTCCAAACACATCATTGTCGAATAGAAACAAAAGATGTTGAACCTTCTAAAACTTAAAAACATTTCCAAATCATTTTCTAAAACTTTAAGTAAAATTTAAAACAACATGCTGAAGAGAAACTAAACAAAATATTAAACTTCTATATTTTACAAAATGAACCTTATACATACTCACTTTGGTTTCCCTTTCAGCGCTACTTTTTCCTTTTTCTTTGTCTAGGCTTTTCTTTCTATGTCCTGAAAGAGTAGTGTAGCCCTTTTCATACCTCTCAATCTCTTTCATAGATCGAAGAATAATACCGTTTTGCTTGTTAACATAAAACCGCAAAACAAGATCACGCAAAGTTTTGTAGTTCTATGAAAAAGGCTACACTACTCTTTCAGAAATTTGTTTGATCTTGTTTTGCAGTTCTATGTTAACAAGCAAAACGGTATTATTCTTCGATCTATGAAAGAGGTCGAGAGGTATGATAAAGGCTACACTACTCTTTCAGGATATTGAAAGAAAATCCCAGACAAAGAAAAATGAAAGAGTAGCGCTGAAAGGGGAACCAAAGTGAGTATGTATAAGGTTCATTTTGTAAAATATAGAAGTTAGTATTTTTTTTAGTTTCTATTCAGCGTATTGCTTTAAATTTTACTTAAAGTTTTAGAAAATGATTTGGAAATGCTTTTAAGTTTTAGGAGGTTCAACATCTTTTGTTTCTATTCGACATGCATGTGTTTGGAAATGCCTGCTAGGGAGAAAAACAAAGAAGCATAGATTGAAACATGTATGCCTTTTTTGGCAGTTAAGCATTTTTTGTAACAATTAGTCAACATTTTGTCTTAAATTTTGCAGCTAAAACTTTCAAGAAATGGTTGATAATGATAAAAACAAATAATTACAAACTAAAGTGAGCTTGGTCCTTTAGAATATGAAGTGAGCATACTTATTTTGAAAGTTCAACCTTTTTAACTATTATAGAAGAATCAATTTTAAGTGTAAGTGCAAAAGTTTTTATGAAATGTTTGTTAATGCATAAAATAATTTGACAATTTAACATATTTCGTCACTATTCAACTTGTTATTTGAAGTTTTATTGTTAATTTTTTCAGGAAATGCTTCCAAATAAAAAGAGTAAGAGAAGCAAAAAATGCGACTTCACATGTTTGACGGTAGACAAGATGCAACAAAAAATAAAGCTTTGTTTTTTTTTTGGATAATCATAAATATTTTTTATTATATATTTATAAGTTAACAGAAAATTAATATTCAAACTATATGAAAATATTATCATCACCTTAGTTTTGGTGTTTTGGACCGATTGACTAAAGTCTTTTTAAAGTTGTGATTTTCGGAGTTGTCTTGTTTGTTCTAGTTGTTTTCTCTGTCAGTTTTGTAACTAGTTTCCTATGTCTTTTTTTGATTTTTATATTCTCTGGTAAATGATATTCTTAGGTGGTTTAATTAGTGTAATAATCATACTGATTGCATTTTTTGTCTAGTCAGTATGTTAATTACATTCTGTCTTACTTTACATATGATGTACATGGGGTTGAGTACCTCTTATCCTCATACACACACACACACAGATATATATATATATATATATATATATATATATATATATATATATATATATATATATATATATATATATATATATATATATATAAAAGTGAGAGGGCCTTTTATATGTGAAGTGAGATGATTAAATCATAGTCATTGGATCCAATTTTAAATGATCGTCGATATTAAAGCACAAAGTCGTGTGATTTTTTAAGTGGTCATATAACATTTTAAAAATATTAAGTAACTTTCATTCACGACCATCCATGTATGGTTGTATGTTTAAGATTTATCCCTCTCACTCTCATATGAGAAAAGCCCTCTCACTAGATATATATGAGATTTGCTAACGTACACCCACCCATTTTTTAGAAGGTGTACGTTAGCAAGGTACATCTTCGGGTGTATTTTCCATTTTTTAGTTATAACTCGCTAATGTACACCCACCCATTTTTTAGAAGATGTACATAAGCAAGCTACACCTTCGGGTGTATTATTCATTTTTTGATTATAACTTGATAACGTAAACCTTTAAAAAAAATGGGTGAGTATAAGTTAACAAATCCATATATATATATATATATATATATATATATATATATATATATATATATATATATATATATATATATATATATATATATATATATATATATATAGACTTTGGCTTTATAAAAAAAGAAGAAGAATGCCAATATTACAGAGACAACAATATTATATTTACGATTTTGGTAGCCTTTGAATATATGAATTGACTTGGAGAGTTTTTATTCTTGTTGAGTTAAACTTTTAACCTATTCCCTTTTTTATCTAATTTGATAACATATAGTGATACACTGATACTATTATTTTAAGGTTAGATCTTGTTGACTTTACTTGATTGATTAGATAATAGATGCATTTGTCGACGTAGTTTATTTAAAAATACACAAAAAATATTTGTGAAACTTATTTTGGCTTTTACTATTAAATGTATAATTCTTCGAATATGTCCCTAGAAATATAAGCACAAAAAATTTGTCAAATACACCCGAATGTATAACTTTCTAACATACTCCTACTAAAAAATGAGTGGGTCTACATTATCAAATCCATATATATATATATATATATATAACAATTTGAAATTGAAATTTTTGACTCAAAAAATGATTAGTATTTTAAATTCATTGTTTGGTGAACTAAAGTTTCACATTCGTAAAGAGTGATTTTAATGTTGGTAAGTACTATCGTCGATAAGGCAATCGTTGTTTGATGTGCTATTCTGAGTGTGTAGGATTCTCCCGAATCCTACAAGTAGTCGAGTAATCGACAGTAGCAAAATCCTAGTGGTGACTACTATGTAGTATCGGTCAGGGTTTAGTCATTGTAGGTTTGTCAACGATAGGATGATATCCTAGGTTAGACTAATATAGATTGGGTTTGATTGATATAGATATGATGATATGTTTGGGTTAATTAACTATTATGCTTGCATTTGTTATATCTGCTTATTGTGATAATATATATATATATATATATATATATATATATATATATATATATATATATATATATATATATATATATAGACACACACACATATTTATATTTATATATATACTTATTGAAGATATGGTTGTTGATGATGTGTTAAAAGCCTAAGTTGACATCGTGAGAGTACCCTGAAAGCAAAGTGATGAGGTTGTGGGTGCATTGACATCGAGATTGAGACTGTGGATGCATTTGTCATTGTGTAAGTGGTTTTGTGTGAAGGTACTGGTGTCAACTCAGGATGTGAGTGCATTGTGAGTTGCCAAAGTCGCGAGCCGTGTGACTGGGAGTCATGCGAAGTTAGGTGTACCAGAGTGCCGGTACGGAATACGAGAGGGACGGCCCGATGGACCTTGGGGATGTAAATCATGTTCGAATTGATTTACAGTGGCTAATAATTTGAACCTATTGTGCCGTGATCTTCGTTGGAACTCGATTTCCTCTAGTCTAGGCCCTGAGTATTCTAGTCACATGTGGACGTTCCGAGGCGACCAAGATACCCCTATTTGAGTTGGACTCATATAGGGTGGATGCAATCTTATGGGTCATGGTGAGCGGAAGGGTTACTTGGACAAACTAGCTGACGTTTTCTGAGCAAGGAATGCTCCTAAGAGCGAATGTCCTGGGGAGTATGAACTCCTAAGTGAAAGTAATCGGCCGACATACATAGGAGTTGATACTCCTTAGAGGTTTTGATATAAGATATGTGATTTCGAGGATGCATGTGCTAGTATGACTCGAGAGATGGTTGTTGTATGTGTTGTCTGTATGACATGTTGTTCCATGTTGTCCTTTCCCTTTTTATGATGATGGTTGTATTGCTTATCTCCTCGTCTTTGTTTTCTCTGTATGTATTCATACATCCAGATGAGTCGATGCTCAAGCCAAACAGCGATCTAAGAGCCGAGAGTTTATAGGATAAGATGAATATTTTGGTCGTAAACCACATACCATGAAAGGCAAGACCATGTGCCATAGATAACAAATATACCCTAGCTTAAGAACCACACATTAAAGCTGCTTAATGCAATCAAGTGGGCTTATACACCAATCTGAGAAGAGTGCTACCCCCTACAAGATACAGAGAACCAACTCCAAGAGTGACATATAACTAGAACAAAACTTCTCATAATATATGGGCCTTGCTCCTTAAAAATCGTTGCATTCCTTACACACCATATTGTCCATAATACTGCTAGCCAGTTATGTACAACCTCTTCTTTTCCTTTTATGCTTTCCAAATAGTCCCCTATGTTGAATTAAGTGATCCTATATGCTATCGTGTTGGACTATCAGCACCCCTAGCCACCTGTATACCTTCCACCATAAGACCTGTGCAAAAGGGCATGAAAGGAAAAGGTGTTTTGAGTCCTCCGCGGAACTATTGCACAGAGCACATTTTGTATCCTCAAAAGTCACCAGCACACCTCTCTTGAAGAGATTAACATTGGACGGAATTTGTCCCAAAGTAGTTGCCAAGTAAAAGCCACAATCTTAGAAGGTTCAAGACATTTCCACAGAAACTTGAAAGACACAGGAACTGAAGGCAAACACTGTTGACCCTAAACGTCAAGGTTATGACTTGTCTATATATCATTGATTTGTTTATTTTATCACTCTTCATCATATTCCTATCCTTGTTCTTGTAACCAGTTTACAGTTAAGGCAAAAAATAAACTAAAAAGGAACAAGGAGTTTGATTATCGGATTTGGTATCTGTTGACCATGGTGGCAGATTGCGAGCATGTAAATAAGATTTCCCACACTACACCCATCTTAGAAAAGCCTAGAAGAGAACCCAACAAGCATTATTATTTGTAATTGGGGATGTCATACTAGTGCACATACAAAATCACATACTCCACCACATAACCGCGACCCAGTCACCAAGCTCAACCACAAATGTGACCCACTATGACAGGCAGTAGCGAAACCGCAACATAGTCTCCATCATGCTGTACCACACCAGAACCGTTGATCACCACAACTCGAATACCCGAACCATTATAACCTGTGTTCTAACACCTCCAAACTGAACCATTACTTATCCAGGAAAATCCAATCATCCACCACCATGTCTCGTGCCTTATGAGACCATTTTCCATGAAGAAGATGCAAATTTGGCCTCCACCGCGTCAACACTCACCTTATTCTTTAATCAGTAATCAATCGACCAAAATATTCATCTTTCTCCCATATTAGAGATCATCTATTTTTTCTCAATGACCTTAGTAGTGTCTGGAAAAACAACCAATTGTGTGAACGAAAGTAGTGTCACTTGGCATCTCGAGGAGGGAGAGGAAGAGGCGGTGAAGGGAAAGAAAATGAGACTGATTTGTCAACCTATTGTTCGAATTTTCCACTTTTCATCTCATTATGTACTTTTTTTAATATTATATCAACGATCCAAGAGTAGAGAGGATCAATCCTCTTCCCAAAGATGGGAGGAGCGAAGACATCCCCAATTGAAATATAGTTCTTTTGCTATCTCATTAGCTTCAAACACTAAAAGTTGTTGGGAGTGAACATGTCTGGCAACTTCACACCCTCAGTGGTATAGATGTCTGGAGCTAACCTTACCATCTTATATCTTATCCTATAAACTCTCGGCTCCTAGATCGACTCTCCGCACGACTGTACGTACTACATGTTTCGATGACGTGCTCCTCGGTAGACAACCACACGTCTTCTCGAAGCATGTGAAGTCTGGACGTTGTTCCACATGTCATCCAGGAACTCTCTTGGTCGAGGTGGATATAAAATATTTGAGGTTGAAAATATCTGTGTAGAAAATATTTGAGGTTGGAAATCTCTGTGCTATGTGAAATTGACCGATTAGAGTAAACATGGGCCCTCCTCCATACCTAATATAAAAGCTGTCAGGTTATACATACACTGTGAAAAAATGTTAATGATCTATCTGCCAAATGTCGGGATAGTGATAGATCGGCAAGCAAAAAGTGTCTGGGTTTGTGGTTTTAATGTGTGACTTGCTATCCATTTGCTGGATGTGGTTTACCATTGTGGGGGAGTATTATCACTTTTGTCTGCTGGGCCAGCGATACTCATGGGCAAGTTGATTTTGGTGGGTTAATAGTTACATGTATAGGGTTGAATTTTTGGTGGTCATGATACTGGGTTGTAATTAAATACTTGGTGGCCCTTTCTTGGGGCTTTGTATATGGTTTGGGTACATCTAGTACCTTTATCAATATATCTTTAGTTTATCAAAATGAAAAACTCTGGTGTTAAATAGAAGATAAAACATTGAGCAGATGACAAACACCGAAAAAGATAATGTGAAATCATATAGAAATTATGGGATGAGAGACAATTTACGAAACCTTGATCACTGTTTGGCTTGAGCATTGGCCAAAATATTCATCTTATCCTATAAACTCTCGGCTCCTAGATCGCTGTTTGGCTTGAGCATCGACTCATCTGGATGTATGAATACATACAGAGAAAACAAAGACGAGGAGATAAGCAATACAACCATCATCATAAAAAGGGAAAGGACAACATGGAACAACATATCATACAGACAACACATACAACAACCATCTCTCGAGTCATACTAGCACATGCCTCCTCGAAATCACATATCTTATATCAAAACCTCTAAGGAGTATCAACTCCTATGTATGTCGGCCGATTACTTTCACTTAGGAGTTCAGACTCCCCAGGACATTCGCTCATAGGAGCATTCCTTGCTCAGAAAACGTCAGCTAGTTTGTCCAAGTAACCCTTCCGCTCACCATGACCCATAAGATTGCCTCCACCCTATATGAGTCCAACTCAAATAGGGGTATCTTGGTCGCCTCGGAACGTCCACATGTGACTAGAATACTCAGGGCCTAGACTAGAGAAAATCGAGTTCCAACGAAGATCACGGCACAATAGGTTCAAATTATTAGCCACTGTAAATCAATTCGAACATGATTTACATCCCCAAGGTCCATCGGGCCGTCCCTCTCGTATTCCGTACCGGCACTCAGGTACATCTAACTTCGCATGACTCCCAGTCACACGGCTCGCGACTTTGGCAACTACACAATGCACTCACATCCTGAGTTGACACCAGTACCTTCACACAAAACCACTTACACAATGACAAATGCATCCACAATCTCAATCTCGGTGTCAATGCACCCACAACCTCATCACTTTGCTTTCAGGGTACTCTCACGATGTCAACTTAGGCTTTTAACACATCATCAACAACCATATCTTCAATAATTATATATATAAATATAAATATGTGTGTGTGTGTCTATATATATATATATATATATATATATATATATATATATATATATATATATATATATATATATATATATATATATCATCACAATAAGCAGATATAACAAATGCAAGCATAATAGTTAATTAACCCAAACATATCATCATATCTATATCAATCAAACCCAATCTATATTAGTCTAACCTAGGATATCATCCTATCGTTGACAAACCTACAATGACTAAACCCTGACCGATACTACAGAGTAGTCACCACTAGGATTTTGCAACTGTCGATTACTTGACTACTAGTAGGATTCGGGAGAATCCTACACACTCAGAATAGCACATCAAACTATGCTTGCCTTATCGACGATAGTACTTACCAAGATTAAAATCACTCTTTACGAATGTGGAACTTTAGTTCACCAAACAATGAATTTAAAATACTAATCATTTTTTGAGTCAAAATTTTCAATTTCAAATTGTTATATATATATATATATATATATATATATATATATAAATATTTATATGGATTTGATAATGTAGACCCACTCATTTTTTAGTAGGAGTATGTTAGAAAGTTATACATTCAGGTGTATTTGACAAATTTTTTGTGCTTATATTTCTAGGGACATATTCGAAGAATTATACATTTAATAGTAAAAGCCAAAATAAGTTTCACAAATATTTTTTGTGTATTTTAAAATAAACTACATCGATAAATGCATCTATTATCTAATCAATCAAGTAAAGTCAACAAGATTTAACCTTAAAATAATAGTATCAGTCTATCACTATATGTTATCAAATTAGATAAAAAAGGGAATAGGTTAAAAGTTTAACTCAACAAGAATAAAAACTCCCCAAGTCAATTCATATATTCAAAGGCTACCAAAATCGTAAATCAAATATTGTTGTCTTTGTAATATTGGCATTCTTCTTCTTTTTTTATAAAGCCAAAGTCTATATATATATATATATATATATATATATATGGATTTTTTAACGTATACTCACCCTTTTTTTTAAAGGTTTACGTTAGCAAGTTATAATCAAAAAATGAATAATACACCCGAAGGTGTAGCTTGCTTATGTACATCTTCTAAAAAATGGGTGGGTGTACATTAGCGAGTTATAACTAAAAAATGGAAAATACACCCGAAGATGTAGCTTGCTAATGTACACCTTCTAAAAAATGGGTGGGTGTACGTTAGCAAATCTCATATATATCTAGTGAGAGGGCTTTTCTCATATGAGAGTGAGAGGGATAAATCTTAAACATACAACCATACATGGATGATCGTGAATGAAAGTTACTTAATATTTTTAAAATGTTACATGATCACTTAAAAAATCACATGACTTTGTGTTTTAATATCGACGATCATTTAAAATTGGATCCAATGACTATGATTTAATCATCTCACTTCACATATAAAAGGCCCTCTCACTTGATATATATATATATATATATATATATATATATATATATATATCTATCTGTGTGTGTGTGTGTGTGTGTGTGTGTGTGTGTGTGTGTGATGATAAGAGGTACTCAGCCCCATGTACATCATATGTAAAGTAAGACAGAATGTAATTAACATACTAACTAGACAAAAAATGCAATCAGTATGATTATTACACTAATTAAACCACCTAAGAATATCATTTACCAGAGAATATAAAAATCAAAAAAAGACATAGGAAACTAGTTACAAAACTGACAGAGAAAACAACTAGAACAAACAAGACAACTCCGAGAACACAACTTTAATAAGACTTTAGTCAATCGGTCCAAAAACACCAAAACTAAGGTGATGATAATATTTTCATATAGTTTGAATATTTTCTGTTAACTTATAAATATATAATAAAAAATATTTATGATTATCCAAAAAAAAAACAAAGCTTTATTTTTTGTTGCATCTTGTCTACCGTCAAACATGTGAAGTTCCATTTTTTGCTTCTCTTACTCTTTTTATTTGGAAGCATTTCCTGAAAAAATTAACAATAAAACTTCAAATAACAAGTTGAATAGTGACGATATATGTTAAATTGTCAAATTATTTTATGCATTAACAAACATTTCCTAAAAACTTTTGCACTTACACTTAAAATTGATTCTTCTATAATAGTTAAAAAGGTTGAACTTTCAAAATAAGTATGCTCACTTCATATTCTAAAGGACCATGCTCACTTTAGTTTGTAATTATTTGTTTTTATCATTATCAACCATTTCTTGAAAGTTTTAGCTGCAAAATTTAAAACAAAATGTTGACTAATTGTTACAAAAAATGCTTAACTGCCAAAAAAGGCATACATGTTTCAATCTATGCTTCTTTGTTTTTCTCCCTAGCAGGCATTTCCAAACACATGCATGTCGAATAGAAACAAAAGATGTTGAACCTCCTAAAACTTAAAAGCATTTCCAAATCATTTTCTAAAACTTTAAGTAAAATTTAAAGCAATATGTTGAATAGAAACTAAAAAAAATACTAACTTCTACATTTTACAAAATGAACCTTATACATACTCACTTTGGTTCCCCTTTCAGCGCTACTCTTTCATTTTTCTTTGTCTGGGCTTTTCTTTCTATATCCGGAAAAAGTAGTGTAGCCTTTTTCATACCTCTCGACCTCTTTCATAGATCGAAGAATAATACCGTTTTGCTTGTTAATATAGAACTGCAAAACAAGATCAAACAAATTTCTGAAAGAGTAGTGTAGCCTTTTTCATAGAACTACAAAACTTTGCGTGATCTTGTTTTGCGGTTTTATGTTAACAAGAAAAACGGTATTATTCTTCGATCTATGAAAGAGATTGAGAGGTATGAAAAGGGCTACACTACTCTTTCAGGACATAGAAAGAAAAGCCTAGACAAAGAAAAAGGAAAAAGTAGCGCTGAAAGGGAAACCAAAGTGAGTATGTATAAGGTTCATTTTGTAAAATATAGAAGTTTAATATTTTGTTTAGTTTCTCTTGAGCATGTTGTTTTAAATTTTACTTAAAGTTTTAGAAAATGATTTGGAAATGTTTTTAAGTTTTAGAAGGTTCAACATCTTTTGTTTCTATTCGACAATGATGTGTTTGGAAATGCTTGCTATAGGGAGAAATACAAAGGAGCACAAATTGAAATTTGTATGTCATTTTTGGAAGTCAAGCAATTTTTGTAACAATTAGTCAACATTTTGTTTAAAATTTTGTAGCTAAAACTTTCAAGAAATGGTTGCTAATGATAAAACCAATGAATTACAAACTAAAATGAGCATGGTCCTTTAGAAACTGAAGTGAGCATACTTATTTTGAAAGTTCAACCTTTTTAACTATTATACAAGAAGCAATTTTAAGTGTTAGTTCAAATTTTTTTAGGGAATGTTTGCTAATGCATAAAATAATTTGACAATTCAGCATATTCCATCACTATTCAACATGTTATTTGAAGTGTTATTGCTAATTTTTTCTGGAGAAGTTTCCTAATAAAAAAAGTAAGAGGAGAGCAGGAAAAATGCGACTTCACTTGTTTGACGGTAGACAAGATACATCATAAGGTAAAGCTTTTTTTTGTATAAGAATAAATCTTTGTTTTATTATATAGATTTATATGTTAATAGAAAATATTTGAAATAAATTGAAAAATTTATTATCACCTTATTGAAGAATGCCTATATTACAAAGATAACAACATTTGTTTTAAGATTTTGGTAGCATTTGAATATATGAATTGACTTGGGGACTTTTTTATTCTTGTTGAGTTAAACTTTTAACCTAATTCCTCTTTTTTTCTTAATCAGATAACATAAAGTGATACACTGATACTATTATTTTTGTTAGTCTAAGGTTGGATCTTGTTGACTTAGCTTGATCGATTAGATAATATATAAAATTGACCTTCTTTTCATTGATTTCCTTGTTACTCAGCTTAGGCTCATAGGGTTGCTGGAATTAGCCAAATTTTTTTGAGTAGATTTTCTTCTCCTGGAGAAGAGATAATTATATAATTTTTTTATTTTATCATTTTTATATGATTTTAGGGTTTTCAATTTTTTTAATAAACAAAAATATAAATAAATAAAAAGAAGTGTCCGGACAAAATCAGATATTCACAATAATCAATACATGTTTCGTACACTCATGGAAGATATCATTGTGCGTAATTTGAATAGTGTTGCAGTTGACAATAATACAGATCAACAAACTACAGCTCAAAAACGTGGAGATCTTCTAGTAATCAGCAATTTCAGAGGATTACAAATGTGGTATGTAACACCCTATCTTATATATCATTCAACAATAGAAGAATCACTATAACAAATTGATTATATACGTGGAATTGTAATTGACAAGTTTAGTATGTTAATTATTGTTTAAGAAGTAGTTTTACATGCCTTAAATTATCAACATCGTTCAAATATCTAATAGTAAACAATGTTGGTATTTAATTTAATGGTCTTTTTCTCTTCTTCCATTTTCACCCGAGAGTCCACTGTTTTTGGTGAAATGGCACGAAGAGTCATAAGATCGCCCTAACCCTAAATGGTATGGAAAATGGATACTCAACCCTGCCTCCACCTTTACACAAATTCAAATTAATGTTGATCTTTGATTCAGGTGTTTAAGTCCATAACAGTACTAAACCAAAAGAACAAGAAATATAGGGTGTGTTCTACTCATATTCAATAATAATAGCATCTTTTTCTACCCTTTTATCAGACATAAAACGAACAAGAAACAATATGGGTAAAGGTTTCTGTAGATGTAAAAACTAAAATATGCATGATAAAGACATTTAAAAGAATTTAAAGCACAAAATAGAAACCCCTCACCTTTAGGGTTGGGTCCCCGATCTTAACATTTATATTGTATCCTATAAACTGGAACATGCTATAAAAAGAATAGGAAGACGGTAAAGAGTGATAAAATAACAAAAAAAAAAATGAATGATAGAGAGACATAGCCTTCGCTTAAAGATTTTTGTTGGTTCAAAGGAAAGGGAAGAGGAGAGGTTTCTGTCACACTCGGAGATTAATTTTGGATCATTGATTTCCTTGGTTGATAAATCCAACCATCAATCACTATCCTATTTTAAATTTTGAAATTTTGTTTTTTTTCATAATTACTTTTAGATCCAAAGTTTAAAAACAAATCTCTTTTTCTAAACTCAATCCCAACCATTCTTTTTTTCTTTTGTATCTATACTAAATAAAAGAAAAAGAAAAAAGAAAATCATTGTTTCAAAAGCCTCACGCACGATACCCCCTTCACATTTCTTTCTTTTTGTTCTCTCTTGTTCTACAAGTTCAGACTCCTACCTCTCTCTCATTAGGTCCTAAACTTTCTCCTCCTTCTCTCCAGCTCACCGCCGCATGTCACCATCAAAGAGGCCGTCGTCCGGCTGCCGCTTGGAGCAAGGAGACGATCGCGAGTTCAGCCCCTTTCCTGTGTGTTATATTCCAATTACTCCTTTGTTCATCATTGCCGCCACCTGCTCTACCGTCGGACCTCCACCACGAGACCAACATTTCTGGCCACCGCATTGCTCCCTTGAGGTTTATGTTCAATTTTCCTTCTTCATCACGCGGTTTACGAAAAAAACCCACGGTTCAGGCCTGTTCGGAGCCACCTCGTCGGAGCCGCCGTGATGCTGCCGCCATCGCCCCTCTATTCGACCATTGTAACACCCTCCTTGGGCATTACATGACTAACTCAATTTTTGTAAAAATATATTAAATAAAAAGTAATGATGGTTGCTTTCAGAAAATAACTCGTGTAATTTTCTATAAGTTATGAAAATGGGTGTAAAAATTTTCTTGCGGAATACTGAAAAATTTAAGCCATGCGTTAAAACAGTAAAACCACGTTTCACACAGCAACATACAAATTCTGGTCATAAATTTAAACAAGACCATCACCTCATACAAATGTTCCGAAAAACGTTGTCAACATACAATACTGAATCTTAAACTTAAATTTCATAAATAAACATAAGTACAGACCTTCTCAAAAACCAAATAACCCAAAAGGAAAGTCCTAAGCTGGTCGTTCTAAAAGCAATCCACTAGAAAACCCCGTGGTCATCACCACGTCCAACGACCTCTTCAAAAAAATCGGGATTAATATCCCTAATTAAGTGAAGTCGGGAACTTCTCTGCAACATCTGTATCTACGTACTAAGGTACAACAACAAAAACTAAGGAAACATCTATATTGCAAAGGAGAGATACTGACATATGAGTTTTATCATAGCAGTCACATACACACACTACAAGAAAATGTTGAATTATCGACGAAAATTTACCGACGGACACCGGCTCCGTCTGAAATTAAGAGATTACTGATGGATATTGTCGTCGGTAATGTAGAATACCAAAAGTTGTCAAAATTTCCGATGGAAATTCCGTCGGTAACTCGATTGGAAAAGCTGGCGGGAATCAAAAACTATTGGCGCCAGTGCATACCGACAGACAATTCCGTCGGTAAATGGGACTATACGCACCGACGACTTGTCCGTCGAAAATTCTGGGACAAATAGCGATGGAAATTTTCGTCGGTAATTATTTTTTTGAATTACCGATGGAAAATCCATTGGAAACGCCTTAATAACCCTACCCGCAAACCCTTTCCCCCTTCAGTTTTCCTTTCATCTTCTCTCTCTATCTCTATTCTCTCTATCTCTCTGCCACCATCGCCCCACCCTACTACGAACATGTACCACCGCCCCTACCACCTCTCTTCTCCATACGCGGTCTCCCTCCCTCCCTCCTCCCTGCTTTCTCTTCGTGCCTTCCTACCACCACGATGCCCCCCACTCTCTGTTTGCACCTCTCCGTGTCCCCACCACCCCTGCCACCATAGGAGGAGCCATTCCCACCTCCTCCCTTGGAACTCTGTTCGCGCCTCGCCACCACCGCGAAAACCCTCGCCCCCCACTCTTTGTTCGTGCCTCTCCACCCTCTTTGTGTCTCCACCGCTGCCAACCACCACCACAATCGCTGCCCATTTTCCCTCCGGCCACCACCACTGCAGAGGAGCCACCTCCACTGTTCAGGCATGTTTAAGTTTTAGCATTTTCCCATATTTGATGCTAAGTTAAAAAATGTGGCCCTTTGATCTATTTGATTTGGTTTTCAGAACTTTCACAGTCACCGGTACTCCAACCACCACCACTGCAACCACCACTCCCAGGAGCAGCCGCTGCTTGTTTGAGGTTTTTTTTTAATATTATTGAGATTTTTTAAATAAATAAATATATATATATATATATATGTATATGTGTTTATATTTTGCTAGGAATATGTGTTTGAATTTTTATGAATGTGAGGTTGCATATATTGAGGTGCTTTGTGTTTTGTTTGTTCTTAGTGTGTGTTACTGCACACAAAATTATTTGGATGACTTTTTTGTAGGTTTCTTTTGTTGATATATAGAATCTTTTAAATTTCAATTAATTGATAAAAGTATATAGTTAAAATAAAATAATTAATTAATTACTTTTTAATTAAGGAATAATTTCATTTAAAAAAACTTAATTGATAAAAGTATGGAACTGTGGACATTTGCATGGAAAGAAGATATCAACAGTTTGATCCGTTTATAATTGCTTAGAATACAAAACAAGTTTATTATGTCCCTTATCCAACAATGCGAATGGACAAATGAGGTTGGCGTGTTGCTGTCACTACCAAGCCTAGGTGTTGCATAGAAATCGATGGTGCAGAGGATGAGACGCCCTTCCAGGAGGATGAATCGTCACATGTCAATGAAGTAATTGTGGTCGAGCGTATGCGGCATCTTTGGGATCTGTAAATGAAGGGGGGAAAGTGGTCATTGGTAATCAGTCATCGACGCATGCATCATCAGAGGAAGAAATCCAAAGTGATGACTCAATACAAGAAGAAGAGTCGGACTTACAATTAGATGACGATACCGAGTCTGAATAAGAATTTTACTGTTAAGTTATTTTTATTGTATTTTAAATATTTGCTTATATGCAATTAAGTGTAAGACTTGACATTAATTGTTGTATTTTAAATATTTGCTTAGATTAGTCTGTTAGATGTCTATTGATTTATTGTTATTACATTGATTTATAATTGTGCTATAAAAATAGATATGTCAAGATCGGAGGACAGCCGCCCCTCCCCCCACCACCTAGTGATGATAAGGGGAAGGGGAAGGGGAAGGCTAAGCGGGGACGATACACCATTAAGTCCCAGGTGCTTGCTCGCATTCCTGTAGGTCCTCAAGACCCACCGTACCCACCCCCATCCGTACCGTACCCACCCCATCGGCACCTACATGAGCCTCCCCCACCCATTCTACACCCTTCCCCACCCATTCTACACCCTCACCGACCCATACTACACCATCCCCTACCCATACTACATTATCCCCGACCCACACTACCCCATCCTCCACCCATGTCCAGACCTCCACTCGTTTTGCGCCACAACGTGCACTAGCTGGCTACTCGCCGCCCCCTACTGGACAAACACCCAGCACCACCATCATCATCGGCTGTGCCGGCCATACAGCTAGAAGGATTATCATTTATGCTGACTCCTGGGATGAAGCCACAACCGAATACGACCATTCCATCCTCATCATCTGCGCCTCCATACAGTCACGACACAACCATTCCATCATCACCGTCTATGCAGCAGTCGGCAGCACCGGAGGACCTTCCTGATTGGGCCAGGGTGCCCGCACCTGAGGATCGACCATGGATCCGGCCTGTTTCTTGATCGTAAGTTTTATTTAATTTAATTTAATGTTTTTTAACTTTGACTATTTTAGTTACTATTCAATAAATATATATTTGTTGGTTGTCATATTGTTGAATTAATAAAATTATAAATTTTCAGCTTCATCCCATCGAAAGTGGGATCGAAGCATGTTACCTATGCCATCAAGGAGCAGTATCGTCGCTACTGGCCATCATGGGGGTCGATCCCCAGGGACGACCGGGATCGTATCTTCAGATGATTCGGGATAAGTTGTTTATTATTTCATGTAATTTTCCCTTTATTTTTCATGCGTTTTATATATTTTTTCTTTGTTAACATGAGCTTGTGAGATGGTTACCGGAGCATGCCTTAGAGATACGTGCTATCTTTGATGATCGAGCAATTGCTCGATTGAGGGACATGCTCCGGGAGCGTAGGAAGACCCGGATATGTCCGGATTACATCGGACCCAACTGTGTGCGTACTGGGACACTCCAGCTTACAAGCTGAAATGTGAACAGGTGAAGAGAAATCGGGCTTCCGAGAAGGGTGGGAGCATGCACACTGGTGGTTCAATTAGCGAGATGCAGCATGCCATTTACATGGTATGCATATATAAATAATTTTATTTATAAACTGTATATTTTTATTAAAAACTTATTTTATAACTAATTGATTTTATGTGTGTCGATTGCAGGCAGGAGAGCTTGCTCGGTCTGTTAATGTCCCAACGGTCTTTGAGCATACACATATTCGCTTGGACACCGGCGAGTTTGTTGATGAGAGGTCGAGGCAGACAGTGGTGAGATAAAGTGTTTTTTATATATTGAAAGTATAGGTAATTAGTATGTATGTATGTATATATATGTATATATATATATGTATATTAATAAATATTGATTGTAATGTATTGATCGCAGGCGGAGTACAATGCCAGGTTTAGTCAGGTAGCATCTGAGGCTGCCTCCTGCTCTGGTGCCTCGGATCCTTCTTAGATAGACCCCGCCGAGGTTGAGCAGCTACAGACCCAGGTCTGGATGGATGTGGCGGGCGGGAAGAAGAAGGGGCGGATTTACGATACTGCCACCCTAGCCAAGTCGACCCGTCGGGGGCTGACGCCGAGCTTGACCATTCGGGAGCCTACATCCTCTGGCTCACAGGACACGGAGGAGGTGCAGCGGTTGAGACAGGAGGTGCAGCGGCAGAGGGAGATGGAGACATTCTCTACGATCATGACCGATGTGGTCTGCAAGGGGTCCTCCATGCCACCCAGCCCCAGCCCTCCACTATTTCTACCGATCCACCACCGCAGCCGCATGATGCCGGTCTGTCTTCTAAGCTGCAGCCTGATGGTCATCTGACACCGAGCACTCTCCCAGAAGCAGGCGACGATGACAGATATTATGGTGATGGGTATTAGGATAGTTATAGGTGTAGTAGATTTTGTAGCTAGACGGATATTTTTTTTATGGATTATATGTTGAGTTTGTTTTTATTTTAAATTAATTTTAATTTAATTGTTTTTTGAATTTTATTTGTAATTTCAATTTTGTTTTTTAATTAATAATATAATAATAATTAACTAAAATAAAATATAATAATTAAATAAAATAAAGTATAATTATAATTAAAATTAAATATAATAATAATTAATTAATAAATATAATAATAATAATGAATATTCAAAATATAAATTTTAATAAAAAAATTTAAAAAAATTTAATTATTAATATAAAACAAATAAAATAAAAAAATCAATTTAAAAAAAAACCTTGTTTCCGACGGACATTTCTGTCGGTAACTGTAGTTTAGATTTTCCGACGGACACGTCCATCGATAACTTCCACTAACAGTTACCGACGGACTTTTCCATCGGTAATTAGGGGATCAGTGTGACGAGTTTACCGATGGGCAAGGCCATCGGAGATTTCCGATGGAGTGGCCAAATCCGTCGGAAACCCGTTCCTACGCGCCTAGTACCGATGGAATTGGGTTTGTCGGAAGTTCCATTGGTAATGCTGATTACCGACGGCCTTTTGACATTTCCAACGGCTTTTGGCTGTCGGTAATCAGTCCTTTTTTTGTAGTGACGACTCACAAAACAACAGCATCCAACAACAACAAAATATAAGAGAACGTCAGAACTATTTCAATAGGGATAATACCCGACAACCAAATGCATTTTATATAACATTTCATATCACTTCAATATTCATTATCTATTTCATAATTCTCCAGAGATCCTAACTTCCCTTCGTCGAGCATGATAGACCGCAATAATCCCAATAACACAATCATTTCGTGTTGGGTCGGCCTCTCAATTTAGGTATGATTCCCAATTGCTCTAGGGTATCACGTCTCACTTAAATAATAAAAAATAGTTCCTGATTGAGTACATTACATGCAGGGTAACCAATTTCCACTACCCGAGATTGCAAGGCCCCGAGTATCCCTTGGAGTTCCAGCCCGAATGTCCCTAAAGACCCAAAAACTAAAGAATATGTCTTTGGTCCGTAACTATTCAGTTTACCAGTTCACCCTGTGTGAAACTGTAGCTCGATACACAATGGCACGTCTGCCAGACTATGCATGTAAACCAATGGTTTTCGTTTTGTTTTTCTTTTTCGTTTCATTCTTTCCTCGTCAAGACTTTAAGCTCCCGACTACTTTTATTCAGGTATTAACTAAATTTTAATACCAATATAGGATTTTAAAACAAAATCAATGATTTAAAATCTCTTTCTCAATTGAACACTAGCCCGACGTCTCGGTAATCTAGGTTCCTATCAGTAGGAACACTTACCCGGCTTTTCGGTAATCTGAATCCAACCCGATATATCGGCAATCCAGATCCAGCCCGATCTCTTAGCATCGGTAATCTAGGTCCTTTCCTTTTCCTCAAAATTCAAATAGGAACTCTAACCCATTATTTCGGCAATCCAGATCTAGCCCGGTATTTCGGCCATCCAGATCTAGCCCGTCATTTCGACAATCTAGGTTCTTTTGGTGGGAATATTGCTTTGAAAATTGACATCAAAAAGGACTTCGACACTTTGGATTAGAGGTTTCTTTTGAAAGTTTTATCTTCTTTTGGTTTTGATTCAGTCTTCTGCAATTGGATCAAAGTTATTTTGCACTTGGCTAAGCTTTCTGTTGTTGTGAATGAACACCCTATTGGAATTTTCTCTTGCAAGAGGGGTGTTAGGCAAGGAGATCCTCTCTCCCGTTGTTGTTTTGCATAGCAGAGGATGTCTTAAGCAGATGAATCTCCAAGCTCATTCAGAAGGGTTAGATTATGCCTCTGGCCAGCCCCAGAGGCTTTCAAACTCCCAGTCATGTGCTTTTTACAGATGATATCATGATCTTCTACAGAGGTTCTAGGAGTAATCTCCTTGCTGTCATGGATCTGTTAAGACTTTATAGTGAGGCATCTGGTCAGATGGTTAGTCCAGACAAATCCAAGTTCTACTCAGGAGGCATCTCATCTTCTAGGCTTCCTGGAATCAAGGCTGTTCTTGGTTTTGGTGCAGGGCAGCTGCCTTTCACTTACCTTGGAGTTCCAATTTTCAAAGGTAGCCAAGAAGAATTCACTTGCAGCCTTTTGTTGATAGAATCAAGATCAAATTGGCAACTTGGAAAGGCTCAATGCTATCTCTGATGGGAAGAGTTCAGCTAGTGCAATATGTAATTCAAGGTATGCTGATCTATTGTTTCCAAATTTACTCTTGGTCACAATGACTCGAGTCTGCTTTGTTTTAAAGACGCTTACAGCTTTTTGAAGCCTTCTTCACAAGTGCTACCTTGGGGAAAATCATTTGGAATAAGTGTATTCCTATTTCCAAATCCTCTATTCTTTGGAAATTCTTGCATGACAGATTCCTAACTGACTATCACCTTTGGCAAAGTGGTCTCAACATAGTTTCTGTTTGCTCTCTTTGTGATTCAGCCTTTGAGACCACTCAGCATTTGTTCCTTCAATGTAATTTTGCTAAGAAATTATGGAGATGGCTTAGCAATATGATTGGTATGTCAGTTGACACTTCTTCAATTTATTCAGGTCTCGAAATTTGCTCTAAAGGTTGGAGCTCCCAAGTGTTCACAAGTGTTCCTTCAATGTCATTTGAGCATGCACTAAACTTGGCCAAAGCCAATACTTCTCTTTCGAGTTCTTTATCTACAGGTTCCATGGCTGGCAGTGTTACTAACTTCATGTTGCTCATAAGTTTTTCAATTAAAGGCAAACCTCCAAAGTCTCCCTTGATCAAGCAAGTAAATTGGTACCCCCCCCCCCCCCGGGAAGTGCTATTGGATAAAATGCAACACGGATGGTGCTGCTAAGGGCTCTCCAGGATTAGCAGCTTGTGGAGGGATCTTTAAGGACAAAAGTGCGGCTATTCTTGGTTTCTTTGCCCATACCTTAGGTGTTTCTTTTGCTCTTCATGCTGAACTTTATGGTGCTGTCTTTGTAATTGAAATTGCTTAAAAAAAGGGTTGGAGGAATTTATGGCTAGAATGTGATTCAGCATTGGTAATTTCAGCCTTTAAATCAACTTATGTTGTTCCTTGGAAGCTAAGAAACAGGTGGCTTAATTGTATGGCTTTAACTAAGGAGATGAATTTCGGTTATTCTCATATTTTTAGGGATGGCAATGTTTGTGCTGATAGATTTGCTTCCTTTGGAACTCAAATCCAAGGGTTAGTTTGGTGGGATTTAGTTCCTAATTTTATTTGAGAGGACTTCATCCACAATAGGATTGGTGTTCCTAGTTTTATATTAAATGATTCTTCCATGGGTTTGGTCTATATCCCCCCATGTTTCTTTGTATTCTTCTTTATTTTTTAATATATTCAAGGTGAACTGCAGATGATTGTTAGAGCCAGGGGTGCCAACCTCTAGTTGGGATGTCTGGCTCTTTTGTGATGCTTCTGCTTGCCTCTTTTGCTTAAAAAAAAAGAACAGGTTTCTTTATATGTATTAAAAAATTCAAAAAAAATTAACATATATATACAACAATGTGAATGCATTGGTCAAAATACTTAAATATTTATTGAGACCTATGCCACTGCATATTCATTTTTCAAGGATAAAACCAAAATTGAATAGTAAATATAAGTTTTCATATTTCATTTTTCATTATTATTTGTTTAACTTTTGGGTTCCATATGCCTGTCAATTATCAACATTTTATAGAATTTTGCTTAATTTTCATTATTATATATTTAATAGCAATTAAATATGTGAAAGTGTGAAACAACTGTATAGCATTCTAGCTACAGCTGTACACATTGTTTTATCACTTTAGTGCTTTATCACCAAGACTAGAACATTCTTTTTTTTTTTTCATACCAACCCTCTCCCCCTTTCTTCTGGTCTTCCTTTTCTTCATATAGACAGTGTTCCCCCATCTCTCACCTCTTTTTTTTTGTCAAGTTTCTTCAAGTTTGAAAAACACAAATCGACCAAAATTATGCCAAACAAGACCATAATCATTAGATAACAACACAAAGTGACAAAACCATTTCCTCTCCCCTTGTCTTCTAGTCTTCATCTTCTTCACATAGATCTGAGGTAAGCATTATGGCCGGACGGATGAAGAGATAGAGGCGTGGACGACATTGTGAATCTTGGCTTGCGGTAGTGGAGAATGGCGTCACGGATCTGGGCTTGCAATGGTGGAGGAGTGTAGAGCTCACAGTGGTGCGTCGAGGAAGGGGTGGTTCACATGACTTGTCCGGTTCAAGTACACCAAATTTTCCTAAAACATCTAGTTGCATGCATCGCTGATCCTTTGAGCTGCTCGGATCGATCATATAGTCGATTTCCAGGTTAATTGGTCGAATTGGCCAATTCGAGCCGATTTTGAAAACATGGGTTTCATGTTCGTCCTTGTGGCTTCAATTTCAATTATTGGTTCACCTACATAGACCCCCTACAAATTTGTGTCATGCTGCCCAAAGCCCAAAATTGAATTGGAGTTTCACTTTTACTTCTTTATGGGGCACCCAATGCTTCGCCCTTTTTCTTCATATACATTCAGCAGGTGGGTTTTTTTTTATTTCAATTGCCTTACAATGCACATTCTTCGAATGATCCTTAAATTAATTGCACAAATTTAATAAATTTTAAATGACTTATTTTACCCAATAAATTTTTACATGAGTAGAAAGATCTTGACTTAATATTTACAAAAACATGACAAAGAATTTTCGACAAATGATTTGTTTTGTAATCTTTATAGAGCTGTCGATTAGAGCTAAAGTTCATGGGATAATCCATTTAGCTCTGCATGGGGATCGTTTTTACTAGCCTATTTAACGATAGGGGACAGACCGACAAAGGCCCACACACTAAGTGGGGTTAGGTGGGGATGTACCATGGACTAGACTCTGTCTCAAGTCTTGTGTTTCTTATTATTTTCAATTTTTCATTTGATCTTATATTGGTAATTAGCAGACGACTAATGTTTTTAAAATCGGACTGGTCATTGAATCGGTGAAGGCGGTGATTCAAGGTTCAATGGTCTAACCGTGATTGAACCATTCATGATTAAACAATATTTTTTAAAAACTTTTAATATATAGAAAATAAATATTACATTTGCTTTCGTAAGTGTAAAAACAAATTCACGGGCCCATCACAAAACTTCCTTATATGCTTTTTGATCTAACTATCAAATAAGAATAGAGAACAAAACTGAAGTTGGGCTGAAGTTGGGCTAATTTAGGCCTGTTCTATATTAGAAAAAAAAAAGACTTTGGGTTGGACAAGGATGGACTCAACCCAAATCCGTTTCTGCATATACAAAAGGTAAGCAACAACCCTAACTCTCATTTTCATTCAGCCGCAACCCTCCCCCCTCCCCACTCACTCCTCTTCTCTCTGGTTCTTCAAGGTAACATGCATGCTCTGCTTCTACATGGTTCGACCTCACTCTTCTTCTTTCTGTACGTGTTCTAATTCTTATATCACTCTTCATCTCTCTATTTTTTTGTGTACGTGTTCTGGTTCTTCTTTCTGTAGATCGTCCTCTCTCAAGTCAGAGGAGGCGAAGTTCGCTGGAAGTTACTTGAGGTCGCCAGAGTTGCTGGATTCAAGAGGAACACGTTTTATCTATGACCTTTAAAACCAGGTAGGCCATTGGTTTTGTCGATTTTCTCGATTCCATACTGGTTTGACATTTTTCTATCCGATTTTTTTTTGCAGAGCGGTTATATAGGTCGTTCGAACTGGATGGCAGGCCGGTTCCCAGACCAACTGGTCAAATCGGTTGGTCCAGTCCGATCCGATTTTAACAACTATGCACACGAGTCAACCACCACTCCAACCTTCTAGGTAGTGTGTGTGACATTTTCTAGGTATTTTGTTTGGGAATTGGGCTAGAAATTGGGTTGTTTGGAGTTGAGATAGGTTAGTGCCTGATTTTTTAATGCTATTGTAGTCTAGCACGACTTATATTGAGAGTGTTGCTGATTATGCTGATTGATTCATATGTACCTCAAGCACTACGCAATCCTCACCAAGCTTTTGCTGTATTATCAAGGCCTTCTTTTACTCTAGAGTTGATAAGTAAGCTACCCACAGGTGACAATAATATTGCTAATTACATGTGTGGATTTTATTCCTTCAATTAAATGATGGTTTGAATGCTAATCAATGTTGTCTTTTGTTTGTTTCAAATTTAAGCAATCAATTTTAGGAAAATACATTCTTTTTCTTATGGTTTTTAGTTTTCTTCTCTGGGTCATACATGCAATCTCTATTTCTATTGAAAAATGCTAGATCCTTAATTAAGAAATTTTTTATAGAGATGTAAAGTGTTGATTTTCTTTTTCTTGTTTTATAAAATTTGATATATTATTTTGATAAAAATATTGACCATATTTGCGTTCTATGAAGTTTTGGTTTGTGTTAGATCTGGTTGAAATTTTTGTCTTTTGAGACACAAAACTTATACATTCTTCTTTTCATTTATTTTCTTGTAACTCAACCTAGGCTCATGGGGTTGCTGGAATTAGCCAAAATTTTTTGAGTAGTTGTTATTCTCCGGGAGAAGAGACAGTTATATAATTTTTTCTTTTATCATTTTTATATAGATCTTGGGTTTTCAATTTTTTTAATAAACAATAAATAAATAAATAAATAAAAAGAAGTGTCACAAAATTAGATATTCACAATAATTAATATATGTTTGGTACAGTCATGAAAGATATCATTGTGTGTAATTTGAATAGTGTTGTGGTTGACAATAATGCAGATCAACAAACTACTGCTCAGAAAGGTCGAGATCTTCTAGTAATTAGCAAAGTCAGAGGATTACAAATATGGTATGTAACACCCTATCTTATATCATTCATCACTAGAAGAATCAATATAACAAATTTATTATATACATTGAATTGCAATTGACTAGTTTAATATGTTAACTATTGCTCAAGAAGTAGTTTTACATGCTTTAAATTATTAAAATTATTCAAATAACTAATAGTAAACAATGTTTTTTTTAACAATGATTATATACTTGGTTGCAATTGACTAGTTTAATATGTTAACTATTGCTCAAGAAGTAGTTTTACATGCCTTAAATTATGAACATCATTCAAATAACTAATAATAAACAATGTTTTTTTTTTAAAGCCTTATCAGACCAATTCATTTAGTTTTGAGACTTGGACACTTTTACCTAAAACAATAAAGAACCTAGTCTATGGTACACTTTACCAAATAGGAGACTGTCAACTTTGCAAGATTCACAAAACATGCAAAACTTACGGCGCTCTCTACAAAAATATCTAAATCTCAAGTAATATTCTTTGGCAATACCTCAATAAATACAATAGAAGTTTTGATATCGAAATCCAATTTAGCTAAATTATTATCAAAATACCACAATTCTCTTTGGCGTGAAAAGTAGAAGATAGGAACTCCGACCATACACCAGAAGTTTAAAGTCTTCTACCCCTTCCAACACTTTTTCTTAGAGTGTTATCTGATGGAATGTGATTCACATCCTCTATACGACCAATTTTCATTCCTGAACGAGCAAGGGCACGAAAAACAGACTGAGCACCAGGACCAGGTGTTTTTGTCTTGTTTCCACCAGTGGCACGGAGCTTGATATGAAGAGCAGTTATGTCCAGCTCCTTGCATCTGGCAGCAACATCCTATGCTGCTAGCATAGCAGCATATGGAGATGACTCATCTCTGTCTACTTTAACCTTCATTCCACCAATGATACGGACAAGAGTTTCCCTCCCAGACAAATCAGTAACATGGATGAAGGTGTCATTAAATGATACAAAGATGCGAGCCACACCAAAAACATGTTCACCGTCTCTGACGGCTGGACCAAGAGTGACAGTTTCCTGCTTAGGCTCCCTAACCTTTCTTCTTGACATGGTTATAGTGCGGATTCTAGGGTTTGGGAGATTGGATGATTAGATGAAGCTTCTGTGTTTCAGGATGTGACGAAAACCCTTGCAAAGTCAAACAATGTTAGTATTTAATTTAACTGCCTTTTTTTTGTTCTTCCATTTTCACCCAAGAGTCCACTGTTTTTTTGGTAAAGTGGCATGAAGAGTCATAAGATCGCCCTAACCCTAAAGGGTATGAAGAATGGATACTCAACCTTGCCTCAATCTTAAACAAATTCAAATTAACCTCGATCTTTGATTCAGGTGTTTAAGTCCACAATAGTACTAAACCAAAAGAACAAGAAATATAGGGTATGTTCTACTCATATTCAATAATAATAGCATCTTTTTCTACCCTTTTGTTAGACATCAAACGAACAAGAAACAATATGGGTAAAGGTATCTGTAGATGCAAAAACTAAAATATACACGATAAAAACATTTAAAAGAAATTAAAGCACAAAATAGAAACCCCTCACCTTTAGGGTTGGGTTTCCCGATCTTAACATTTATATTATGTCCTGTAAACTGGAACAAGCTTGAATAAGAATGGGAAGACGATAAATAGTGATAAAATAATAAACAAATGAATGATAAAGAGACATAACCTTGGCTTCAAATCGAAGAGAGAACAATGAGAAGATGGCAAGGGACGAAAAAAGACGGGAATTACGAAACCATATGTGGAATTTTTATTTTAATTTTTTTTTTGTTGGGTGGGGGGGGGGGGGGGGAGGAGGGTGTTCTATGCTCTCTTTTTGCAAAATTACTTTAAGAATAAAAGTTATAATTTTTTATAGTTTCGTTAAAGGTAAATGAATAAAAATATATAAAAATTAATATATAAAATAGATTTTGTTGGAAATGCAAAATTGAAACAGTATTATAAAAAATAATATTAATTAGAAAATGTAAAAAATTAATAATGCTATAAAATAAAGAATTCAAAATAAACTATTCAACTATGTAATTAAAAAATAAAATATCAATATATATATAATAAATTTCTCGTAACCACCGTCTTATTTTTGAGTTTGAGAGAAATAACTAATTTTCATTGTAATTTTATAGTAATAACTTAGATTAAGTAATTGGACACATTACATATTTTAATAATATCTTCAAATATTAACATAATAATATTTGTTTTTATAATAATTACAATGAAAATTAGTTGTTTCTCTCAAACTCAAAAATAAGACGGTGGTTACGAGAAATTTATTATATATATATATATATTGATATTTTATTTTTTAATTACATAGTTGAATAGTTTATTTTGAATTCTTAATTTTATAGCATTATTAATTTTTTACATTTTCTAATTAATAGTATTTTTTATAATACTGTTTCAATTTTGCATTTCCAACAAAATATATTTTATATATTAATTTTTATATATTTTTATTCATTTACCTTTAACGAAACTATAAAAAATTATAACTTTTATTCTTAAAGTAATTTTGCAAAAAGAGAGCATAGAACACCCTCCCCCCCACCCAACAAAAAAAAATTTAAAATAAAAATTCCACATATGGTTTCGTAATTCCTATCTTTTTTCGTCCCTTGCCATCTTCTCATTGTTCTCTCTTCGATTTGAAGCCAAGGTTATGTCTCTTTATCATTCATTTGTTTATTATTTTATCACTATTTATCGTCTTCCAATTCTTATTCTAGCTTGTTCCAGTTTACAGGACATAATATAAATGTTAAGATCGGGAAACCCAACCCTAAAGGTGAGGAGTTTCTATTTTGTGCTTTAATTTCTTTTAAATGTTTTTATAGTGTATATTTTAGTTTTTGCATCTACAGATACCTTTACCCATATTGTTTCTTGTTCGTTTGATGTCTGAAAAAGGGTAGAAAAAGATGCTATTATTATTGAATATGAGTAGAACATACCCTATATTTCTTGTTCTTTTGGTTTAGTACTATTGTGGACTTAAACACCTGAATCAAAGATCAAGGTTAATTTGAATTTGTTTAAGATTGAGGCAAGGTTGAGTATCCATTCTTCATACCCTTTAGGGTTAGGGCGATCTTATGACTCTTCGTGCCACTTTACCAAAAAAACAATGGACTCTTGGGTGAAAATGGAAGAACAAAAAAAAGGCAGTTAAATTAAATACTAACATTGTTTGACTTTGCAAGGGTTTTCATCAGATCCTGAAACACAGAAGATTCATCTAATCATCCAATCTCCCAAACCCTTGAATCCACACTATAACCATGTCAAGAAGAAAGGTTAGGGAGCCTAAGCAGGAAACTGTCACTCTTGGTCCAGCCGTCAGAGGCAGTGAACATGTTTTTGGTGTGGCTCGCATCTTTGCATCATTTAATGACACCTGCATCCATGTGACTGATTTGTCTGGGAGGGAAACTCTTGTCTGTATCATTGGTGGAATGAAGGTTAAAGTAGACAGAGATGAGTCATCTCCATATGCTGCTATGCTAGAAGCATAGGATGTTGCAGCCAGATGCAAGGAGCTGGACATAACTGCTCTTCATATCAAGCTCCGTGCCACTGGTGGAAACAAGACAAAAACACCTGGTCCTGGTGCTCAGTCTGCTCTTCGTGCCCTTGCTCGTTCAGGAATGAAAATTGGTCGTATAGAGGATGTGAATCACATTCCATCAGATAGCACTCTAAGAAAAAGTGATGGAAGGGGTAGAAGACTTTAAACTTCTGGTGTATGGTCGGAGTTCCTATCTTCTACTTTTCACGCCAAAGAGAATTGTGGTATTTTGATAATAATTTAGCTAAATTGGATTTCGATATCAAAACTTCTATGGTATTTATTGAGGTATTGCCAAAGAATATTACTTGAGATTTAGATATTTTTGTAGAGAGCGCCGTAAGTTTTGCATGTTTCGTGAATCTTGCAAAGTTGACAGTCTCCTATTTGGTAAAGTGTACCGTAGACTAGGTTCTTTATTGTTTTAGGTAAAAGTGTCCAAGTCTCAAAACTAAATGAATTGGTCTGATAAGGCTTTAAAAAAACATTGTTTACTATTAATTATTTGAATGATGTTCATAATTTAAGGCATGTAAAACTACTTCTTGAGCAATAGTTAACATATTAAACTAGTCAATTGCAACCATGTATATAATCATTGTTGAAAAAAACATTGTTTACTATTAGTTATTTGAATAATTTTAATAATTTAAGGCATGTAAAACTACTTCTTGAGCAATAGTTAACATATTAAACTAGTCAATTGCAATTCAATGTATATAATAAATTTGTTATATTGATTCTTCTAGTGATGAATGATATAAGATAGGGTGTTACATACCATATTTGTAATCCTCTGAATTTGCTAATTATTAGAAGATCTCGACGTTCCTGAGCAGTAGTTTGTTGATCTGCATTATTGTCAACCACAACACTATTCAAATTACACACAATGATATCTTTCATGACTGTACCAAACATTTATTAATTATTGTGAATATCTAATTTTGTTCGGACACTTCTTTTTATTTATTTATTTATTTATTGTTTATTAAAAAAATTGAAAACCCAAGATCTATATAAAAATGATAAAAGAAAAAATTATATAACCGTCTCTTCTCCAGGAGAATAACAACTACTCAAAAAAATTTGGCTAATTCCAGCAACCCCATGAGCCTAGGTTGAGTTACAAGAAAATAAATGAAAAGAAGAATGTATTAAGTTTTGTGTCTCAAAAGACAAAAATTTCAACCAGATTTAACACAAACCAAAACTTCATAGAACGCAAATATGGTCAATATTTTTATCAAAATAATATATCAAATTTTATAAAACAAGAAAAAGAAAATCAACACTTTACATCTCTATAAAAAAAATTCTTAATTAAGGATCTAGCATTTTTCAATAGAAATAGAGATTGCATGTATGACCCAGAGAAGAAAACTAAAAACCATAAGAAAAAGAATGTGTTTTCCTAAAATTGATTGCTTAAATTTGAAACAAACAAAAGACAACATTGATTAGCATTCAAACCATCATTTAATTGAAGGAATAAAATCCACACATGTAATTAGCAATATTATTGTCACCTGTGGGTAGCTTACTTATCAACTCTAGAGTAAAAGAAGGCCCTGATAATACAGCAAAAGCCTGATGAGGATTGCGTAGTGCTTGAGGTACATATGAATCAATCAGCATAATCAGCAACACTCTCAATATAAGTCGTGCTACACTACAATAGCATTAAAAAATCAGACACTAACCTATCTCAACTCCAAACAACCCAATTTTCTAGCCCAATTCCCAAACAAAATACCTAGAAAATGTCACACACACTACCTAGAACGTTGGAGTGGTGGTTGACTCGTGTGCATAGTTGTTAAAATCGGATCGGACTGGACCAACCGATTTGACTAGTTGGTCTGGGAACCGACCTGCCATCCAGTTCGAACGACCTATATAACCGCTCTTCAAAAAAAAATCGGATAGAAAAATATCAAACCAGTATGGAATCGAGAAAATTGACAAAACCAATGACCTTCCTGGTTTTACAGGTCGTAGATAAAACGTGTTCCTCTTGATCCCACTTTCGATGGGATGAAGCTGAAAAATTTATAATTTTATTAATTCAACAATATGACAACCAACAAATATATATTTATTGAATAGTAACTAAAATAGTTAAAGTTAAAAAACATTAAATTAAATAAAACTTACGATGAAGAAACAGGCCGGATCCATGGTCGATCCTCAGGTGCGGGCACCCTGGCCCAATCAGGAAGGTCCTCCTGTCTTTGATCGCCGAATAGACGGTGATGATGGAATGGTCGTGTCGTGACTGTATGGAGGCGCAGATGGTGAGGATGGAATGGTCGTATCCGGTTGTGGCTTCATCCCAGGAGTCAGCATAAATGATAATCCTTCTAGCTGTATGACCGGCACAGCCGATGATGATGTGGTGCTGGGTGTTTGTCCAGTAAGGGGCGGCGAGTAGCCGGCTAGTGCGCGTCGTGGCACAAAGCGAGTGGAGGTCTGGACATGGGTGGAGGATGGGGTAGTGTGGGTCGGGGATAATGTAGTATGGGTAGGGGATGGTGTAATATGGGTCGGTGAGGGTGTAGAATGGGTGGGGAAGGGTGTAGAATGGGTGGGGGAGGCTCATGTAGGTGCCGATGGGGTGGGTACGGTAGGGATGGGGGTGGGTACAGTGGGTGCTGAGGGACCTACAGGAATGAGAGCAAGCACCTGGGACTTAATGGTGTATCGTCCCCGCTTAGCCTTCCCCTTCCCCTTCCCCTTATCATCACTAGGTGGTGGGGGGAGGGGCGACTGTCCTCCTGATGCCGACATATCTATTTTTATAGCACAATTATAAATCAATGTAATAACAATAAATCAATAGACATCTAACAGACTAATCTAAGCAAATATTTAAAATACAACAATTAATGTCAAGTCTTACACTTAATTGCATATAAGCAAATATTTAAAATACAATAAAAATAACTTAACAGTAAAATTCTTATTCAGTCGCGGTATCGTCATCTGATTGTAAGTTCGACTCTTCTTCTTGTATTTAGTCATCACTTTGGATTTCTTCCTCTGATGATGCATGCATCGATGACTGATTACCAATGACCACTTTTCCCCCTTCATTTACAGATCCCAGCATGCCAGTAATACGCTCGACCACAATTACTTCATTGACATGTGACGATTCATCCTCCTGGAAGGGCGTCTCATCCTCTGCACCATCGATTTCTATGCGACACCTAGGCTTGGTAGTGACAGCAACACGCCAACCTCATTTGTCCATTCGCATTGCTGGATAAGGGACATAATAAACTTGTTTTGTATTCTAAGCAATTATAAACGGATCGAACTGTTGATATCTTCATTCCATGCAAATGTCCACAGTTCCATACTTTTATCAATTAAGTTTTTTTAAATGAAATTATTCCTTAATTAAAAAGTAATTAATTAATTATTTTATTTTAACTATATACTTTTATCAATTAATTGAAATTTAAAAGATTCTATATATCAACAAAAAAAAACCTACAAAAAAGTCATCCAAATAATTCTGTGTGCAGTAACACACACTAAGAACATACAAAACACAAAGCACCTCAATATATGCAACCTCACATTCATAAAAATTCAAACACATATTCCTAGCAAAATATAAACACATATACATATATATATTTATTAAAAAAATATCAATAATATTAAAAAAAACCTCAAACAAGCAGCGGCTGCTCCTGGGAGTGGTGGTTGCAGTGGTGGTGGTTGGAGTACCGGTGACTGTGAAAGTTCTGAAAACCAAATCAAACAGATCAAAGGGCCACATTTTTTAACTTAGCATCAAATATGGGAAAATGATAAAACTTAAACATGCCTGAACAATGGAGGTGGCTCCTCTGCAGTGGTGGTGGCCGGAGGGAAAATGGGCAGCGATTGTGGTGGTGGTTGGCAGCGGTGGGAGTGGCTCCTCCTGGTGGCAGGCGCGGTGGAGACACAAAGAGGGTGGATAGGTACGAACAAAGAGTGTGGGGCGAGGGTTTTCGCGGTGGTGGCGAGGCGCGAACAGAGTTCCAAGGGAGGAGGTGGGAGTGGCTCCTCCTATGGTGGCAGGCGTGGTGGAGACACGGAGAGGTGCAAACAGAGAGTGGGGGCGTCGTGGTGGTAGGAAGGCACGAAGAGAAAGCAGGGAGGAGGGAGGGAGGGAGACCGAGCATGGAGAAGAGAGGTGGTAGGGGCGGTGGTACCTGTTCGTAGTAGGGTGGGGCGATGGTGGCAGAGAGATAGAGAGAAGAGAGATAGAGAGAGAAGATGAAAGGAAAACTGAAGGGGGAAAGGGTTTGCGGGTAGGGTTATTAAGGCGTTTCCAACGGATTTTCCATCGGTAATTCAAAAAAATAATTACCGACGAAAATTTCCATCGCTATTTGTCCCAGAATTTTCGACGGACAAGCCGTCGGTGCGTATAGTCCCATTTACCGATGGAATTGTCTGTCGGTATGCACTGGCGCCAATAGTTTTTGATTCCCGCCAGCTTTTCCAATCGAGTTACCGATAGGCTTTCCATCCGAAATTTTGACAACTTTTGGTATTCTACATTACCGACGACAATATCCATCAGTAATCTCTTAATTTCAGACGGAGCCGGTGTCCATCGGTAAATTTTCCTCGATAATTCAACATTTTCTTGTAGTGCGAGTATGTTACTGCTATGATAAAACTCATATGTCAGTATCTCTCCTTTGAAATATATATGTTTCCTTAGTTTTTGTTGTTGTACCTTAGTACGTAGATATAGATGTTGCAGAGAAGTTCCCGACTTCACTTAATTAGGGATATTAATCCGGATTTTTTTGAAGAGGTCGTTGGACGTGGTGATGACCACGGGGTTTTCTAGTGGATTACTTTTAGGACGACCAGCTTAGGACTTTCCTTTTGGGTTATTTGGTTTTTGAGAAGGTCTGTACTTATGTTTATTTATGAAATTTAAGTTTAAGATTCAGTATTGTATGTTGAAAACGTTTTCCGAAACATTTGTATGAGGTGATGGTCTTGTTTAAATTTATGACCAGAATTTGTATGTTGCTGTGTGAAACGTGGTTTTACTGTTTTAACGCATGGCTTAAATTTTTCAGTATTCCGCAAGAAAATTTTTACACCCATTTTCATAACTTATAGAAAATTACACGAGTTATTTTCTGAAATCAACCATCATTACTTTTTATTTAATATATTTTTACAAAAATTGAGTTAGTTATGTAATGCCCAAGGAGGGTGTTACAATGGTCGAATAGAGGGGCGATGGCGGCAGCATCACGGCGGCTCCGACGAGGTGGCTCCGAACAGGCCTGAACCGTGGGTTTTTTCGTAAACCGCGTGATGAAGAAGGAAACTTGAACATAAACCTCAAGGGACCAATACGGTGGCCAGAAATGTTGGTCTCGTGGTGGAGGTCCGGCGGTAGAGCAGGTGGCGACAATGATTAACAAAGGAGTAATTGGAATATAACGCACAGGAAAGTGGCTGAACTCGCGATCGTCTCCTTGCTCCAAGCGGCAGCCGGATGAAGGCCTCTTTGATGGTGACATGCGGCGGTGAGCTGGAGAGAAGGAGGAGAAAGTTTAGGACCTAACGAGAGAGAGGTAGGAGTCTGAACTTGTAGAAGAAGGGAGAAGAAAAAGAAAGAAATGTGAAGGGGGTATCGTGCGTGAGGCTTTTGAAACAATGATTTTCTTTTTTCTTTTTCTTTTATTTAGTATAGATACAAAAGAAAAAAAGAATGGTTGGGATTGAGTTTAGAAAAAGAGATTTGTTTTTAACCTTTGGATCTAAAAGTAATTATGAAAAAAAACAAAATTTCAAAATTTAAAATAGGATAGTGATTGATGGTTGGATTTATCAACCAAGGAAATCAATGATCCAAAATTAATCTCCGAGTGTGACAGAAACCTCTCCTCTTCCCTTTCCTTTGACCTAACAAAAATCTTGAAGCGAAGGCTATGTCTCTCTATCATTCATTTTTTTTTTTTGTTATTTTATCACTCTTTACCGTCTTCCTATTCTTTTTCTAGCATGTTCCAGTTTACAGGATACAATATAAATGTTAAGATCGGGGACCCAACCCTAAAGGTGAGGGGTTTCTATTTTGTGCTTTAAATTCTTTTAAATGTCTTTATCATGCATATTTTAGTTTTTACATCTACAGAAACCTTTACCCATATTGTTTCTTGTTCGTTTTATGTCTGATAAAAGCGTAGAAAAAGATGCTATTATTATTGAATATGAGTAGAACACACCCTATATTTCTTGTTCTTTTGGTTTAGTACTGTTATGGACTTAAACACCTGAATCAAAGATCAATGTTAATTTGAATTTGTTTAAAGGTGGAGGCAAGGTTGAGTATCCATTTTCCATACCCTTTAGGGTTAGGGCGATCTTATGACTCTTCGTGCCATTTCACCAAAAACAGTGGACTCTCGGGTGAAAATGGAAGAAGAGAAAAAGACCATTAAATTAAATACCAACATTGTTTACTATTAGCTATTTGAATGATGTTGATAATTTAAGGCATGTAAAACTACTTCTTAAACAATAATTAACATACTAAACTTGTCAATTGCAATTCTACGTATATAATCAATTTGTTATATTGATTCTTCTATTGATGAATGATATATAAGATAGGGTGTTACATACCACATTTGTAATCCTCTGAATTTGCTGATTACTAGAAGATCTCCACGTTTCTGAGCTGTAGTTTGTTGATCTGTATTATTGTCAACTGCAACACTATTCAAATTACGCACAATGATATCTTCCATGAGTGTACGAAACATGTATTGATTATTGTGAATATCTGATTTTGTCCGGACACTTCTTTTTATTTATTTATATTTTTGTTTATTAAAAAAATTGAAAACCCTAAAATCATATAAAAATGATAAAAGAAAAAAATTATATAATTATCTCTTCTCCAGGAGAAGAAAAACTACTCAAAAAAATTTGGCTAATTCCAGCAACCCTATGAGCCTGAGCTGAGTAACAAGGAAATCAATGAAAAGAAGGTCAATTTTATATATTATCTAATCGATCAAGCTAAGTCAACAAGATCCAACCTTAGACTAACAAAAATAATAGTATCAGTGTATCACTTTATGTTATCTGATTAAGAAAAAAAGAGGAATTAGGTTAAAAGTTTAACTCAACAAGAATAAAAAAGTCCCCAAGTCAATTCATATATTCAAATGCTACCAAAATCTTAAAACAAATGTTGTTATCTTTGTAATATAGGCATTCTTCACTAAGGTGATAATAATTTTTTCAATTTATTTCAAATATTTTCTATTAACATATAAATCTATATAATAAAACAAAGATTTATTCTTATACAAAAAAAAAAGCTTTACCTTATGATGTATCTTGTCTACCGTCAAACAAGTGAAGTCGCATTTTTCCTGCTCCTCTTACTTTTTTTATTAGGAAACTTCTCCAGAAAAAATTAGCAATAACACTTCAAATAACATGTTGAATAGTGATGGAATATGCTGAATTGTCAAATTATTTTATGCATTAGCAAACATTCCCTAAAAAATTTTGAACTAACACTTAAAATTGCTTCTTGTATAATAGTTAAAAGGGTTGAACTTTCAAAATAAGTATGCTCACTTCAGTTTCTAAAGGACCATGCTCATTTTAGTTTGTAATTCATTGGTTTTATCATTAGCAACCATTTCTTGAAAGTTTTAGCTACAAAATTTTAAACAAAATATTGACTAATTGTTACAAAAATTACTTGACTTCCAAAAATGACATACAAATTTCAATTTGTGCTCCTTTGTCTTTCTCCCTATAGCAAGCATTTCCAAACACATTATTGTCGAATAGAAACAAAAGATGTTGAACCTTCTAAAACTTAAAAACATTTCCAAATCATTTTCTAAAACTTTAAGTAAAATTTAAAACAACATGCTGAAGAGAAACTAAACAAAATATTAAACTTCTATATTTTACAAAATGAACCTTATACATACTCACTTTGGTTTCCCTTTCAGCGCTACTTTTTCCTTTTTCTTTGTCTAGGCTTTTCTTTCTATGTCCTGAAAGAGTAGTGTAGCCCTTTTCATACCTCTCAACCTCTTTCATAGATCGAAGACTAATACCGTTTTGCTTGTTAACATAAAACCGCAAAACAAGATCACGCAAAGTTTTGTAGTTCTATGAAAAAGGCTACACTACTCTTTCAGAAATTTGTTTGATCTTGTTTTGCAGTTCTATGTTAACAAGCAAAACGGTATTATTCTTCGATCTATGAAAGAGGTCGAGAGGTATGAAAAAGGCTACACTACTCTTTCAGGATATAGAAAGAAAAGCCCAGACAAAGAAAAATGAAAGAGTAGCGCTGAAAGGGGAACCAAAGTGAGTATGTATAAGGTTCATTTTGTAAAATATAGAAGTTAGTATTTTTTTTAGTTTCTATTCAGCATATTGCTTTAAATTTTACTTAAAGTTTTAGAAAATGATTTGGAAATGCTTTTAAGTTTTAGGAGGTTCAACATCTTTTGTTTCTATTCGACATGCATGTGTTTGGAAATGCCTGCTAGGGAGAAAAACAAAGAAGCATAGATTGAAACATGTATGCCTTTTTTGGCAGTTAAGCATTTTTTGTAACAATTAGTCAACATTTTGTCTTAAATTTTGCAGCTAAAACTTTCAAGAAATGGTTGATAATGATAAAAACAAATAATTACAAACTAAAGTGAGCATGGTCCTTTAGAATATGAAGTGAGCATACTAATTTTGAAGGCTCAACCTTTTTAACTATTATAGAAGAATCAATTTTAAGTGTAAGTGCAAAAGTTTTTAGGAAATGTTTGTTAATGCATAAAATAATTTGACAATTTAACATATTTCGTCACTATTCAACTTGTTATTTGAAGTTTTATTGTTAATTTTTTCAGGAAATGCTTCCAAATAAAAAGAGTAAGAGAAGCAAAAAATGCGACTTCACATGTTTGACGGTAGACAAGATGCAACAAAAAATAAAGCTTTGTTTTTTTTTTGGAAAATCATAAATATTTTTTATTATATATTTATAAGTTAACAGAAAATATTCAAACTATATGAAAATATTATCATCACCTTAGTTTTGGTGTTTTGGACCGATTGACTAAAGTCTTATTAAAGTTGTGATTTTCGGAGTTGTCTTGTTTGTTCTAGTTGTTTTCTCTGACAGTTTTGTAACTAGTTTCCTATGTCTTTTTTTGATTTTTATATTCTCTGGTAAATGATATTCTTAGGTGGTTTAATTAGTGTAATAATCATACTGATTGCATTTTTTGTCTAGTCAGTATGTTAATTACATTCTGTCTTACTTTACATATGATGTACATGGGGTTGAGTACCTCTTATCCTCACACACACACACACACACACACACACACACATTTTTTTAAAAGGTTTACGTTAGCAAGTTATAATCAAAAAATGAATAATACACCCGAAGGTGTAGCTTGCTTATGTACATCTTCTAAAAAATGGGTGGGTGTACCTTAGCGAGTTATAACTAAAAAATGGAAAATACACTCGAAGATGTAGCTTGCTAACGTACACCTTCTAAAAAATGGGTGGGTGTACGTTAGCAAATCTCATATATATCTAGTGAGAGGGCTTTTCTCATATGAGAGTGAGAGGGATAAATCTTAAACATACAACCATACATGGATGGTCGTGAATGAAAGTTACTTAATATTTTTAAAATGTTACATGACCACTTAAAAAATCACATGGCTTTGTGTTTTAATATCGACGATCATTTAAAATTGGATCTAATGACTATGATTTAATCATCTCACTTCACATATAAAAGGCCCTCTCACTTTATATATATATATATATATGTGTGTGTGTGTGTGTGTGTGTGTGTGTGTGTACTTCACATATAAAAGGCCCTCTCACTTGATATATGTGTGTGTGTGTGTGTGTGTGTGTGTGTGTGTGTGTGTGTGTGTGTGTGTGTGTGTGTGTGTGTGTGTGTGTGTGTGTGTGTGTGAGAGGATAAGAGGTACTCAACCCCATGTACATCATATGTAAAGTAAGACAGAATGTAATTAACATACTGACTAGACAAAAAATGCAATCAGTATGATTATTACACTAATTAAACCACCTAAGAATATCATTTACCAGAGAATATAAAAATCAAAAAAAGACATAGGAAACTAGTTACAAAACTGACAGAGAAAACAACTAGAACAAACAAGACAACTCCGAAAATCACAACTTTAATAAGACTTTAGTCAATCGGTCCAAAACACCAAAACTAAGGTGATGATAATATTTTCATATAGTTTGAATATTTTCTGTTAACTTATAAATATATAATAAAAAATATTTATGATTATCCAAAAAAAAAAACAAAGCTTTATTTTTTGTTGCATCTTGTCTACCGTCAAACATGTGAAGTCACATTTTTTGCTTCTCTTACTCTTTTTATTTGGAAGCATTTCCTGAAAAAATTAACAATAAAACTTCAAATAACAAGTTGAATAGTGACGAAATATGTTAAATTGTCAAATTATTTTATGCATTAACAAACATTTCCAAAAAACTTTTGCACTTACACTTAAAATTGATTCTTCTATAATAGTTAAAAAGGTTGAACTTTCAAAATAAGTATGCTCACTTCATATTCTAAAGGACCATGCTCACTTTAGTTTGTAATTATTTGTTTTTATCATTATCAACCATTTCTTGAAAGTTTTAGCTGCAAAATTTAAAACAAAATGTTGACTAATTGTTACAAAAAATGCTTAACTGCCAAAAAAGGTATACATGTTTCAATCTATGCTTCTTTGTTTTTCTCCCTAGCAGGCATTTCCAAACACATGCATGTCGAATAGAAACAAAAGATGTTGAACCTCCTGAAACTTAAAAGCATTTCCAAATCATTTTCTAAAACTTTAAGTAAAATTTAAAGCAATATGCTGAATAGAAACTAAAAAAAAAATACTAACTTCTATATTTTACAAAATGAACCTTATACATACTCACTTTGGTTCCCCTTTCAGCGCTACTTTTTCATTTTTCTTTGTCTGGGCTTTTCTTTCTATATCCTGAAAAAGTAGTGTAGCCTTTTTCATACCTCTCGACCTCTTTCATAGATCGAAGAATAATACCGTTTTGCTTGTTAACATAGAACTGCAAAACAAGATCAAACAAATTTTTGAAAGAGTAGTGTAGGCTTTTTCATAGAACTACAAAACTTTGCGTGATCTTGTTTTGCGGTTTTATGTGAACAAGCAAAACGGTATTATTCTTCGATCTATGAAAGAGATTGAGAGGTATGAAAAGGGCTACACTACTCTTTCAGGACATAGAAAGAAAAGCCTAGACAAAGAAAAAGGAAAAAGTAGCGCTGAAAGGGAAACCAAAGTGAGTATGTATAAGGTTCATTTTGTAAAATATAGAAGTTTAATATTTTGTTTAGTTTCTCTTCAGCGTGTTGTTTTAAATTTTACTTAAAGTTTTAGAAAATGATTTGGAAATGTTTTTAAGTTTTAGAAGGTTCAACATCTTTTGTTTCTATTCGACAATGATGTGTTTTGAAATGCTTGCTATAAGGAGAAAGACAAAGGAGCACAAATTGAAATTTGTATGTCATTTTTGGAAGTCAAGCAATTTTTGTAACAATTAGTCAACATTTTGTTTAAAATTTTGTAGCTAAAACTTTCAAGAAATGGTTGCTAATGATAAAACCAATGAATTACAAACTAAAATGAGCATGGTCCTTTAGAAACTGAAGTGAGCATACTTATTTTGAAAGTTCAACCTTTTTAACTATTATACAAGAAGCAATTTTAAGTGTTAGTTCAAAATTTTTAAGGGAATGTTTGCTAATGCATAAAATAATTTGACAATTCAACATATTCCATCACTATTCAACATGTTATTTGAAATGTTATTGCTAATTTTTTCTGGAGAAGTTTCCTAATAAAAAAAGTAAGAGGAGCAGGAAAAATGCGACTTCACTTGTTTGACGGTAGACAAGATACATCATAAGGTAAAGCTTTTTTTTTTGTATAAGAATAAATCTTTGTTTTATTATATAGATTTATATGCTAATAGAAAATATTTGAAATAAATTGAAAAAATTATTATCACCTTAGTGAAGAATGCCTATATTACAAAGATAACAACATTTGTTTTAAGATTTTGGTAGCATTTGAATATATGAATTGACTTGGGGACTTTTTTATTCTTGTTGAGTTAAACTTTTAACCTAATTCCTCTTTTTTTCTTAATCAGATAACATAAAGTGATACACTGATACTATTATTTTTGTTAGTCTAAGGTTGGATCTTGTTAACTTAGCTTGATCGATTAGATAATATATAAAATTGACCTTCTTTTCATTGATTTCCTTGTTACTCAGCTCAGGCTCATAGGGTTGCTGGAATTAGCCAAATTTTTTTGAGTAGTTTTTCTTCTCCTGGAGAAGAGATAATTATATAATTTTTTTTCTTTTATCATTTTTATATGATTTTAGGGTTTTCAATTTTTTTAATAAACAAAAATATAAATAAATAAAAAGAAGTGTCCGGACAAAATCAGATATTCACAATAATCAATACATGTTTCGTACACTCATGGAAGATATCATTGTGCGTAATTTGAATAGTGTTGCAGTTGACAATAATACAGATCAACAAACTACAGCTCAGAAACGTGGAGATCTTCTAGTAATCAGCAAATTCAGAGGATTACAAATGTGGTATGAAACACCCTATCTTATATATCATTCATCAATAGAAGAATCAATATAAGAAATTGATTATATACGTGGAATTGTAATTGACAAGTTTAGTATGTTAATTATTGTTTAAGAAGTAGTTTTACATGCCTCAAATTATCAACATCATTCAAATAGCTAATAGTAAACAATGTTGGTATTTAATTTAATGGTCTTTTTCTCTTCTTCCATTTTCACCCGAGAGTCCACTGTTTTTGGTAAAATGGCACGAAGAGTCATAAGATCGCCCTAACCCTAAAGGGTATGGAAAATGGATACTCAACCCTACCTCCACCTTTACACAAATTCAAATTAACGTTGATCTTTGATTCAGGTGTTTAAGTCCATAACAGTACTAAACCAAAAGAACAAGAAATATAGGGTGTGTTCTACTCATATTCAATAATAATAGTATCTTTTTCTACCCTTTTATCAGACATAAAACGAACAAGAAACAATATGGGTAAAGGTTTCTGTAGATGTAAAAACTAAAATATGCATGATAAAGACATTTAAAAGAATTTAAAGCACAAAATAGAAACCCGTCACCTTTAGGGTTGGGTCCCCGATCTTAACATTTATATTGTATCCTGTAAACTGGAACATGCTAGAAAAAGAATAGGAAGACGGTAAAGAGTGATAAAATAACAAAAAAAAAAAAATGAACGATAGAGAGACATAGCCTTCACTTCAAGATTTTTGTTGGGTCAAAGGAAAGGGAAGAGGAGAGGTTTCTGTCACACTCGGAGACTAATTTTGGATCATTGATTTCCTTGGTTGATAAATCCAACCATCAATCACTATCCTATTTTAAATTTTGAAATTTTGTTTTTATTCATAATTACTTTTAGATCCAAAGGTTAAAAACAAATCTCTTTTTCTAAACTCAATCCCAACCATTCTTTTTTTTCTTTTGTATCTATACTAAATAAAAGAAAAAGAAAAAAGAAAATCATTGTTTCAAAAGCCTCACGCACGATACCCCCTTCACATTTCTTTCTTTTTCTTCTCCCTTCTTCTACAAGTTCAGACTCCTACCTCTCTCTCATTAGGTCCTAAACTTTCTCCTCCTTCTCTCCAGCTCACCGCCGCATGTCATCATCAAAGAGGCCGTCGTCCGGCTGCCGCTTGGAGCAAGGAGACGATCGCGAGTTCAGCCCCTTTCCTGTGCGTTATATTCCAATTACTCCTTTGTTCATCATTGCCGCCACCTACTCTACCGTCGGACCTCCACCACGAGACCAACATTTCTGGCCACCGCATTGCTCCCTCGAGGTTTATGTTCAAGTTTCCTTCTTCATCACGCGGTTTACTAAAAAACCCACGGTTCAGGCCTGTTCGGAGCCACCTCGTCGGAGCCGCCGTGATGCTGCCGCCATCGCCCCTTTATTCGACCATTGTAACACCCTCCTTGGGCATTACATGACTAACTCAATTTTTGTAAAAATATATTAAATAAAAAGTAAGGATGGTTGCTTTCAGAAAATAACTCGTGTAATTTTCTATAAGTTATGAAAATGGGTGTAAAAATTTTCTTGCGGAATACTGAAAAATTTAAGCCATGCGTTAAAACAGTAAAACCACGTTTCACACAGCAACATACAAATTCTGGTCATAAATTTAAACAAGACCATCACCTCATACAAATGTTCCGGAAAACGTTTTCAACATACAATACTGAATCTTAAACTTAAATTTCATAAATAAACATAAGTACAGACCTTCTCAAAAACCAAATAACCCAAAAGGAAAGTCCTAAGCTGGTCGTTCTAAAAGTAATCCACTAGAAAACCCCGTGGTCATCACCACGTCCAATGACCTCTTCAAAAAAATCAGGATTGATATCCCTAATTAAGTGAAGTCGGGAACTTCTCTGCAACATCTATATCTACGTACTAAGGTACAACAACAAAAACTAAGGAAACATATATATTGCAAAGGAGAGATACTGACATATGAGTTTTATCATAGCAGTCACATACACGTACTACAAGAAAATGTTGAATTATCGAGGAAAATTTACCGATGGACACCGGCTCCGTCTGAAATTAAGAGATTACTAATGGATATTGTCGTCGGTAATGTAGAATACCAAAAGTTGTCAAAATTTCCGATGGAAAGTCTATCGGTAACTCGATTGGAAAAGCTGGCGGGAATCAAAAACTATTGGCGCCAGTGCATACCGACAGACAATTCCGTCGGTAAATGGGACTATACGCACCGACGGCTTGTCCGTCGAAAATTCTGGGACAAATAGCGATGGAAATTTTCGCCGGTAATTATTTTTTTGAATTACCGATAGAAAATCCGTTGGAAACGCCTTAATAACCCTACCCGCAAACCCTTTCCCCCTTCAGTTTTCCTTTCATCTTCTCTCTCTATCTCTCTTCTCTCTATCTCTCTGCCACCATCGCCCCACCCTACTACGAACAGGTTCCACCGCCCCTACCACCTCTCTTCTCCATGCTCGATCTCCCTCCCTCCCTCCTCCCTGCTTTCTCTTCGTGCCTTCCTACCACCACGACGCCCCCCACTCTCTGTTTGCACCTCTCCGTGTCCCCACCACGCCTGCCACCATAGGAGGAGCCACTCCCACCTCCTCCCTTGGAACTCTGTTCGCGCCTCGCCACCACCGCAAAAACCCTTGCCCCCCACTCTTTGTCCGTGCCTCTCCACCCTCTTTGTGTCTCCACCGCGCCTGCCACCAGGAGGAGCCACTCCCACCGCTACCAACCACCACCACAATCGCTGCCCATTTTCCCTCCGGCCACCACCACTGCAGAGGAGCCACCTCCACTGTTCAGGCATGTTTAAGTTTTAGCATTTTCCCATATTTGATGCTAAGTTAAAAAATGTGGCCCTTTGATCTGTTTGATTTGGTTTTCAGAACTTTCACAGTCACCGGTACTCCAACCACCACCACTGCAACCACCACTCCCTAGAGCAGCCGCTACTTGTTTGAGGTTTTTTTTAATATTATTGAGATTTTTTTAATAAATATATATATATATATATATATATGTATATATATATATATATATATATATGTGTGTGTGTGTGTGTATATGTGTTTATATTTTGCTAGGAATATGTGTTTGAATTTTTATGAATGTGAGGTTGCATATATTGAGGTGCTTTGTGTTTTGTTTGTTCTTAGTGTGTGTTACTGCACACAGAATTATTTGGATGACTTTTTTGTAGGTTTTTTTGTTGATATATAGAATCTTTTAAATTTCAATAAATTGATAAAAGTATATAGTTAAAATAAAATAATTAATTAATTACTTTTTAATTAAGGAATAATTTCATTTAAAAAAACTTAATTGATAAAAGTATGGAACTGTGGACATTTGCATGGAAGAAGATATCAACAGTTTGATCCGTTTATAATTGCTTAGAATACAAAACAAGTTTATTATGTCCCTTATCCAGCAATGCGAATGGACAAATGAGGTTGGCGTGTTGCTGTCACTACCAAGCCTAGGTGTTGCATAGAAATCGATGGTGCAGAGGATGAGACGCCCTTCCAGGAGGATGAATCGTCACATGTCAATGAAGTAATTGTGGTCGAGCGTATTACTAGCATGCTGGGATCTGTAAATGAAGGGGGGGAAAGTGGTCATTGGTAATCAGTCATCGATGCATGCATCATCAGAGGAAGAAATCCAAAGTGATGACTCAATACAAGAAGAAGAGTCGGACTTACAATCAGATGACGATACCGAGTCTGAATAAGAATTTTACTGTTAAGTTATTTTTATTGTATTTTAAATATTTGCTTATATGCAATTAAGTGTAAGACTTGACATTAATTGTTGTATTTTAAATATTTGCTTAGATTAGTGTGTTAGATGTCTATTGATTTATTGTTATTACATTGATTTATAATTGTGCTATAAAAATAGATATGTCAGCATCAGGAGGACAGCCTCCCCTCCCCCCACCACCTAGTGATGATAAGGGGAAGGGGAAGGGGAAGGCTAAGCGGGGACGATACACCATTAAGTCCCAGGTGCTTGCTCGCATTCCTGTAGGTCCCTCAGCACCCACCGTACCCACCCACATCCCTACCGTACCCACCCCATCGGCACCTACATGAGCCTCCCCCACCCATTCTACACCTTTCCCCACCCATTCTGCACCCTCACCGACCCATACTACACCATCCCCTACCCATACTACATTATCCCCGACCCACACTACTCCATCCTCCACCCATGTCCAGACCTCCACTCGCTTTGCGCCACGACGCGCACTAGCCGGCAACTCGCCGCCCCCTACTGGACAAACACCCAGCACCACCATCATCATCGGCTGTGCCGGCCATACAGCTAGAAGGATTATCATTTATGCTGACTCCTGGGATGAAGCCACAACCGGATACGACCATTCCATCCTCATCATCAGCGCCTCCATACGGTCACGACACGACCATTCCATCATCACCATCTATGCAGCGTTGCAAAGACCGGAGGACCTTCCTGATTGGGCCAGGGTGCCCGCACCTGAGGATCGACCATGGATCCGGCCTGTTTCTTGATCGTAAGTTTTATTTAATTTAATTTTTTTAACTTTGACTATTTTAGTTACTATTCAATAAATATATATTTGTTGGTTGTCATATTGTTGAATTAATAAAATTATAAATTTTTCAGCTTCATCCCATCGAAAGTGGGATCGAAGCACGTTACCTATGCCATCAAGGCACAGTATCGTCGCTTCTGGCCATCATGGGGGCCGATCCCCAGGGACGATCGGGATCGTATCTTCAGATGATTCGGGATAAGTTGTTTATTATTTCATGTAATTTTCCCTTTATTTTTCATGTGTTTTATATATTTTTTCTTTGTTAACATGAGCTTGTGTGCTGGTTACCGGAGCATGCCTCAGAGATACGTGCTATCTTTGATGATCGAGCAATTGTTCAATTGAGGGACATGCTCCGGGAGCATAGGAAGACCCGGATATGTCCGGATTACATCGAGCCCAACTGTGTGCGTTCTAGGACACTCCAGCTTACAAGCTGAAATGTGAACATGTGAAGAGAAATCGGGCTTCCGAGAAGGGTGGGAGCATGCACACTGGTGGTTCGATTAGCGAGATGCAGCATGCCATTTACATGGTATGCATATATAAATAATTTTATTTATAAACTGTATATTTTTATTAAAAAGTTATTTGATAACTAATTGATTTTATTTGTGTGTCGGTTGCAGGCAGGAGAGCTTGCTCGATCTGTTAATGTCCCAACGGTCTTTGAGCATACACATATTCGCTTGGACATCGGCGAGTTTGTTTATGAGAGGTCGAGGCAGACAATGGTGAGATAAAGTGTTTTTTATATATTGAAAGTATAGGTAATTAGTATGTATGTATATATGTATATATATATATATGTATATTAATAAATATTGATTGTAATGTATTGATCGCAGGCGGAGTACAATGCCAAGTTTAGTCAGGTAGCATCTGAGGCTGCCTCCTGCTCTGGTGCCTCGGATCCTTCTTATATGGACCCCGCCGAGGTTGAGCAGCTACAGACCCAGGTCTGGATGGATGTGGCGGGCGGGAAGAAGAAGGGGCGGATTTACGATACTGCCACCCTAGCCAAGTCGACCCGTTGGGGGCTGACGCCGAGCTTGACCATTCGGGAGCCTACATCGTCTGGCTCACAGGACATGGAGGAGGTGCAGCGGCTGAGACAGGAGGTGCAGCGGTAGAGGGAGACGAACGAGCGCATCATGCAGCAGATGGAGACATTCTCTACGATCATGACCGATGTGCTCTGCAAGGGGTCCTCCATGCCATCCAGCCCCAGCCCTCCACTATTTCTACCGATCCACCACCGCAGCCGCATGATGCCGGTCTGTCTTCTAAGCTGCAGCCTGATGGTCATCTGACACCGACAGACTCCCCTCGACAGGGCGACGATGACAGATATTATGATGATGGGTATTAGGATAGTTATAGGTGTAGTAGATTTTGTAGCTAGACGGATATTTTATTTATGGATTATATGTTGAGTTTGTTTTTATTTTAAATTAATTTTAATTTAATTGTTTTTTGAATTTTATTTGTAATTTCAATTTTGTTTTTTAATTAATAATATAATAATTAACTAAAATAAAATATAATAATTAAATAAAATAAAGTATAATTATAACTAAAATATAAATAATTAAAATTAAATATAATAATAATTAATTAATAAATATAATAATAATAATGAATATTCAAAATATAAATTTTAATAAAAAAAATTTTAAAAAAATTAATTATTAATATAAAACAAGTAAAAAAAATCAATTTAAAAAAAACCTTGTTTCCGACGGACATTTCTGTCGGTAACTGTAGTTTAGATTTTTCGACGGACACGTCCGTCGATAACTTCCACTAACAGTTACCGACAGACTTTTCCATCGGTAATTAGGGGATCAGTGTGACGAGTTTACCGATGGGCAAGGCCGTCGGAGGTTTCCGATGGACTGGCCAGATCCGTCGGAAACCCGTTCCTACGCGCCTAGTACCGATGGAATTGGGTTTGTCGGAAGTTCCATCGATAATGCTGATTACCGACGGCCTTTTGATATTTCCAACGGCTTTTGGCTGTCGTAATCAGTCCTTTTTTTGTAGTGATGACTCACAAAACAACAGCATCTAACAACAACAAAATATAACAGAACATCACAACTATTTCAATAGGGATAATACCCGACAACCAAATGCATTTTATATAACATTTCATATCACTTCAATATTCACTATCTATTTCATAATTCTCCAGAGATCCTAACTTCCCTTCGTCGAGCATGATAGGCCGCAATAATCCCAATAACACAATCATTTCGTGTTGGGTCGGCCTCTCAATTTAGGTCTGATCCCCAATTACTCTAGGGTATCACGTCTCACTTAAATAATACAAAATAGTTCCTGATTGAGTACATTACGTGCAGGGTAACCGATTTCCAGTACCCGAGATTGCAAGGCCCCGAGTATCCCTTGGAGTTCCAGCCCGAATGTCCCTAAAGACCCAAAAACTAAAGAATATGTCTTTGGTCCGTAACTATTCAGTTTACCAGTTCACCCTGTGTGAAACTGTAGCTCGATACACAATGGCACGTCTGCCAGACTATGCATGTAAACCAATGGTTTTCGTTTTGTTTTTCTTTTTTGTTTCGTTCTTTCCTCGTCAAGCCATAAAGCTCCCGACTACTTTTATTCAGGTATTGACTAAATTTTAATACCAATATAGGATTTTAAAACAAAATCAATGATTTAAAATCTCTTTCTCAATTGAACACTAGCCCGACGTCTCGGTAATCTAGGTTCCTATCAGTAGGAACACTTACCCGGCTTTTCGGTAATCTGAATCCAACCCGATATATCGGCAATCCAGATCCAGCCCGATCTCTTAGCATCGGCAATCTAGGTCATTTCCTTTTCCTCAAAATTCAAACAGGAACTCTAACCCATTATTTCGGCAATCCAGATCTAGCCCGGTATTTCGGCCATCCAGATCTAGCCCGTCATTTCGACAATCTAGGTTCTTTTGGTGGGAATATTGCTTTGAAAATTGACATCAAAAAGGCCTTCGACACTTTGGATTGGAGGTTTCTTTTGAAAGTTTTATCTTCTTTTGGTTTTGATTCAGTCTTCTGCAATTGGATCAAAGTTATTTTGCACTCGGCTAAGCTTTCTGTTGCTGTGAATGAACACCCTATTGGCATTTTCTCTTGCAAGAGGGGTGTTAGGCAAGGAGATCCTCTCTCCCGTTGTTGTTTTGCATAGCAGAGGATGTCTTAAGCAGATGAATCTCCAAGCTCATTCAGGAGGGTTAGATTATGCCTCTGGCCAGCCCCAGAGGCTTTCAAACTCCCAGTCATGTGCTTTTTGCAGATGATATCATGATCTTCTACAGAGGTTCTAGGAGTAATCTCCTTGCTGTCATGGATCTGTTAAGACTTTATAGTGAGGCATCTGGTCAGATGGTTAGTCCAGACAAATCCAAGTTCTACTCAGGAGGCATCTCATCTTCTAGGCTTCCTGGAATCAAGACTGTTCTTGGTTTTGGTGCAGGGCAGCTGCCTTTCACTTACCTTGGAGTTCCAATTTTCAAAGGTAGCCAAGAAGAATTCACTTGCAGCCTTTTGTTGATAGAATCAAGCTCAAATTGGCAACTTGGAAAGGCGCAATGCTATCTCTCATGGGAAGAGTTCAGCTAGTGCACTATGTAATTCAAGGTATGCTGATCTATTGTTTCCAAATTTACTCTTGGTCACAATGACTCGAGTCTGCTTTGTTTTAAAGATGCTTACAGCTTTTTGAAGCCTTCTTCACAAGTGCTACCTTGGGGAAAATCATTTGGAATAAGTGTATTCCTCCTTCCAAATCCTCTATTCTTTGGAAATTCTTGCATGACAGATTCCTAACTGACTATCACCTTTGGCAAAGTGGTCTCAACATAGTTTATGTTTGCTCTCTTTGTGATTCAGCCTTTGAGACCACTCAGCATTTGTTCCTTCAATGTAATTTTGCTAAGAAATTATGGAGATGACTTAGCAATATGATTGGTATGTCAGTTGACACTTCTTCAATTTATTCAGGTCTCGAAATTTGCTCTAAAGGTTGGAGCTCCCAAGTCAAAGATGTCTTGCTAGCTGCCATTACTTTTGTGATTTGGGCAATCTGGATGTGTAGAAATAAGGTTAGATTTGATGATAGAAGAATCCCATTTGAGCATGAACTAAACTTGGCCAAAGCCAATACTTCTCTTTTGGGTTCTTTATCTACAGGTTCCATGACTGGCAGTGTTACTAACTTCATGTTGCTCAAAAGTTTTTCAATTAAAGGCAAACCTCCAAAGTCTCCCTTGATCAAGCAAGTAAATTGGTCCCCCCCCCCCCCCCCCCCCCCCAACCCCCCGCCCCGGGAAGTGCTATTGGATAAAATGCAACACGGATGGTGCTGCTAAGGGCTCTCCAGGATTAGCAGCTTGTGGAGGGATCTTTAAGGACAAAAGTGCGGCTATTCTTGGTTTCTTTACCCATAACTTAGGTGTTTCTTTTGCTCTTCATGCTGAACTTTATGGTGCTGTCTTTGCAATTGAAATTGCTTAAAAAAAGGGTTGGAGGAATTTATGGCTAGAATGTGATTCAGCATTGGTAATTTCAGCCTTTAAATCAACTTATGTTGTTCCTTGGAAGCTAAGAAACAGGTGACTTAATTGTATGGCTTTAACTAAGGAGATGAATTTCGGTTATTCTCATATTTTTAAGGATGGCAATGTTTGTGCTGATAGATTTGCTTCCTTTGGAACTCAAATCCAAGGATTAGTTTGGTGGGATTTAGTTCCTAATTTTATTTGAGAGGACTTCATCCACAATAGGATTGGTGTTCCTAGTTTTAGATTAAATGATTCTTCCATGGGTTTGGTCTATATCCCCCCATGTTTCTTTGTATTCTTCTTTATTTTTTAATATATTCAAGGTGAACTGCAGATGATTGTTAGAGCCAGGGGTGCCAACCTCTAGTTGGGATGTCTGGCTCTTTTGTGATGCTTCTGCATGCCTCTTTTGCTTAAAAAAAAAAGAGCAGGTTTCTTTATATGTATTAAAAAATTCAAAAAAAAATTAACATATATATACAACAAATGTGAATGCATTGATCAAAATACTTAAATATTTATTGATACCTATGCCACTGCATATTCATTTTTCAAGGATAAAACCAAAATTGAATAGTAAATACAAGTTCTCATATTTCATTTTTCATTATTATTTGTTTAACTTTTGGGTTCCATATGCCTGTCAATTATCAACATTTTATAGAATTTTGCTTAATTTTCATTATTATATATTTAATAGCAATTAAATATGTGAAAGTGTGAAACAACTGTATAGCATTCTAGCTATAGCTGTACACATTGTTTTATCACTTTAGTGCTTTATCACCAAGACTAGAACATTCTTTTTTTTTTTTCATACCAACCCTCTCCCCCTTTCTTCTGGTCTTCCTCTTCTTCATATGGACAATGTTCCCCCATCTCTCTCCTCTTTTTTTTGTCAAGTTTCTTCAAGTTTGAAAAACACAAATCGACCAAAATTATGCCAAACAAGACCATAATCATTAGATAACAACACAAAATGACAAAACCATTTCCTCTCCCCTTGTCTTCTAGTCTTCATCTTCTTCACATAGATCTGAGGTAAGCATTATGGCCGGACGGATGAAGAGATAGAGGCGTGGACGACATTGTGAATCTAGGCTTGCGACAGTGGAGAATGGCGTCACTGATCTGGGCTTGCAATGGTGGAGGAGTGCAGAGCTCACAGTGGTGCGTCGAGGAAGGGGTGGTTCACATGACTTGTCCGGTTCAAGTACACCAAATTTTCCTAAAACATCTAGTTGCATGCATCGCTGATCCTTTGAGCTGCTCGGATCGATCATATAGTCGATTTCCAGGTTAATTGGTCGGATTGGCCAATTCGAGCCGATTTTGAAAACATGGGTTTCATGTTCGTCCTTGTGGCTTCAATTTCAATTGTTGGTTCACCTACATAGACCCCCTACAAATTTGTGTCATGCTGCCCAAAGCCCAAAATTGAATTGGAGTTTCACTTTTACTTCTTTATGGGGCACCCAATGCTTCGCCCTTTTTCTTCATATACATTCAGCAGGTGGGTTTTTTTTATTTCAATTGCCTTACAATGCACATTCTTCGAATGATCCTTAAATTAATTGCACAAATTTAATAAATATTAAATGACTTATTTTACCCATTAATTTTTTACATGAGTAGAAAGATCTTGACTTAATATTTACAAAAACATGACAAAGAATTTTCGACAAATGATTTGTTTTGTAATCTTTATAGAGCTGTCGATTAGAACTAAAGTTCATAGGATAATCCATTTAGCCCTGCATGGGGATCGTTTTTACTAGCCTATTTAACGATAGGGGACAAACCGACAAAGGCCCACACACTAAGTGGGGTTAGGTGGGGATGTACCATGGACTAGACTCTGTCTCAAGTCTTGTGTTTCTTATTATTTTCAATATTTCATTTGATCTTATATTGGTAATTAGCAGACGACTAATGTTTTTAAAATCGGACTGGTCATTGAATCGGTGAAGGCAGTGATTCAAGGTTCAATGGTCTAACCGTGGTTGAACCATTCATGATTAAACAATATTTTTTAAAAACTTTTAATATATAGAAAATAAATATTACATTTGCTTTCGTAAGTGTAAAAACAAATTCACGGACCCATCACAAAACTTCCTTATATGCTTTTTGATCTAACTATCAAATAAGAATAGAGAACAAAACTGAAGTTGGGCTGAAGTTGGGCTAATTTAGGCCTGTTCTATATTAGAAAAAAAAAAGACTTTGGGTTGGACAAGGATGGACTCAACCCAAATCCGTTTCTGCATATACAAAAGGTAAGAAACAACCCTAACTCTCATTTTCATTCAGCCGCAACCCTCCCCCCTCCCCACTCACTCCTCTTCTCTCTGGTTCTTCAAGGTAACATGCATGCTCTGCTTCTACATGGTTCGACCTCACTTTTCTTCTTTCTGTACGTGTTCTAATTCTTATATCATTCTTCATCTCTCTATTTTTTTGTGTACGTGTTCTGGTTCTTCTTTCTGTAGATCGTCCTCTCTCAAGTCAGAGGAGGCGAAAGTCGCTGGAAGTTACTTGAGGTTGCCAGAGTTGCTGGATTCAAGAGGAACACGTTTTATCTACGACCTATAAAACCAAGTAGGTCATTGGTTTTGTCGATTTTCTCGATTCCATACTGGTTTGACATTTTTCTATCCCATTTTTTTTTGCAGAGCGGTTATATAGGTTGTTCGAACTGGATGGCAGGCCGGTTCCCAGACCAACTGGTCAAATCGGTTGGTCCAGTACGATCCGATTTTAACAACTATGAACACGAGTCAACCACCACTCCAACCTTCTAGGTAGTGTGTGTGACATTTTCTAGGTATTTTGTTTGGGAATTGGGTTGTTTGGAGTTGAGATAGGTTAGTGTCTTATTTTTTAATGCTATTGTAGTCTAGCACGACTTATATTGAGAGTGTTGCTGATTATGCTGATTGATTCATATGTACCTCAAGCACTACGCAATCCTCACCAGGCTTTTGCTGGATTATCAAGGCCTTCTTTTACTCTAGAGTTGATAAGTAAGCTACCCACAGGTGACAATAATATTTCTAATTACATGTGTGGATTTTATTCCTTCAATTAAATGATGGTTTGAATGCTAATCAATGTTGTCTTTTGTTTGTTTCAAATTTAAGCAATCAATTATAGGAAAACACATTCTTTTTCTTATGGTTTTTAGTTTTCTTCTCTGGGTCATACAAGCAATCTCTATTTCTATTGAAAAATGCTAGATCCTTAATTAAGAATTTTTTTATAGAGATGTAAAGTGTTGATTTTCTTTTTCTTGTTTTATAAAATTTGATATATTATTTTGATAAAAATATTGACCATATTTGCGTTCTATGAAGTTTTGGTTTGTGTTAGATCTGGTTGAAATTTTTGTCTTTTGAGACACAAAACTTATACATTCTTCTTTTCATTTATTTTCTTGTAACTCAACCTAGGCTCATGGGGTTGCTGGAATTAGCCAAATTTTTTTGAGTAGTTGTTATTCTCTTGGAGAAGAGACAGTTATATAATTTTTTCTTTTATCATTTTTATATAGATCTTGGGTTTTCAAGTTTTTTTAATAAACAATAAATAAATAAATAAATAAAAAGAAGTGTCCGGACAAAATTAGATATTCACAATAATTAATATATGTTTGGTACAGTCATGAAAGATATCATTGTGTGTAATTTGAATAGTGTTGTGGTTGACAATAATGCAGATCAACAAACTACTGCTCAGAAACGTCGAGATCTTCTAGTAATTAGCAAATTCAGAGGATTACAAATATGGTATGTAACACCCTATCTTATATCATTCATCACTAGAAGAATCAATATAACAAATTTATTATATACATTGAATTGCAATTGACTAGTTTAATATGTTAACTATTGCTCAAGAAGTAGTTTTACATGCCTTAAATTATTAAAATTATTCAAATAACTAATAGTAAACAATGTTTTTTTTAACAATGATTATATACATGGTTGCAATTGACTAGTTTAATATGTTAACTATTGCTCAAGAAGTAGTTTTACATGCCTTAAATTATGAACATCATTCAAATAACTAATAGTAAACAATGTTTTTTTTGAAAGCCTTATCAGACCAATTCATTTAGTTTTGAGACTTGGACACTTTTACCTAAAACAATAAAGAACCTAGTCTACGATACACTTTACCAAATAGGAGACTGTCAACTTTGCAAGATTCACGAAACATGCAAAACTTACGGCGCTCTCTACAAAAATATCTAAATCTCAAGTAATATTCTTTGGCAATACCTCAATAAATACAATAGAAGTTTTGATATCGAAATCCAATTTAGCTAAATTATTATCAAAATACCACAATTCTCTCTGGCGTTAAAAGTAGAAGATCGGAACTCCGACCATACACCAGAAGTTTAAAGTCTTCTACCCCTTCCAACATTTTTTCTTAGAGTGTTATCTGATGGAATGTGATTCACATCCTCTATACGACCAATTTTCATTCCTGAACGAGCAAGGGCACGAAAAGCAGACTGAGCACCAGGACCAGGTGTTTTTGTCTTGTTTCCACCAGTGGCACGGAGCTTGATATGAAGAGCAGTTATGTCCAGCTCCTTGCATCTGGCAGCAACATCCTATGCTGCTAGCATAGCAACATATGGAGATGACTCATCTCTGTCTACTTTAACCTTCATTCCACCAATGATACGGACAAGAGTTTCCCTCCCAGACAAATCAGTCACATGGATGAAGGTGTCATTAAATGATGCAAAGATGCGAGCCACACCAAAAACATGTTCACCATCTCTGACGGCTGGACCAAGAGTGACAGTTTCCTGCTTAGGCTCCCTAACCTTTCTTCTTGACATGGTTATAGTGTGGATTCTAGGGTTTGGGAGATTGGATGATTAGATGAAGCTTCTGTGTTTCAGGGTCTGACGAAAACCCTTGCAAAGTCAAACAATGTTAGTATTTAATTTAACTGCCTTTTTTTTGTTCTTCCATTTTCACCCAAGAGTCCACTGTTTTTTTGGTAAAGTGGCAAGAAGAGTCATAAGATCGCCCTAACCCTAAAGGGTATGAAGAATGGATACTCAACCTTGCCTCAATCTTAAACAAATTCAAATTAACCTCGATCTTTGATTCAGGTGTTTAAGTCCACAATAGTACTAAACCAAAAGAACAAGAAATATAGGGTATGTTCTACTCATATTCAATAATAATAGCATCTTTTTCTACCCTTTTGTCAGACATCAAACGAACAAGAAACAATATGGGTAAAGGTATCTGTAGATGCAAAAACTAAAATATACACGATAAAAACATTTAAAAGAAATTAAAGCACAAAATAGAAACCCCTCACCTTTAGGGTTGGGTTTCCCGATCTTAACATTTATATTATGTCCTGTAAACTGGAACAAGCTAGAATAAGAATTGGAAGACGATAAATAGTGATAAAATAATAAACAAATGAATGATAAAGAGACATAACCTTGGCTTCAAATCGAAGAGAGAACAATGAGAAGATGGCAAGGGACGAAAAAAGATGGGAATTACAAAACCATATGTGGAATTTTTATTTTTATTTTTTTTTGTTGGGTGGGTGTGTGGGGGGGTGGGGGTTGGGGGGGGGGGGGGGTGGGAGGGTGTTCTATGCTCTCTTTTTGCAAAATTACTTTAAGAATAAAAATTATAATTTTTTATAGTTTCGTTAAAGGTAAATGAATAAAAATATATAAAAATTAATATATAAAATAGATTTTGTTGGAAATGCAAAATTGAAACAGTATTATAAAAAATACTATTAATTAGAAAATGTAAAAAATAAAAAATGCTATAAAATAAAGAATTCAAAATAAACTATTAAACTATGTAATTAAAAAACAAAATATCAATATATATATATATATAATAAATTTCTCGTAACCACCGTCTTATTTTTGAGTTTGAGAGAAATAACTAATTTTCATTGTAATTTTATAGTAATAACTTAGATTAAGTAATTGGACACATTACATATTTTAATAATATCTTCAAATATTAACATAATAATATTTGTTTTTATAATAATTACAATGAAAATTAGTTATTTCTCTCAAACTCAAAGATAAGACGGTGGTTACGAGAAATTTATTATATATATATATTGATATTTTATTTTTTAATTACATAGTTGAATAGTTTATTTTGAATTCTTTATTTTATAGCATTATTAATTTTTTACATTTTCTAATTAATAGTATTTTTTATAATACTGTTTCAATTTTGCATTTCCAACAAAATCTATTTTATATATTAATTTTTATATATTTTTATTCATTTACCTTTAATGAAACTATAAAAAATTATAACTTTTATTCTTAAAGTAATTTTGCAAAAAGAGAGCATAGAACACCCTCCCCCCCACCCAACAAAAAAAAATTTAAAATAAAAATTCCACATATGGTTTCGTAATTCCCATCTTTTTTCGTCCCTTGCCATCTTCTCATTGTTCTCTATTCGATTTGAAGCCAAGGTTATGTCTCTTTATCATTCATTTGTTTATTATTTTATCACTATTTATCATCTTCCAATTCTTATTCTAGCTTGTTCCAGTTTACAGGACATAATATAAATGTTAAGATCGGGAAACCCAACCCTAAAGGTGAGGGGTTTCTATTTTGTGCTTTAATTTCTTTTAAATGTTTTTATCGTGTATATTTTAGTTTTTGCATCTACAGATACCTTTACCCATATTGTTTCTTGTTCGTTTGATGTCTAACAAAAGGGTAGAAAAAGATGCTATTATTATTGAATATGAGTAGAACATACCCTATATTTCTTGTTCTTTTGGTTTAGTACTATTGTGGACTTAAACACCTGAATCAAAGATCGAGGTTAATTTGAATTTGTTTAAGATTGAGGCAAGGTTGAGTATCCATTCTTCATACCCTTTAGGGTTAGGGCGATCTTATGACTCTTCGTGCCACTTTACCAAAAAAACAGTGGACTCTTGGGTGAAAATGGAAGAACAAAAAAAAGGCAGTTAAATTAAATACTAACATTGTTTGACTTTGCAAGGGTTTTCGTCAGATCTTGAAACACAGAAGCTTCATCTAATCATCCAATCTCCCAAACCCTAGAATCCGCACTATAACCATGTCAAGAAGAAAGGTTAGGGAGCCTAAGTAGGAAACTGTCACTCTTGGTCCAGCCGTCAGAGGCGGTGAACATGTTTTTGGTGTGGCTCGCATCTTTGCATCATTTAATGACACCTTCATCCATGTGACTGATTTGTCTGGGAGGGAAACTCTTGTCCGTATCATTGGTGGAATGAAGGTTAAAGTAGACAGAGATGAGTCATCTCCATATGCTGCTATGCTAGCAGCATAGGATGTTGCTGCCAGATGCAAGGAGCTGGACATAACTACTCTTCATATCAAGCTCCGTGCCACTGGTGGAAACAAGACAAAAACACCTGGTCCTGGTGCTCAGTCTGCTCTTCGTGCCCTTGCTCGTTCAGGAATGAAAATTGGTCGTATAGAGGATGTGAATCACATTCCATCAGATAGCACTCTAAGAACAAGTGATGGAAGGGGTAGAAGACTTTAAAATTCTGGTGTATGGTCGGAGTTCCTATCTTCTACTTTTCACGCCAAAGAGACTTGTGGTATTTTGATAATAATTTAGCTAAATTGGATTTTGATATCAAAACTTCTATTGTATTTATTGAGGTATTGACAAAGAATATTACTTGAGATTTAGATATTTTTGTAGAGAGCACCATAAGTTTTGCATGTTTCGTGAATCTTGCAAAGTTGACAGTCTCCTATTTGGTAAAGTGTACCGTAGACTAGGTTCTTTATTGTTTTAGGTAAAAGTGTCCAAGTCTCAAAACTAAATGAATTGGTCTGATAAGGCTTTAAAAAAAAAACATTGTTTACTATTAGTTATTTGAATGATGTTCATAATTTAAGGCATGTAAAACTACTTCTTGAACAATAGTTAACATATTAAACTAGTCAATTGCAACCATGTATATAATCATTGTTAAAAAAAACATTGTTTACTATTAGTTATTTGAATAATTTTAATAATTTAAGGCATGTAAAACTACTTCTTGAGCAATAGTTAACATATTAAACTAGTCAATTGCAATTCAATGTATATAATAAATTTGTTATATTGATTCTTCTAGTGATGAATGATATAAGATAGGGTGTTACATGCCATATTTGTAATCCTCTGAATTTGCTAATTACTAGAAGATCTCGACGTTTCTGAGCAGTAGTTTGTTGATCTGCATTATTGTCAACCACAACACTATTCAAATTACACACAATGATATCTTTCATGACTGTACCAAACATATATTAATTATTGTGAATATCTAATTTTGTCCGGACACTTCTTTTTATTTATTTATTTATTTATTTATTTATTGTTTATTAAAAAAATTGAAAACCCAAGATCTATATAAAAATGATAAAAGAAAAAATTATATAACTGTCTCTTCTCCAAGAGAATAACAACTACTCAAAAAAATTTGGCTAATTCCAGCAACCCCATGAGCCTAGGTTGAGTTACAAGAAAATAAATGAAAAGAAGAATGTATAAGTTTTGTGTCTCAAAAGACAAAAATTTCAACCAGATCTAACACAAACCAAAACTTCATAGAACGCAAATATGGTCAATATTTTTATCAAAATAATATATCAAATTTTATAAAACAAGAAAAAGAAAATCAACACTTTACATCTCTATAAAAAAATTCTTAATTAAGGATCTAGCATTTTTCAATAGAAATAGAGATTGCATGTTTGACCCAGAGAAGAAAACTAAAAACCATAAGAAAAAGAATGTGTTTTCCCAAAATTGATTGCTTAAATTTGAAACAAACAAAAGACAACATTGATTAGCATTCAAACCATCATTTAATTGAAGGAATAAAATCCACACATGTAATTAGCAATATTATTGTCACCTGTGGGTAGCTTACTTATCAACTCTAGAGTAAAAGAAGGCCTTGATAATACAGCAAAAGCCTGGTGAGGATTGCGTAGTGCTTGAGGTACATATGAATCAATCAGCATAATCAGCAACACTCTCAATATAAGTCGTGCTAGACTACAATAGCATTAAAAAATAAGACACTAACCTATCTCAACTCCAAACAACCCAATTCCCAAACAAAATACCTAGAAAATGTCACACACACTAGGTTGGAGTGGTGGTTGACTCGTGTGCATAGTTGTTAAAATCGGATCGGACTGGACCAACCGATTTGACCAGTTGGTCTGGGAACCGGCCTGCCATCCAGTTCGAACGACCTATATAACCGCTCTGCAAAAAAAAATCGGATAGAAAATTGTCAAACCAGTATGGAATCGAGAAAATCGACAAAACCAATGACCTACCTGGTTTTACAGGTCGTAGATAAAACGTGTTCCTCTTGAATGCAGCAACTCTGGCGACCTCAAGTAACTTCCAGCGACCTTTGCCTCCTCTGACTTGAGAGAGGACGATCTACAGAAAGAAGAACCATAGCACATACAAAAAAAAAATAGAGAGATGTAGAGTGATATAAGAATTAGAACACGTATAGAAAGAAGAAGAGTGAGGTCGAACCATGTAGAAGCAGAGCATGCATGTTACCTTGAAGAACCAGAGAAAAGAGGAGTGAGTGGGGAAGGGGGAGGGTTGCGGCTGAATGAAAATGAGAGTTAGGGTTGTTGCTTACCTTTTGTATATGCAGAAACGGATTTGGGTTGAGTCCATCCTTGTCAAACCCAAAGTCTTTTTTTTCTAATATAGAACAGGCCTAAATTATCCCAACTTCAGCCCAACTTCAGTTTTGTTCTCTATTCTTATTTGATAGTTAGATCAAAAAGCATATAAGGAAGTTTTGTGATGGGCCCATGAATTTGTGTTTACACTTACGAAAGCAAATGTAATATTTATTTTCTATATATTAAAAGTTTTTAAAAAATATTGTTTAATCATGAATGGTTCAATCACGGTTAGACCATTGAACCTTGAATCACTGCCTTCACCGATTCAATGACCAGTCCAATTTTAAAAACATTAGTCGTCTGCTAATTACCAATATAAGATCAAATGAAAAATTGAAAATAATAAGAAACACAAGACTTGAGACAGAGTCTAGTCCATGGTACATCCCCACCTAACCCCACTTAGTGTGTGGGCCTTTGTCGGTTTGTCCCCTATCGTTAAATAGGCTAGTAAAAACGATCCCCATGCAGGGCTAAATGGATTATCCCATGAACTTTAGCTCTAATCGACAGCTCTATAAAGATTACAAAACAAATCATTTGTCGAAAATTCTTTGTAATGTTTTTGTAAATATTAAGTCAAGATCTTTCTACTCATGTAAAAATTTATTGGGTAAAATAAGTCATTTAAAATTTATTAAATTTGTGCAATTAATTTAAGGATCATTCGAAGAATGTGCGTTGTAAGGCAATTGAAATAAAAAAAACCCACCTGCTGAATGTATATGAAGAAAAAGGGCGAAGCATTGGGTGCCCCATAAAGAAGTAAAAGTGAAACTCCAATTCAATTTTGGGCTTTGGGCATCATGACACAAATTTGTAGGGGGTCTATGTAGGTGAACCAACAATTGAAATTGAAGCCACAAGGACGAACATGAAACCCATGTTTTCAAAATCGGCTCGAATTGGCCAATCCGACCAATTAACCTGGAAATCGGCTATATGATCGATCCGAGCAGCTCAAAGGATCAGCGATGCATGCAACTAGATGTTTTAGGAAAATTTGGTGTACTTGAACCGGACAAGTCATGTGAACCACCCCTTCCTCGACGCACCACTGTGAGCTCTGCACTCCTCCACCATTGCAAGCCCAGATCCGTGACGCCATTCTGCACTACTGCAAGCCTAGATTCACAATGTCGTCCACGCCTCTATCTCTTCATCCGTCCGGCCATAATGCTTACCTCAGATCTATGTGAAGAAGATGAAGACTAGAAGACAAGGGGAGAGGAAATGGTTTTGTCACTTTGTGTTGTTATCTAATGATTATGGTCTTGTTTGGCATAATTTTGGTCGATTTGTGTTTTTCAAACTTGAAGAAACTTGACAAAAAAAAGAGGAGAGAGATGGGGGAACATTGTCCATATGAAGAAGAGGAAGACCAGAAGAAAGGGGGAGAGGGTTGGTATGAAAAAAAAAAGAATGTTCTAGTCTTGGTGATAAAGCACTAAAGTGATAAAACAATGTGTACAGCTGTAGCTAGAATGCTATACAGTTGTTTCACACTTTCACATATTTAATTGCTATTAAATATATAATAATGAAAATTAAGCAAAATTCTATAAAATGTTGATAATTGACAGGCATATGGAACCCAAAAGTTAAACAAATAATAATGAAAAATGAAATATGAGAACTTATATTTACTATTCAATTTTGGTTTTATCCTTGAAAAATGAATATGCAGTGACATAGGTCTCAATAAATATTTAAGTATTTTGACCAATGCATTCACATTTGTTGTATATATATGTTAATTTTTTTTGAATTTTTTAATACATATAAAGAAACCTGTTCTTTTTTTTAAGCAAAAGAGGCAAGCAGAAGCATCACAAAAGAGCCAGACATCCCAACTAGAGGTTGGCACCCCTGGCTCTAACAATCATCTGCAGTTCACCTTGAATATATTAAAAAATAAAGAAGAATGCAAAGAAACATGGGGGGATATAGACCAAACCCATGGAAGAATCATTTAATCTAAAACTAGGAACACCAATCCTATTGTGGATGAAGTCCTCTCAAATAAAATTAGGAACTAAATCCCACCAAACTAACCCTTGGATTTGAGTTCCAAAGGAAGCAAATCTATCAGCACAAACATTGCCATCCCTAAAAATATGAGAATAACCGAAATTCATCTCCTTAGTTAAAGCCATACAATTAAGCCACCTGTTTCTTAGCTTCCAAGAAACAACATAAGTTGATTTAAAGGCTGAAATTACCAATGCTGAATCACATTCTAGCCATAAATTCCTCCAACACTTTTTTTAAGCAATTTCAATTGCAAAGACAGCACCATAAAGTTCAGCATGAAGAGCAAAAGAAACACCTAAGTTATGGGCAAAGAAACCAAGAATAGCCGCACTTTTGTCCTTAAAGATCCCTCCACAAGCTGCTCATCCTGGAGAGCCCTTAGCAGCACCATCCGTGTTGCATTTTATCCAATAGCACTTCCCGGGGGGGGGGGGTACCAATTTACTTGCTTGATCAAGGGAGACTTTGGAGGTTTGCCTTTAATTGAAAAACTTCTGAGCAACATGAAGTTAGTAACACTGCCAGCCATGGAACCTGTAGATAAAGAACCCAAAAGAGAAGTATTGGCTTTGGCCAAGTTTAGTTCATGCTCAAATGGGATTCTTCTATCATCAAATCTAACCTTATTTCTACACATCCAGATTGCCCAAATCACAAAAGTAATGGCAGCTAGCAAGACATCTTTGACTTGGGAGCTCCAACCTTTAGAGCAAATTTCGAGACCTGAATAAATTGAAGAAGTGTCAACTGACATACCAATCATATTGCTAAGTCATCTCCATAATTTCTTAGCAAAATTACATTGAAGGAACAAATGCTGAGTGGTCTCAAAGGCTGAATCACAAAGAGAGCAAACAGAAACTATGTTGAGACCACTTTGCCAAAGGTGATAGTCAGTTAGGAATCATCATGCAAGAATTTCCAAAGAATAGAGGATTTGGAAGGAGGAATACACTTATTCCAAATGATTTTCCCCAAGGTAGCACTTGTGAAGAAGGCTTCAAAAAGTTGTAAGCATCTTTAAAACAAAGCAGACTCGAGTCATTGTGACCAAGAGTAAATTTGGAAACAATAGATCAAAGATACCTTGAATTACATATTGCACTAGCTGAACTCTTCCCATCAGAGATAGCATTGAGCCTTTCCAAGTTGCCAATTTGAGCTTGATTCTATCAACAAAAGGCTGCAAGTGAATTCTTCTTGGCTACCTTTGAAAATTGGAACTCCAAGGTAAGTGAAAGGCAGCTGCCCTGCACCAAAACCAAGAACAGCCTTGATTCCAGGAAGCCTAGAAGATGAGATGCCTCCTGAGTAGAACTTGGATTTGTCTGGACTAACCATCTGACCAGATGCCTCACTATAAAGTCTTAACAGATCCATGACATCAAGGAGATTACTCCTAGAACCTCTGTAGAAGATCATGATATCATCTGCAAAAAGCACATGACTCGGAGTTTGAAAGCCTCTGGGGCTGGTCAGAGGCATAATCTAACCCTCCTGAATGAGCTTGGAGATTCATCTGCTTAAGACATCCTCTGCTATGCAAAACAACAAGGGGAGAGAGGATCTCCTTGCCTAACACCCCTCTTGCAAGAGAAAATGCCAATAGGGTGTTCATTCACAGCAACAGAAAGCTTAGCCGAGTGCAAAATAACTTTGATCCAATTGCAGAAGACTGAATCAAAACTAAAAGAAGATAAAACTTTCAAAAGAAACCTCCAATCCAAAGTGTCGAAGGCCTTTTTGATGTCAATTTTCAAAGCAATATACCCACCAAAAGAACCTAGATTGTCGAAATGACGGGCTAGATCTGGATGGTCGAAATACCGGGCTAGATCTGGATTGATGAAATAATGGGTTAGAGTTCCTGTTTGAATTTTGAGGAAAAGGAAAGGACCTAGATTGCCGATGCTAAGAGATCGGGCTGGATCTGGATTGCCGATATATCGGGTTGGATTCAGATTACCGAAAAGCCGGGTAAGTGTTCCTACTGATAGAAACCTAGATTACCGAGACGTCGGGCTAGTGTTCAATTGAGAAAGAGATTTTAAATCATTGATTTTGTTTTAAAATCCTATATTGGTATTAAAATTTAGTTAATACCTGAATAAAAGTAGTCGGGAGCTTTAAGGCTTGACGAGGAAAGAGCGAAACGAAAAAGAAAAACAAAACGAAAACCATTGGTTTACATGCATAGTCTGGCAGACGTGCCATTGTGTATCGAGCTACAGTTTCAAACAGGGTGAACTAGTAAACTGAATAGTTACGGACCAAAGACATATTCTTTAGTTTTTGGGTCTTTAGGGACATTCGGGCTGGAACTCCAAGGGATACTCGGGGCCTTGCAATCTCGGGTAGTGGAAATCGGTTACCCTGCACATAATGTACTCAATCAGGAACTATTTTGTATTATTTAAGTGAGACGTGATACCCTAGAGCAATTGGGGATCAGACCTAAATTGAGAGGCCGACCCAACACGAAATGATTGTGTTATTGGGATTATTGCGGCCTATCATGCTCGACGAAGGGAAGTTAGGATCTCTGGAGAATTATGAAATAGATAGTGAATATTGAAGTGATATGAAATGTTATATAAAATGCATTTGGTTGTCGGGTATTATCCCTATTGAAATAGTTGTGATGTTCTGTTATATTTTGTTGTTGTTAGATGCTGTTGTTTTGTGAGTCGTCACTACAAAAAAAGGACTGATTACCGACAGCCAAAAGCCGTTGGAAATGTCAAAAGGCCGTCGATAATCAGCATTACCGATGGAACTTTCGACAAACCCAATTCCATCGGTACTAGGCGCGTAGGAACGGGTTTCCGACGGATCTGGCCAGTCCATCGGAAATCTCCGACGGCCTTGCCCATCGGTAAACTCGTCACACTGATCCCCTAATTACCGATGGAAAAGTCCGTCGGTAACTGTTAGTGGAAGTTATCGACGGACGTGTCCGTCGGAAAATCTAAACTACAGTTACCGACAGAAATGTCCGTCGGAAACAAGGTTTTTTGTTAAATTGATTTTTTTATTTTATTTTTTTTATACTAATAATTAATTTTTTTAAATTTTTTTTATTAAAATTTATATTTTGAATATTCATTATTATTATTATATTTATTAATTAATTATTATTATATTTAATTTTAATTATTTATATTTTAATTATAATTATACTTTATTTTATTTAATTATTATATTTTATTTTAGTTAATTATTATTATATTATTAATTAAAAAACAAAATTGAAATTACAAATAAAATTCAAAAAACAATTAAATTAAAATTAATTTAAAATAAAAACAAACTCAACATATAATCCATAAATAAAATATCCGTCTAGCTACAAAATCTACTACACCTATAAATATCCTAATACCCATCACCATAATATCTGTCATCGTCGCCCTGTCCGGGGAGTCTGCTGTGTCGATGACCATCATTGCTGCAGCTTAGAAGACAGAGCAATCATGCGGCTGCGGTGGTGGATCGGTAGAAATAAGTGGAGGGTCGGGCTGGGTGGCATGGAGGACCCCTTGCAGAGCACATTGGTCATGATCGTAGAGAATGTCTCCATCTCGCTGCATGATGCGCTCGTTCGCCTCCTCTCGCCGCCGCACCTCCTCGTCTCGCCGCACCTCCTCCTTGTCCCGTGAGCCGAGGGATGTAGGATCCCGAATGGTCAAGCTCGCGTCGACCCCGACGGTCGACTTGGCTAGGGTGGCAGTATCGTAAATCCGCCCCTTCTTCTTCCCGCCCGCCACATCCATCCAGACCTGGGTCTGTAGCTGCTCAACCTCGGCGGGGTCCATCTAAGAAGGATCCGAGGCACCAGAGCAGGAGGCAGCCTCAGATGCTACCTGACTAAACCTAGCATTGTACTCTGCCTGCGATCAATACATTACAATCAATATTTATTAATATACATATATATATATATATATACATACATACATACATACATACATACATACATACTAATTACCTATACTTTCAATATATAAAAAACACTTTATCTCACCACTGTCTGCCTCGACCTCTCATCAACAAACTCGCCGGTGTCCAAGCGAATATGTGTATGCTCAAAGACCGTTGGGACATTAACAGACCGAGCAAGCTCTCCTGCTTGCAACCGACACACAAATAAAATCAATTAGTTATAAAATAACTTTTTAATAAAAATATACAGTTTATAAATAAAATTATTTATATATGCATACCATGTAAATGGCATGCTGCATCTCGCTAATCGAACCACCAGTGTGCATGCTCCCACCCTTCTCGGAAGCCCGATTTCTCTTCACCTGTTCACATTTCAGCTTGTAAGCTGGAGTGTCCCAGTACGCACACAGTTGGGCCCGATGTAATCCGGACATATCCGGGTCTTCCTACGCTCCCGGAGCATGTCCCTCAATCGAGCAATTGCTCGATCATCAAAGATTGCACGTATCTCTGAGGCATGCTCCGGTAACCAGCGCACAAGCTCATGTTAACAAAGAAAATATATATAAAATGCATGAAAAATAAAGGGAAAATTACATGAAATAATAAACAACTTATCCCGAATCATCTGAAGATACGATCCCGGTCGTCCCTGGGGATCGGCCCCCATGATGGCCAGAAGCGACGATACTGCGCCTTGATGGCATAGGTAACGTGCTTCGATCCCACTTTCGATGGGATGAAGCTGAAAAATTTATAATTTTATTAATTCAACAATATGACAACCAACAAATATATATTTATTGAATAGTAACTAAAATAGTCAAAGTTAAAAAACATTAAATTAAATAAAACTTACGATCAAGAAACAGGCCGGATCCATGGTCGATCCTCAGGTGCGGGCACCCTGGCCCAATCAAGAAGGTCCTCCGGTGCTGCCGACTGCTGCATAGACGGTGATGATGGAATGGTCGTGTCGTGACCGTATGAAGGCGCAGATGATGAGGATGGAATGGTCGTATCCGGTTGTGGCTTCATCCCAGGAGTCAGCATAAAGGATAATCCTTCTAGCTGTATGGCCGGCACAGCCGATGATGATGGTGGTGCTGGGTGTTTGTCCAGTAGGGGGCGACGAGTAGCCGGCTAGTGCGCGTCGTGGCGCAAAGCGAGTGGAGGTCTGGACATGGGTGGAGGATGGGGTAGTGTGGGTCGGGGATAATGTAGTATGGGTAGGGGATGGTGTAGTATGGGTCGGTGAGGGTGTAGAATGGGTGGGGAATGGTGTAGAATGGGTGGGGGAGGCTCATGTAGGTGCCGATGGGGTGGGTGCGGTAGGGATGGGGGTGGGTACGGTGGGTGCTGAGGGACCTACAGGAATGCGAGCAAGCACCTGGGACATACTGGTGTATCGTCCCCGCTTAGCCCTCCCCTTCCCCTTCCCCTTATCATCACTAGGTGGTGGGGGGAGGGGCGGCTGTCCTCCTGATGCTGACATATCTATTTTTATAGCACAATTATAAATCAATGTAATAACAATAAATCAATAGACATCTAACAGACTAATCTAAACAAATATTTAAAATACAACAATTAATGTCAAGTCTTACACTTAATTGCATATAAGCAAATATTTAAAATACAATAAAAATAACTTAACAGTAAAATTCTTATTCAGACTCGGTATCGTCATCTGATTGTAAGTCCGACTCTTCTTCTTGTATTGAGTCATCACTTTGGATTTCTTCCTCTGATGATGCATACATCGATGACTGATTACCAATGACCACTTTCCCCCCTTCATTTACAGATCCCATCATGCTAGTAATACACTCGACCACAATTACTTCATTGACATGTGACGATTCATCCTCCTGGAAGGGCGTCTCATCCTCTGCACCATCGATTACTATGCGACACATAGGCTTGGTAGTGACAGCAACACGCCAACCTCATTTGTCCATTCGCATTGTTGGATAAGAGGCATAATAAACTTGTTTTGTATTCTAAGCAATTATAAACGGATCAAACTGTTGATATCTTCTTTCCATGCAAATGTCCACAGTTCCATACTTTTATCAATTAAGTTTTTTTAAATGAAATTATTCCTTAATTAAAAAGTAATTAATTAATTATTTTATTTTAACTATATACTTTTATCAATTAATTGAAATTTTAAAGATTCTATATATCAACAAAAAAAACCTACAAAAAAGTCATCCAAATAATTCTGTGTTCAGTAACACACACTAAGAACAAACAAAACACAAAGCACCTCAATATATGCAACCTCACATTCATAAAAATTCAAACACATATTCCTAGCAAAATATAAACACATATACATATATATATTTATTAAAAAAATCTCAATAATATTAAAAAAAACCTCAAACAAGCAGCGGCTGCTCCTGGGAGTGGTGGTTGCAGTGGTGGTGGTTGGAGTACCGGTGACTGTGAAAGTTCTGAAAACCAAATCAAACAGATCAAAGGGCCACATTTTTTAACTTAGCATCAAATATGGGAAAATTCTAAAACTTAAACATGCCTGAACAGTGGAGGTGGCTCCTCTGCAGTGGTGGTGGCCGGAGGGAAAATGGGCAGCGATTGTGGTGGTGGTTGGCAGTGGTGGGAGTAGCTCCTCCTGGTGGCAGGCACGGTGGAGACACAAAGAGGGTGGAGAGGCACGAACAAAGAGTGTGGGGCGAGGGTTTTCGCGGTGGTGGCGAGGCACGAACAGAGTTCCAAGGGAGGAGGTGGGAGTGGCTCCTCCTATGGTGGCAGGCGCGGTGGAGACACGGAGAGGTGCAAACAGAGAGTGGGGGGCGTCGTGGTGGTAGGAAGGCACGAAGAGAAAGCAGGGAGGAGGGAGGGAGGGAGACCGAGCATGGAGAAGAGAGGTGGTAGGGGCGGTGGTACCTGTTCGTAGTAGGGTGGGGCGATGGTGGCAGAAAGATAGAGAGAAGAGAGATAGAGAGAGAAGATGAAAGGAAAACTGAAGGGGGAAAGGGTTTGCGGGTAGGGTTATTAAGGCGTTTCCAATGGATTTTCGATCAGTAATTCAAAAAAATAATTACCGACGAAAATTTCCATCGCTATTTGTCCCAGAATTTTCGACGGACAAGCCGTCGGTGCGTATAGTCCCATTTACCGACGGAATTGTCTGTCGGTATGCACTGGCGCCAATAGTTTTTGATTCCCGCCAGCTTTTCCAATCGAGTTACCGACGAACTTTCCATCGGAAATTTTGACAACTTTTGGTATTCTACATTACCGACGACAATATCCATCAGTAATCTCTTAATTTCAGACGGAGCCGGTGTCCGTCGGTAAATTTTCGTCGATAATTCAACATTTTCTTGTAGTGCATGTATGTGACTGCTATGATAAAACTCATATGTCAGTATCTCTCCTTTGCAATATATATGTTTCCTTAGTTTTTGTTGTTGTACCTTAGTACGTAGATACAGATGTTGCAGAGAAGTTCCCGACTTCACTTAATTACGGATATTAATCCCGATTTTTTTGAAGAGGTCGTTGGACGTGGTGATGACCACGGGGTTTTCTAGTGGATTGCTTTTAGAACGACCAGCTTAGGACTTTCCTTTTGGGTTATTTGGTTTTTGAGAAGATCTGTACTTATGTTTATTTATGAAATTTAAGTTTAAGATTCAGTATTGTATGTTGAAAACGTTTTCCGGAACATTTGTATGAGGTGATGGTCTTGTTTAAATTTATGACCAGAATTTGTATGTTGCTGTGTGAAACGTGGTTTTACTGTTTTAACGCATGGCTTAAATTTTTCAGTATTCCGCAAGAAAACTATTACACCCATTTTCATAACTTATAGAAAATTACACGAGTTATTTTCTGAAAGCAACCATCATTCCTTTTTATTTAATATATTTTTACAAAAATTGAGTTAGTCATGTAATGCCCAAGGAGGGTGTTACAATGGTCGAATAGAGTGGCGATGGCGGCAGCATCACGGCGGCTCCGACGAGGTGGCTCCGAACAGGCCTGAACCGTGGGTTTTTTCGTAAACCGCGTGATGAAGAAGGAAACTTGAACATAAACCTCAAGGGAGCAATGCGGTGGCCAGAAATGTTGGACTTGTGGTGGAGGTCCGGCGGTAGAGCAGGTGGCGGCAATGATGAACAAAGGAGTAATTGGAATATAACGCACAGGAAAGGCGCTGAACTCGCGATCGTCTCCTTGCTCCAAGCGGCAGCCGGACGACGGCCTCTTTGATGGTGACATGCGGCGGTGAGCTGGAGAGAAGGAGGAGAAAGTTTAGGACCTAATGAGAGAGAGGTAGGAGTCTGAACTTGTAGAAGAAGGGAGAAGAAAAAGAAAGAAATGTGAAGGGGGTATCGTGCGTGAGGCTTTTGAAACAATGATTTTCTTTTTTCTTTTTCTTTTATTTAGTATAGATACAAAAGAAAAAAAGAATGGTTGGGATTGAGTTTAGAAAAAGAGATTTGTTTTTAACCTTTGGATCTAAAAGTAATTATGAAAAAAAACAAAATTTCAAAATTTAAAATAGGGTAGTGATTGATGGTTGGATTTATCAACCAAGGAAATCAATGATCCAAAATTAATCTCCGAGTGTGACGTAAACCTCTCCTCTTCCCTTTCCTTTGACCCAAAAAAAATCTTGAAGCGAAGGCTATGCCCCTCTATCATTCTTTTTTTTTTGTTATTTTATCATTCTTTACCGTCTTCCTATTCTTTTTCTAGCATGTTCCAGTTTACAGGATACAATATAAATGTTAAGATCGGGGACCCAACCCTAAAGGTGAGGGGTTTCTATTTTGTGCTTTAAATTCTTTTAAATGTCTTTATCATGCATATTTTAGTTTTTACATCTACAGAAACCTTTAACCATGTTGTTTCTTGTTCGTTTTATGTCTGATAAAAGGGTAGAAAAAGATGCTATTATTATTGAATATGAGGAGAACACACCCTATATTTCTTGTTCTTTTGGTTTAGTACTGTTATGGACTTAAACACCTGAATCAAAGATCAACGTTAATTTGAATTTGTTTAAAGGTGGAGGCAGGGGTTGAGTATCCATTTTCCATACCCTTTAGGTTAGGGCGATCTTATGACTCTTCGTGCCATTTCACCAAAAACAGTAGACTCTCGGGTGAAAATGGAAGAAGAGAAAAAGACCATTAAATTAAATACCAACATTGTTTACTATTAGCTATTTGAATGATGTTGATAATTTAAGGCATGTAAAACTACTTCTTAAACAATAATTAACATACTAAACTTGTCAATTGCAATTCCACGTATATAATCAATTTGTTATATTGATTCTTCTATTGATGAATGATATATAAGATAGGGTGTTACATACCACATTTGTAATCCTCTGAATTTGCTGATTACTAGAAGATCTCCACGTTTCTGAGCTGTAGTTTGTTGATCTGTATTATTGTCAACTGCAACACTATTCAAATTACGCACAATGATATCTTCCATGAGTGTACGAAACATGTATTGATTATTGTGAATATCTGATTTTGTCCAGACACTTCTTTTTGTTTATTTATATTTTTGTTTATTAAAAAAATTGAAAACCCTAAAATCATATAAAAATGATAAAAGAAAAAAATTATATAATTATCTCTTCTCCAGGAGAAGAAAAACTACTCAAAAAAATTTGGCTAATTCCAAAGAACCCTATGAGCCTGAGCTGAGTAACAAGGAAATCAATGAAAAGAAGGTCAATTTTATATATTATCTAATCGATCAAGCTAAGTCAACAAGATCCAACCTTAGACTAACAAAAATAATAGTATCAGTGTATCACTTTATGTTATCTGATTAAGAAAAAAAGAGGAATTAGGTTAAAAGTTTAACTCAACAAGAATAAAAAAGTCCCCAAGTCAATTCATATATTCAAATGCTACCAAAATCTTAAAACAAATGTTGTTATCTTTGTAATATAGGCATTCTTCACTAAGGTGATAATAAATTTTTCAATTTATTTCAAATATTTTCTATTAACATATAAATCTATATAATAAAACAAAGATTTATTCTTATACAAAAAAAGCTTTACCTTATGATGTATCTTGTCTACCGTCAAACAAGTGAAGTCGCATTTTCCTTCTCCTCTTACTTTTTTATTAGGAAACTTCTCCAGAAAAAAATTAGCAATAACACTTCAAATAACATGTTGAATAGTGATGGAATATGCTGAATTGTCAAATTATTTTATGCATTAGCAAACATTCCCTAAAAATTTTGAACTAACACTTAAAATTGCTTCTTGTATAATAGTTAAAAAGGTTGAAATTAAATTTCAAAATAAGTATGCTCACTTCAGTTTCTAAAGGACCATGCTCATTTTAGTTTGTAATTCATTGGTTTTATCATTAGTAGCCATTTCTTGAAAGTTTTAGCTACAAAATTTTAAACAAAATGTTGACTAATTGTTACAAAAATTGCTTGACTTCCAAAAATGACATACAAATTTCAATTTGTGCTCCTTTGTCTTTCTCCCTATAGCAAGCATTTCCAAACACATCATTGTCGAATAGAAACAAAAGATGTTGAACCTTCTAAAACGTAAAAACATTTCCAAATCATTTTCTAAAACTTTAAGTAAAATTTAAAACAACATGCTGAAGAGAAACTAAACAAAATATTAAACTTCTATATTTTACAAAATGAACCTTATACATAACTTTGGTTTCCTTTCAGTAGCTACTTTTCCTTTTTCTTTGTCTAGGCGTTTCTTTCGTGGTCCTGACAGAGTAGTGTAGCCCTTTTCATACCTCTCAATCTTTTTCATAGATCGAAGAATAATACCGTTTTGCTTGTTGACATAAACCCGCAAAAAAAGATCCTGCAATGTTTTTTTGTTCTATGAAAATGTCTAAACTACTCTTTCATAAATTTTTTTCATCTTTCTTTGCTGTTCTATCTTAACAAGCAAAACGGTATTATTCTTCGATCTATGAAAGAGGTCGAGAGGTATGAAAAAGGCTACACTACTCTTTCAGGATATAGAAAGAAAAGCCCAGACAAAGAAAAATGAAAGAGTAGCTCTAAAAGGGGAACCAAAGTGAGTATGTATAAGGTTCATTTTGTAAAATATATGTAACACCCCGACTTTTCGCTGTTTTCTAATATCAGAAATTTATATAATTATGTTTATATTTTTATCTGAGACTTAGAAAACTATTTTAAATAAACGGAGTTTACCACTCAATCCTACTTGAATGTAGGAAGCTACGATTAAAATTTAGGTTGGAAAGTCAGTGAAACCCTACCGTGAATTCCATTGACAGTATGATAATACTGCTCAAAAGACCTAATTTTAATTCGTGAACGAAAGACTTAAGTTTAGTATTTTATTTTCTACAATTCTGTATTTTTAGAATTTTGTTCAGAAAAAATAAAATAATTTACGTATTACGAGCGGAAAGCGTAATCGGGTAGGCACTGGAAGGAAATTAGAGTTTCTAAGAGTAGTAAGAGGGTTTATCTTAGGATTTTGAGATGATTCAAGGGGTTGAATCATATTTTTAAGTCTAGAAGGTTTTTCAGGGTTAAATAGAAAATTTAGAAATTTACGGTTAAGTCCTTGAACTTTCTGTAAATTACCCTTTTGTCCCTAAATTAGTTATTTTCGTTTTTCCAAGTGGATTGGGCTAGAATCCTTGTTTCTAACCTTAAATGGTCGTGGCTTATAAGCCCAAACTTTTCTAGTTCATAGTTGAGTCCATAAAGCCCATTTAAGTTTCTTATCTTAAGTTTAAAGGCTTAAATCTTCAAGTGGGCCCCACAACAAACAAGAAAATGAAACCAAGCCCAAATGTGTCGAGCCCAAATGCATAAGCCCATAAGAGAAGATGACTTTCTCATTTGATGGATGAATCAAGATTTTTCTAGAATGATCCACACTTTTCTACATCATTCTTGGTTTTTCTTCAACATTCTAGATTTGTCTCAAATGTTCTTGAATTATCCTAACTTGTCTTTCACTCATCAAATCAGCCAACCAAGTCAAAGATAAGCTAGCATTTAATGTGACAAAAATCATCATCATGACATTTTATTGACTATTTGCAAACTAGTCCTTCAACTAATGGAATCTTTGCAATTTGGTCCTTAGAACTTAATTGCATTTTGATCCTTTAACATGACAACTCACCATCATCTAGAGTCTTCCAACATTGACGCCACTTTCACTATAAATACCCTCCTCTCACTTTTCATTTAGTTCTTTGGTCATTTGCTTTCTAAAAACTCTAAAGTTTCCAAGTTTCTTAGTTCTAAGTTGTAAAGCAAGTTCTTGGATTTCCTTTGTCATTGATTTTCAAGAGGTAAATTCTACTCTTCATTCTTAATCATGTCTATGTTCTTTAGCAAGTTTCTTGATTCAAGGCTTATATCTTGGTTGTTCATCATTTTCAAGTTTCTAACCCTAGAACTTTGAAAAATCATAATAAATCCTAGGAAAATCTAATGATGATGAAACTACTTTCTATCTTCTAGATATCATGTCTACTATCTAAATCCAAGAGCATGAAGTAATCAAAAATCTTTTTCTTGAAAACCTAGCTTTGGCCGAACCTATCACCTTAGGGTTGGTAGAGTTTTGTTCATGTGTTTTCATGTATGATCATGTATTCTATATGGCATGTATGACTACACACTCTAATCCATGTTAGTCTCTTAAAATGAATATTTTACTCAAAAATATTTGTTTTGGCCGAACCCTAAGTGGGTGAGTTTTGTTCATGATTTTCATAGATGATCTTAGAAATCAAGTTTTTAGTAAGTATGCTTTATAAATCCAAGATGATTTGTTAAACTAAGAACCCTAGCCTTATGAACCTATTGAAGCCGAATACATGTGTAAAAGAGTTAGGAAGTTTTGAGTTTGAAACTTAGTTGTTTAGTTGATAATCTATGATTTAGGTTAATCAAGGATCATTAATCCATAACTTAATCATGATTAGAAGTTTTAGTCATTCAAAAACCCTAGAGGCCGTGACTATGTATTAGGGTTTAGAATGTTTTAGTTTCTTGATTTGTAACTATTGGTTGTAATGGATGAAGGTTAGTTGAGTACGACGTTTACGAGGTAATTGAAATTTCGAAGGAATCTGTAAGTTCATCAAGGAGTCTTCAAGAGGTAAGGGGAGCTTACCTGAGGGATTTTTCTTAATAACTATTTGCTTGTGGTGTGGTTTATATGATTTATATGAGGTTGTGGTTATTGGTTTTGTCATTTACGTGGTGTAGTTTATCTGTGTGTTGGTGTGGAGTTATGTTTAATTTATTTAATTATTTGCAATTGTATATTATACTGCTATGATGCATGATCTGCCTGGGAAATATCTGTGATATAACTGTTGGTTGATGTGTGAGAAGCCAGACAAAGGGTCGCGGCTCAATTAAAGTTAATCGGATAAAAGCTTTAAGAAGCTACGCAAATTATATTCAATGTTTTAACGGCAAAATATTGATATATAATATTAAAGGAATTTCATTTTGAGGAAAGTGAGGAGTTTTGGAAAATATTTGAGCACTGCTATATTTTATATAAGAAAACCGGAATATTACAAAATATTCTTTTATGAAATTAATTGGTGAAAATAAGTTAATCATGATTTTAGAAAATTAATTAAGTGTAAAAAGTTAAGTTTTGGCTTAAAAAGCCTTAAAAAATAATATTTGACGACAAATTTGAAAAAGTGTAGACTTTAGTATTTTTGAAACGCAGAAGCATATTTTGAGGAGAATAAACCCCAAGTGACTCATTGGTTTGTGAGAAACTAAGTTTTATGATTTAAGGATTTTATAATGAATTTCTACCTTGGAAAAAGATTTTCCGTAGAATGAGTTTACTCAATGACGTATTTTTGGTAATTTGGATAAATCACGGAGATATTATTTTGGATATGTTTTCATAGACTAAAAACGACGTAAAACGACGTGAACGACGATGTGGAACTTAGTAACCGAGATGTCGGGGTACTAATGTTCTTATGACGTTATCCTATTTTGGATTTGTTTTTCACGTACAAAAACGATGTAAAATCGACTATATGGAACTTAGTAACCGAGACGTCGGGGTACTAGTGTTCTTATGATGTTATAGACTTGGTGTCTAGTAGGTGACTGGTGTGTCTACTTCACGACGTAATAAACGATGGTAAAAGATTTATGATGTTTTCTACTACCACTAACCTAAGACTGATTGCAAGGTTTAGGGTTTCGTGACTAAGCACCTGACTGCGTGTCCTGTGGTTGTTAATGAAAGACTTTAAGACATTGAAAACTACGCTGGTCGTAAGCTTTTGAGCTTTGGCAAAAGGAAAGATTACACACGTAAGAAAACGACGAGAACAAAATATTTTATATGCATGCATTGCACGACGTGCCCACGATGTCCTATGTCGGATACCTTGATGATAGGGTATTTTGGCTACGGGTTATGTCTGATACCTTGATGATAGGGTATTTTGCCACGGTTATGCGTCGGATACCTTGATGACAGGTATTTTGGCTACGAAGCATGTATGGTGCTTTGATAAAGTATTCCATGCCACGGAGTGCCTAATATATTTGGCTATTGAGCTTGATCAACTCATTTACGCTGTGTCGGGATCTCCTGAGATTAGGAAAAGTTAGATGATGTATTGAAGTGCTCATGCATAGTTTTCCAACGTTGATGTTTGGGGGTGTGAAACCCATTGATAAATTGTATGCTATAGTATGGATGCTTATGTTGTTATAACATGAAATTGTACATGTGCCTTCTTTTGTGCGAGCATTTAGTTATTTTGTTAAATCCATATATTGGCGCCTCACCCTTACAAACATATCAAGGCATCAAAGGGATGAGATTTCACAAGAAGGAGAAGGCTGTCTAGTTCGAGACATGTCTGGTCAGCAGAGTTGACTGGTAGTGTCACTTAGATACTACCCACCTTAGGTTATATTGAGTTATGTTATGTTTTGAGAGTCACTAAACCGATAATGATCTAGATGTGAAAATACATGAGGCAGATAGTTGTATAACTTATATACAATATGTAATTATGTGTGGTTTGAGTTTGTTGTTGTTGTCTTGAGGATTAAGAAGAAAAAAAATTTATCACCATATTTTGAAAAAGATGAACGCTGAGAAAACATTATTTTCCCAAAGTAACCAAAGAAATTAAGTTTTATTTCCGTAGAACGGGTAACCATGTGATGACCTGAGTTAGGGTGTCACAATATAGAAGTTAGTATTTTTTTAGTTTCTATTAAACATGTTGCTTTAAATTTTACTTAAAGTTTTAGAAAATGATTTGGAAATGCTTTTAAGTTTTAGGAGGTCCAACATCTTTTGTTTCTATTCGACATGCATGTGTTTGGAAATGCCTGCTAGGGAGAAAAACAAAGAAGCATAGATTGAAACATGTATGCCTTTTTGGCAGTTAAGCATTTTTGTAACAATTAGTCAACATTTTGTTTTAAATTTTGCAGCTAAAACTTTCAAGAAATGGTTGATAATGATAAAAACAAATAATTACAAACTAAAGTGAGCATGGTCCTTTAGAATATGAAGTGAGCATACTTATTTTGAAAGTTCAACCTTTTTTAACTATTATAGAAGAATCAATTTTAAGTGTAAGTGCAAAAGTTTTTAGGAAATGTTTGTTAATGCATAAAATAATTTGACAATTTAACATATTTCGTCACTATTCAACTTGTTATTTGAAGTTTTATTGTTAATTTTTTCAGTAAATGCTTCCAAATAAAAAGAGTAAGAGAAGCAACAACAAAAAATGCGACTTCACATGTTTGACGGTAGATAAGATGCAACAAAAATAA